>CM065732.1:9548762-9568762 GCA_033310375.1 Conus canariensis
AAGGACCAGAAGACCTCTGTGTCCAACAATGTCAGTGAAGTCAACGACAGGTCGACCAGTCTGAGAACACTTTGCCCATTGACAAACGAAGCACCAGTGTAAAGAGAACTGAGTGGGTTGTTAGACAATGACAATGCGTGCAAATTACTTAAACCTAAAAAAGAAGTCATGTTCACATGCCTCAGCTTGTTCTCACTGAGGTCAAGGAACCGCAGATTTTGCATCTCAATGTTAGGGAGAAGGGTCAAGTTACACTGGGCAAGGACAAGATGAATGAGGTAGATAATGGGTCTCACGTCAGACAGCGTCATTCCAGAACTGGTTGCATCCAGATAACGAATATTTGGAAACAGTGTCACTGAGAAAGGATGGGGACAGAAGAACATATGGCGTTCACAGAGACAACCCACAGGACAGCTTGAATCACACGCTATTTCATCATCACGCATTGGACAGTGAGGCCAGCCATCACACAGGTGATCAGTGTGTAGACAGGTTGTGGATGCTCTACACCTAAAAAATCCCAAACACATCACATCCTCACATCCATCTTCGTCCTTTTGGTCAAGACAATCATACATTCCATTGCATCGGGTGTAGACAGGCAGACAGTCATTAAAATCACCGGGACAGCGGTAATGACTGTCCGGACAAGACTCATTTAAATACATTGGTTCTGAGGTAAAGCGTCTAATGCCATCAAAGCTGATCAAGACAGGGGAAGGATAAGAGGAAAACTGTAAAGTCACTGCTCCGTACGTGCTGCAGTTGTGTTCATCCCAGCCATCCCAGCACTGGGGAATTTGATCACACACCATGTCATAGGAAAGGCATCGTCCATCACCACATTTGAATGTGTTAATACAGTCAGGATGGCGACAGATTGATTCATCACCGTTATCGTGGCAATCGCCCACAGAATCACATAACTGAGTGTATGGCACACTCGTGACGTCGTCACTGCATGTAAATGGGAGTAAAACGACGAAAGGATTGTTCGAATGTAGTCTGTTGACGTAAGAGGAGCCATTAGACAAGTAGCAAGATGTGTGCTGTTGGCCACACACTGTCCACTTTTGGACACCACATGTAAGGAATGTGTGCGTTACTTGGCCATCATGGCACACTGACATGGATTCTTGTCGCCAATACATCACAGCCTGAGTGTTGTTCAATGCTATTGATCTGACAGGATATTGCTTATAGGTCTGGTTTGTATCAATCTCACAAACAACACCAAATGGCGATACTATATAACTGAGAGACTGACAGGATATATTTTTATGCTTATACATCATAGCAAAATAACAATACAACCGGCCATTAAATTTCTGTCTTTCCCAGACTTGGAATGTATGATGAAGAACTAGTTTGTCATGATCGGCAACATGTCTATACATAGCAGGCAGTGTCAAATCATTAGAGACCACGCCAACATACAGTTTAGTCAGAGTGTTTACATGCATTGCTGTCATTTTCAACACCACAGTAATCCATTCATGGATACACTTTGGAAAACTTACCACTCCCTTCAAGCTATGGCAGTACTGTTGAGATATTTTGATGGCATTTGGTATGCCAGCATCAGGTGCAGGCAGATCATTGACAAATGTGTAGCAAGACCCACACAATGCCACTATCCCTTGACATTCAGGACTGCTGAAGGGACATTGCCCAGTTTCATCTCGACCATCCTCACACTCTGTCTTCATATTGCAATATACGTGGTGACGAAAGCTGGAATAATGACCTGCAGAACAGTTCAATAAACCACTGGGCATTGTTTCAGGTGTATTGCTATAGGGGAAAAAGGAAAAGAAAAGTTTAAAACAATCAGACGTGGTACACGATAGCGTTTGCACTCTCACAAAAAGTCTTGTTGCATTGACAGCATGGGCAAAACTAGATCTACGGTCTCTGTCTCTTTTCCATACGTAAACACAGTCATCCACACACCGATATAACGTGACATCAATATGGCGTGATGTGTATTCTTTAAAACTGACCATTACCATATTTTCAGCTGGCACACATACATGTCCCTTCACATAATTAGACCCTATAAAACTCAGGTTCCTCTTCATTGTTATATAGCCAGAGGTTGACGACGTCATCACAACAAATATATTTTCTGGCTGTTCTTTATGCTCACTTTGACTTGCTATGAACAGAGGTTTAGAAGGATGTGATTATCTTGCAATAAAATGACACTGAATTAGTGAAGCTTATAGTCAGCTTAGCCACTCATCAACAAAGCAAATTAATCTAAAACATGTTAAGTTAATCACGTCATAGCAATCCATCTGACAAACATCTAATCCATAGACCAGTCAACGTAAAGAGAATAGCCCATGATCTATTTATCGAGTAAATCTAAGAAATAATCTTCATTCACCAAACAAATATTTCAGCCCCTGCGTAGATTTGCTCTTTTTCTGATGCTTATCTGCATGCCGTCACAGGCACATGGATGTATAATTGCATACATTCAACCATATACACGTGTATGCACAAAAAATTCGTCCGGAAGCAAAATCCTGCTGTCAAGAATATCATGGTTATACTGTCAGTCTAACCAAACCTATCTCCACTGGAAGCGTCCTTTCAGATATGCAAGCAACAAGTACGAAATAATCCGGAAAAGGTCAGTCACATTCTTACACAGATTTAAACAACCAGTACTTCTACAGATACAGCTAAAAAGGCGCAAAAACTGCTAACACACACACACACACACACACACACACACACACACACACACGCACGCACGCACGCACGCACACACACGCACACGCACGCACGCACGCCACACACACACACACACACACACACACACACACACACACACACACACCCGTCATGTGATGGGAATAAATGATATATAAACCAGAAAGAGTTAAGGTGAAAGGAAGATAAAGGGTTCATGAGGGTGAACGCAGAATTACGTAGAAAAATGAAATGACGTCAAAATAGGCTTGATGACAACATTTTTTTAAATTTTTTTTATGACATCTGAAGAGGAACTACTAAGGAGATGGAGTTTTTGTCAGTTGACTTTGGCAACCAGAATATAGTGGATGAAATCTTAGTCTTTCAAGAGAAAGAGAATATGTTTTTATACGATAACTGAACTTGTGTTTACTAGTTTGGGTCCAGCCGTGTTGTGACAAGCTGTGTCATCTTATTGAATCATTACTTTATCCGGCTGTGTTGAGTGGTGAAATTTCACGACGAGCTGAAGGAGCTGTGCTGGACTGGACAACTTGCAGCTAAACGGAGACCCATACACCCAATTCTGATGGCTGTTTATAGATGACGTATTCGCCGCCATTTTGTTTGAGGAATACCCTTTCGGGTAAATTTAGCATACCGCGTGGGCAAACCATTCCATGAACATGTACGCCCGATCAACTGATGGTGCTGCGGATTACTATACTCTTGTCTTGGTAAGTATCGCATTCTTTTACCGCGAGGCGTTCGTTTGCTCTTTTCCCGCTCCTTTACGCCGGCCATTGTCCGCTTCCAGTTCGACTGATTTCATCTGATCTACTGGATCTACTGTTCTTGCTAGCAGAATGACTTCCTAATGTGCATTCAAACTGCATTTCAAATGTCAAAAAGGGAAAGTCACTCACAAACTACGTGAAATTCAAAATAGTCATAAAGCTGTGCAAGATGCAACTCATCTTGTGGTCCGTACTCATAATCAGGATGAGTGGATTGTGCCATCAGGTGCAGACTGCAGTAATCAGGTTTACTTTGTCAAAAGAATTCCTGAATGTCAGGAGTGCTCATGCAGACAAGTTTGTGAAGAATGTAACATATGTGTGCATAAGTTTTCATATACTTGTTTTGAATATATAACTAGAGAGCTGCCATGTAAACATCTACATGCAGTGCAAATCGTTCTTACACAAACATCTCGTCAGGAATCTCAGAGTGAAACACAAACTGAAGACCAAGAGGTCATGATGGAAATGACCTCAGAAGCTGACACGCATGAAGAATGTGCAATAGACAGCAAGGAGTATTTTAAGAGTTTATTTGTAAACCAAACACTGACTATTCTAACAAACTACATGAACTGTGGGATGTTGCACTCAAAGAAGTAAAGGAACTTATCTCTATAATTAATAATGCTAATAGCATTGAAGCTCTAAAGAGTGTAATTTCAAATGTTAAATCTGCCAAGAGTATTTCAAATGGTTTGGAAACAATTGAGATCAGTCAGGTAAAGAAATTGCAAATACATGAGAAATTCCCTGGAAACAAAAAATTTTGAGACCCAGAAATGGATGATGGTTTTTTTCCATAAAAAGAAAGTCCAAAAAGAAACGGTTGAAACTGTGCAAGCCAGATGCCAAAGAATGTGAACTGCTAACCAAAAAAGTTGAACGCAGTAACACCATCTAAATGTGCCATTTGCTTTTGTGAAGAGGATAATGGTACCAGTGAGGAAATAGTATGGCAGCAGTGTTCTGATTGTCAAAGTTGGGTACATGTTATCTGTGATGACATGTCCAGTGCCAATGAAACAGATATTTATTACTGCCCTTGCCGAGACAAGATGAAACCAAATTTTTTTTTTTTTTTTTTTTTTTATGTAGGTAGCTGCATTTTCTGATCTGATGAAACCAATGGTCACTTTTATTGAAAAGTGAAGTCAGACTAGTCTTCCACCCCTTGTAGCTGTATGCTGAAACAGTTAAAGTGAAGTCAGACTAGTCTTCCATCCCTTGTAGCGGTATGCTGAAACAGTTAAAGTGAAGTCAGACTAGTCTTCCATCCCTTGTAGCTGTATGCTGAAACAGTTAAAGTGAAGTCAGACTAGTCTCCATCCCTTGTAGCTGTATGTTGAAACAGTTAAAGTGAAGTCAAACTAGTCTTCCATTCCCTGTAGCTGTATGCTGAAACAGTTAAAGTGAAGTCAAACTAGTCCTCCATCCCCTGTAGCTGTATGCTGAAACAGTTAAAGTGAAGTCAAACTAGTCTTCCATCCCTTGTAGCTGTATGCTGAAACAGTTATAGTGAAGTCAGACTAGTCTCCATCCCCTGTAGCTGTATGTTGAAACAGTTAAAGTGAAGTCAAACTAGTCTTCCATTCCCTGTAGCTGTATGCTGAAACAGTTAAAGTGAAGTCAAACTAGTCCTCCATCCCCTGTAGCTGTATGCTGAAACAGTTAAAGTGAAGTCAAACTAGTCTTCCATCCCTTGTAGCTGTATGCTGAAACAGTTAAAGTGAAGTCAGACTAGTCTTCCATCCCTTGTAGCTATATACTGAAACAGTTTAGTGGAGAGCTGCAGAGGGCGGTAAGACATTAAGCCACAAGATGATTTATTTGTCCTCAAAAAAGAAAATGGCTGTGTAGTGGCAAAGTATTATCATCGTAGAACACCCAGATCCTCACAATGACATGCACATAAAGTAGCCAAGCTCATGTAATCAAGTCACATTGCATGTCCACATAAAATACACTTCAAAGTATTTCCGCATGTTTTCACATTTGTAATACAGTCAAATAGAATATTTACACTGTAAGCATTAAAACACACATATAATCACACACACACACACCACACACAGGCAAGTAGTATGTCAACTGACCCAACCTTGATACACAATTTCACAAAGTTTTCTGCTAGGATGTTCTTCAACCCATATTTACAAATGGAAAAGTCAGCAATACTGTACAGGTATGTCACATTTTTTTGTTCAAGGCAAAATTAGGTAAAGGTATATCCTTTTAATGCCATATTAAAGGATATAAACTGCACAAACACAAATATGTCTCCACCATATTAACTCACAGGGCTTGATTACAAGCATCACCACTGAACTTGGGATGAGATTTTGTACCCATGTTAATTGTTACTGATTGTGAATGCTCTCTTTCTTTTCTTTCTTTCTCAATTCTATACATGAATTGCAAACTTCACCTCTTGCAGCCACAGTATATAAGATGTGTTGAATGGTCATTCTGGATTAGCATGATTCTCAATAATTGACCAATGACATTTTCTGATATTTTACGGCATGTTGTTGTGGCTTTCCTGGTACATGCCTTCCTTCCCTTCCTCCTGGGTCAGCCCTGATATAGCCCATAGCGGTTGGTGGGGCTATAAGCCACATGATTGATTGACTTGTTAAAATCAAGGATGGAAGGTGCTCATATGGTTTTGGTTGGGTTGTTTGTTCAGTGACAATATGTACATCTTCCTCTCTTTTTTTTCTTTCTGTTGATTATATTGTCTGAATCCTGTTGTGACCTACAAGGGTATGTTTGAAAGTATTACTGATGTCGTAATCAAGAGCAAAGAATTAAATAGAAAACATCTGTGGGTCATTCCTCCGTCTTCTAAACTCATAGTCATAGTCATACATTTTTACTTGATAGCAGTTTATCACACATCAGATTTTCTGTTGCTACCTTGCACATACCCGGTAGTGTTCAGGGTGGACACTAGCTGTCCATCCTGCAGCGTCTGCCCATATGTTTGTCTCTGTTCACTGGGAGTGATATGGGTTAGCACTTTGGATATCACCAGATTAGCCATTGAATTATGCTAACTGATGTGTGTATATGCATATGTGTGTGTGTGTGTGTGTGTGTGTGTGTGTGTGTGTGTGTGTGTGTGTGTGTGTGTGCAGGATGTGAGTGTATGTTTGCAGGATGTGTGTATGTGTCTCTGTGTGTTTGTTTTGACTTGTGACCGTGTGAATTGGTTTTAAGTGTTGGATAGTCCTGAAAAGACCATGTGTACTTGGCTGGGCTGCACTGATTACAACTTGAAAAAGACTCTCCAGCCCACACATCATTTTTCTTTCTTTCTATATTATCATAATGGCAATGTCATGTGTGTGTACTATCATGGCATGCAGCTTCTTGTTTGTTTACTGGCTCACTGTACAGTTTAACTTTGGAACAATATCAACACACCAGTATGCCCTTTTTGAACTTGAACTTGAGGTGTTTGAGGCCTTGTTGGAGGCCTGTTCACCTTCGAGACTTGTAGACAGTCTACACCTAAGAACTTGCATGCGTGGGGTACCTAAAGGATCTGGTACTACCACTACCTATTCATAGCATACTGGATTAAACTTTGAAGGCAGGGTGTTTCAGTGGGCATCCAGTCTGGACCTAAAGGTGTTCATTGATGGGGCTGTGACTATCTGTTCTGGGAGGCTAATCCAGGAATTGATGACTCTCTTGGAGAAAACATTTCCTGTACTTGCAGCCTACTGTGACCTTTGACTAGTTTCAGGCTGTTGCCCCTTGATCTCTGCTATCAAATAGCTGAACCTGAAGGTTCTTCACCCTGTACCTTCCGTGCACATACTTGTACAGGTCAATCATGTCACCTCGAGCCCGTCAATATGTTCTAGACAGGGTAACTAGAGTATGGCCTAGCGTTCTGGGTAGGATTTGTCTTTGAACGATGAAAGGAGCTTAGCTGCTCTGCGCTGATCACCCTCCACCTCGGCACACAACGTCTTGTGGTGAGGTTGCCAAGCCAAGTGCCCATACTCCAAGACTGGTCTTACAAGTGGATCTTACAAGTACAGCCTAGAATGAAGGTCTCATTTGTCAAGTGGTCGAAGGAGTGTCTGATTATCCCCACAATTCTATTTGCTGATATTCTTTATTGCTTTATTCTATTTTTTAAAATTACATTACAAAGGAACAGAATAATAAACAGGTCTAACAATGCAAGGTCTTCTCACAGTCTTTTCAGAGTGCCTGCATGCATGTGTGTGTGTGTGTGTGTGTGTGTGTGTGTGTGTGTGTGTGTGTGTGTGTGTGTGTGTTCCTGTTGTTGTTGTTGTTGTTGTGTGTGTGTGTGTGTGTGTGTGTTGTGGTGGTGGTGGTGGTGGAGGTGGTGGTGTACTATGTTGTTCATTAACATTATTGACATCATAATAATTTCTCCTCTTTTAAAATAAAATTTGTTTAGTAACAAAAAAGAAGGAAAATACAACTTTCAGGTCTTGCACTGATCATACTCATAGTGCTAAGCCAGTTATAGGTGACCAGAATAATCAAGAATGATTGTGGGCCCTCAACACTGAAGAAGAGAAGACTGCCATGTGAATTACAACAAACACCACAAATTAATGCAGGGCGCTTGGAAAAGGGTAAAGGGGGTGAGGGTCGGTGTGAAACAGTACACAATCAATATTATCATCTGTGTGATTACAATCGAAATTGATGAGAAGTGGATCGTCGAAAATCGGCTTTACATTTTTTTTAATTTTTTTTTAATGTATCTGCCACCACCGGACTTTCTCCAACGAACGCCTTACGTCAGTTACGGCACATGTGAAGTGCATGACACTGAAGTGTTTTCCCTACACTCAAGAGAAGTTCGTTTATATACCTAGCACTTCTGCACTCACACACACGCACTCTACCTTACCTGGTCAGTCCAGACTCTGGCTTGGGGGTTGCGTCAGGATTCTTTCCCAAGCCCTTCACTGGCATGAGCTACCAAGTAAGGTCTGTCACACACAGTCTGCGACACACTCTGTCCAAGCCGAGCTTGTTTCTGAGGGTCAAGCAGCTGGTACACTGTCTTTCTGTCAGTGTCCACCTCCGGGCCCAGCAGTGGTACTGTCAAAACCGTCCTAGCCGTTGTAACCGTCTACGGCTGTACTGTCGCAGTGCTAGGGCAAAACTGTCTCCTGGTAGCTGGAGGCCCAAGCACTGGTCTGTCACTAGTGTTAAGTACTGTCACAGTAGTACGACGTAGCTCCCTAGCTAACTACAAGTTAGCTAGTCCGCTCTCCTCAAGGCCGAGTGTCGAGCTCCCTAGCTAACTACAAGTTAGCTAGTCCGCTCTCTCCTCAAGGCCTAGCGTCGCTAATCTAACAAGTTAGTAGGACCGCACTCTTCAAGCTCCCCTGTCGTACTGCCGGAGTTCGTCTGCTTGTTTACCTGAGTGTCAGTGAACACTTCTCACGCGAGGTGCACTTCCGTTGAGCTCGCCTATGTGCGCAGAAACCGTGCGTCACTACAACACCGATGATAAGCACGAACAAACGGCCGTTTAGATATCAAAGCAGAAATGAAAACATAAGGCAGCGACTTGAACAGCTGAAGCACCAATTTATGAACTGACCTGTAACCACGGGTCTCAAACACCGACAACATCAAGTATCAAGTATGAATTTCGCTCAACTTCAGCTGCGAAGCAATCGCAACACTTTCTTGGTGGATGGAGTCCACAGTGCTATAAATAGACGGAATCCCGAATGACATCATCTTTGAACAGCCAATCAGAATTGGGTGTATGGGTCTCCGTTTAGCTGCATGTGACTGGACAGTGCCTACTACTGCACTGTGAACTGAATTTAAAATGTCAGAAGATCATACACTCCAGGGGAGGAGTTCATGTGACTGCCAAATGTATTAATATTTTTTGTGTGTGGTTTGGTACGGATTGAGACTGACTTGGAGAGTTTCAACTTCAGGAGACATCCAAACTGCCTGCATTCTTTTCCTGCCAGGTCCAGTAAGTTGACCATTGGATCTCTTCTGTATATCTATCTGTGTTGACTTGCAGTTGAACAGTAGTCTGATATCCAACATGGAAAGGATTCATTCATACATGGGCAGTTTGGGACGATTTGATATCAGGAAATTGTTAAGTCTGTGATGATAGACTAGATGCATTTACATCTCACCAATACCTCCAATCGTAATGAAAGCCATTGAACTGTGACTATGGTGAAGTTGTTGTTTTGCTAGAAATGATGAATGTGATGTGATGTTTGAAAATTAGAAAATTATTGCAGTTAATTGGGTCTTTTGAGAATTAATTTCTGGGAGTCAGATAGCGAAATTGCGAGCTGAGATAGTTAATGTTGCGGGCTCCTTGACTGAAAAAATGAAATTGTGGGAGTGAATGTTAGTGGTATAAAGGGTGTGTGAATCGAGATACCGCAACATTACAGTGGTGACCCCGACGTGATGCTAGGTTAGCATAGAATATTAAAAAAAAAGGATCATCACTTGCTAGGAGTCTAAGATTTTCAATTTTGGTTACGTATTTATTTAGTCTGTGTTTAGGTTGAACAGTGTTATAGTGTGTTCTATTACATTGTGTGACTAAGAGAGAGGATGATATTTTAAACTGTGAAAAACTTTTATTGTGAAGACACTTTTGAAAACAGTATATTGTTACATTGTTCATTATTCATAGAACAATTTTGTTTACGATTTCCTTTTTTGCTTTTGCGTGTTGTGATAACAGTACCAGAAATGTCGGACTTTGAAGCTTGGATGCAACAAGCGAATGCGTTGGGCATAACGGGTGAAGCTATAGCTAATTATGTACAACAGTGCCAAGAAAGAGCAGATAGAATATTGGAAAGGAATGCAAAACTGGAAAAAAAAGAATAGAGGTAGAACAACAAAAAACAGAAAACGAGCTGAAAAAGTTAGAGTTAATTTATGAGCATGAAGAAAAACTTAAGGAGCTAGACACTAGAGCAGCCATGACCTCAGCATGGAGAAACTCAGACAGGGATGCTTCCTTTGAAAAAAATAAGTACATTCCCAAGCTCCCACAGTTTGATGAAACAAAGTATGGAATTGACTCCTTCTTGTTCAGGTTTGAGAGTCATGCCAAATCACGCTATTGGCCTGAAGATAAATGGGCGCTATACATTGCCTCTCTCTTCTAGGGGAGTGCTCTCACACTGTACCATACGCTAATAGCAAATGAGGATCTGACTTGGACGGAGCTCAAAGCTGAACTGCTCAAAAAGTTCCAATGTACAGACGAAGGATTCAGACAAAGATTCACATCGGGTCGTCCGGAAAAGGGTGAATCCTTTGCCGCATACCTCATCCGCATAAGTCATTTGTTGGATCGCTGGATCGACCTTTCAAAAACCACAAAAACTTTCGATGACCTTTGCGTTCTTTTTGTGAGAGAACAAATTATCAACAGCGTATCAAAAGATCTGGCTATTTTTCTCAAAGAGCGCTCATTTCAATCCGCCGAAGAGTTGTGCAGATTGGCTGATCAATACCGTACAGCACACCCAGACAGATCTTGCGCAAAAAACGGCCAAATTCAGTCTGTGTTTGAAGCAGATGTCTGCGCCCAAGTGCAAAACAATCAGTTCACAAGAGGGAGTTTGAACCGGTTTTCATCAGGCCCACTTTATGGAAATGGTAGAGGAAACTACAGACCACCGGGACCGTCACAATTTTTCAGAGCACCACGCCCATTTCATACCCTCCTCAAAATCCAAATCGCGGAAGTTTCGCCAGTCGGGGAGGTAGAAGTCAGACATTCCAACAGAGCATGTCCAATGCAGATGTCACATGTTGGACTTGTGGGGGCAGATTTCACGTGCGCAGCCAGTGCCCAGCCACCATTGTTAATGTTGCAACGCAGGTTGAAAATGCCAACACAATTCCAGAGATGATAGAAACATATGCTGAAAATGAACGACAAAACCAAGGTGTAGAGGGCGTGAAACATGCCTATGTGTTTGGTGCCAGCACAGACGGCCTGATGATTGAACCATGCACTGTAAATGGGTTCGAGGCTTCTCTGCTGAGAGATACTGGGTGTACCACAGCAGGGATAAAGAAAACACTTGTCAGAGAGAACCAGTACACTGGTAAAAAACAACAATGCCGCACTTTTGGAGGTAGAGTAGAAACCTTCCCACTGGCCAAGATAGAAGTTTCTTGTCCGTGTTACACTGGCACCCTACTGGCATGTGTGATTGATGAGCCAGTAGTAGACCTCATACTGGGGAACCTTGAGGGAGCCACTTCTACACATGGGGGACAAAGTGGGTCGTACATGTATACGGATAATGCAGAGAGATATGTAAGCCATAGATTTTCTGACCACCCTAAAGAACGAGCATGGGTTTCGAACCTGAACAGATAACTGTCAATGTCATCACTCTTTTCCTTAAAGGGAGGTAATTTGGGAAAGGTAGGACGGGGGATGTTAGACCTGGGTGCACTAGCACTTTGACTGTCCTCGCCTGAAACTACTCCCTGATGAGAATGTTCTAACTGGATTCTTTTAGTTTCTTCAACTTGTCCTAATCGTTTAGTTTCCTCTGCCTCTTGTGCTCTCTTGGTTTCTTCTTGTACTCTTTTAGTTTCTTCAATCTCTCTTTGTTGCACCCTTTTAGTTTCCTCTTCTGCCTGCTGTTGTGCTCGTTTAGTTTCCTCTTCTGCCTGCTGTTGTGCTCGTTTAGTTTCCTCTTCTGCATGCTGTTGTGCTCGTTTAATTTCCTGCTCTTCCTGCATTTGTCTCACTCTGATTCTCTCTTCTCTTTCCGAATCTTGTCTAATACATTTATCAACATAGTCCAGTAAAAGCTGACCTTCAAGACCAAATGCCTTACCACTTTGCAAATATTTAGTGAAAACTCTATCTTCATCCTCAGAGGCCATAATGAAACACTAAGTGGCCCAAAGACAATCAAAAGAACGTTTAGATACTACGGACACTGAAATATATTCCAAAGAGGGTTCTTATGATTTTTCCTTCCTTTTTCCACACAAACATATATATCTATCACACTTTAAAAAACTACGACTAATTTTAAAGGGAACGCAACGATAGCAATAAATAGAAGCTTACGGGCTGGGGGAATGGGGAACGACAGCAACAACAGAAGCCTACGGGTTTGGGAAATGCATTCAATAATCAATGGCAGGCAAACAACAAATGCATGAATCAATAACAGCACCAACGAGGAAACAAATGCACAAATCAATCAACAATATATAAACGGAACTCAATCACGAATGAATATGCATAAATCAATCAATAATCAAACATACATATGCATAAATCAATAATCAATGCATATATAAATGAAGACAATCTTGTTGGGTTTTTTCTTTGGGGGGAAAGGGGGGTTATCTTTTTTTAAAATGGCCCAGGCAGCCAATCATACACACATTCATTCAAGAGAAAAGAATCCTCATAATGCTAGAGAAGCAACACAATCCCCAAGTGAAAAAGATAGAAATAGAAATAATCAGAAGGGTAACAAAAGAGAACCAAACTAAAGCCCACAGAAGATAAAGAACTAGGCCCTCGTATCTCCAGAAACTATACAAAAGAGATACCCCGTTACCCTGGAGACGGGAAATCAACTCAAGAACCAGTCATACAACAATACAAAACAATCAAGCCTCTCAAAAGGAAAGTCTGTCAACGTGTCCTAACTTAATAACTGGGGACACTATAAGGGGTCACAAAAGAAATCCTAATCCTAAGAATTCGGAAGGTTAATGCGAAAAAGTACTACAGGGTCACCAGATGTTACGGATGGAAATGCGTGTGTGTGGAAGTCTGACTCACTCAGAATTATGGATGCATGAACGACTTTTTCTAATTCACATACACACACCCACTCATCCGAACATGGACAGCCAGGCAACAAAATAACACTTCTTTTTTATGCCGCCTGAGCCATCAAGCAAAACACATACAAAATAAACACACAATTAAACGTAGGTTGGTACACCCACCATCAGGTGTACACACACAACAAGTCAATACAATTATAGCTATCAAAACTGCCGGATCCAACGATGATGACGACGGCGGCAGCGACGAGTCAAGTCTGACAACAGAGTCTCTTCAGAGCTGTGCCTCACAATGAAGAAAGAAGGAAAAGAAAACTAACACGTTCGTGGCGTCTCTGTCAGCAACACGGTGAAAGTCTCAACTACGAGCTGTGGCTCAAACACCTAAGAGCTGTGGCTCAACACCAACCAAGAGCTGTGGCACACACACCACCTGTGGCTCAACACCAACTAAGAGCCGTGGCACACACACCACACACACAGCGACGGCCTCGGACGCAGGTCGCTGGCACAAAAGAAGGGGTGACGTCCTGGCTCACCATCAGCGACGTCTCCAACCCACTGGCCCAACAGTGGTCGGTCACGGGCACAGTGGCAGGTAGGGCAATTGTCAGCGCTCAGGCCGGCCTCTCAACACCAGCAGCAAACAGGTGGAGAATGGGGCGTCAACACAGCTATGGCCCCGGCCCTAACCCGGTAGCAGCCAGTCCCCATCAGTCCAGGGAACACTATCAACCTGGGAGCAACTGATTAACTACCTTGATTATCATGGCCACTATTCATTGCAATCACAACTATCTTCATATTCATTAGCCACATTATATTTCACTAGAACTTGAGCCACATATCAGCATATTCGTTCACATTCATTAGCCACATCATATTTCACTAGAACTTGAGCCATACATCAGCATATTTGTTCATCATTACAATATTCTTTTTTTTTCCGGAATCATTACACTACAACATTCCCTTTTCCGGAATCATAACATTGCACAGGAAAGGATTTCCATATAAACTTTTCAGACTCTAGTTTTCCAAATTGGGGAAAGGATTTCCACATAAACCTTTCATAATCTAGTCTTCCAAATTAGGGAAAAGGATTTCCATCTGGATCCTCTTCAATAAACCATGAATACAATTCATTACACACAATAATTTCATTACACAATTGATGATTATTTTTTCAAACTATAAATGTCTTTCGTTAATTCACACACTGTTCATTTGCTTTCTTGTAAACGAGAATGTTCAATTCATTTCATAGAATCACCATGTCTTTTGTCAATTCAGGAAATGTTCATTTCTTTTCTTGTAACACAAGAACACTCACTTCACTTCAGTTCATCAGCTTCAATATATGCAAGGGAAAGATTTCCACCACACTTTTGTTTAACAACACATATATTGATACCCATGTAAACACATCACACATCAGAATGAAAAACAAAAGTCTATGTCGCTCACTCTGGGAGCTTATTATCCATAGCATCAAAACTCTCCATCTTCTTGCAAACCATATTAGCATAGACACTTTTTTTTCATCATGAAGTTCATAGCCAGTTAAGTCACAAAATAAACAAAATCTTTTTTCTTTTTTCTGAAGACCACTTCTTATAACACTCACTTCATCTATTCACATTTCCCGAAACAATTTCGTTTTGTTACCCTATCAAGTCATAGGATAACAGAACAACAATACTTTCTTTTTTTAAATAAAACCTTCACAAGAGCGCTGAGGAAGTTTCAGTCGCTCCTAAACGGGAATACAGTTTTAGTTTGTTAATAAATAAACATTCAATGATAAATACCCGACTGCTACTAGCAAACGGCTGAGTCCCTCTTCGGCCTTCTGTGACTTGTATTGCCGGAATCACTGCAGAGACTGCCTAACCAGTGCAACTCACCCGGCTTATAGCAATGCGCCGGTGAGTAGCAGTCAGCTAACTTTTGCAACCGGCTTCCGGACAACTACCTTCCGGTAAGCACGGTCGCACATGAAACTTTGTGACCAGATGAAAAACGGTCCGTCACAATCCATCGCCTCTTGAACTTTCCATTTTCTGCCTGTCTTCAGCTGGGGCTTGATTGTTTCTACCACCTTGTCTCCTGAGTCCTCCAGCATGCTTTGAAGTCTGATCTTTCCTGCTTTGTATTCTTCCAGGATGGATTTCAGTGGTAGTTTCAGCTTTGCTTGGCGACAGTACAGCGCTATGTCAGTCAGACAGGGTGGGACACCAAGCCATTTCCTTGTGAACTTGTTGATTTTGGCATCCATTGCCTCCACTGTGCTGGTGCAGATGTATATCATCAGAGGCCACATGAGCTGTGGTATCAGCATGAACTGCAGACACCAGACCTTGTATTTGCCAGGGAGCCCACACTGGTCAATGGTTTCCAAGCCTTCTTCCGACATCTGTTTGGTTTCTTTTGCTCTTTGTGTGTCTTTCAGCATATCATCATACCATCTTCCAAGGCTCTTGACTGGCTCTTCTGTGACTGTTGGAATGGCCTGGTTGGCAACACTGAAGACCACAGATTCGGCCACTTTTCCTTTCCTCAGTGAGAGACTCCATGATTTCTTTGGCTTGAACTTCATTCTGGATGAGGCAACTATGTCGTCCAGCCTTTCCAGCAAATGACGTGTCTCGTCTTCTCTGGATGAAATCACTGTAGTGTCATCCATGAAGGCCTTGAGAGGGGGCATCTTGTAGCCATCGCCAAGGTCTGTTTGTCTTGCGTTGCTTGTTCTGCTTTCAAAATGACTTCCATTGCCAACACGAACAGTATTGGGGAAATTGCACAGCCCATTGCAATGCCCACTTCCAAGTTGATCCAATCTGTTGTGTACTCCTTGGTAGAGAACCGCATTGAGAAGCCATTGAAGTACTTCTTGAGCATGTCGCGGATGTTCTTTGGCACATGGTACATCTCAAGAGCCAACTGTATCATCTCATGGGGTACAGATCCATATGCGTTTGCCAGATCAAGCCGCACTACGTCCAGGTCTCTCTTTTCTGTTTTTCCTCTTTGGATTGCGTCCCAGATCATTGTGGCGTGTTCTACACAGCCAGCTACGCCTGGGATGCCACCTTTCTGGACTGACACATCCAAGTACTTGTTTTCCATGGGGTACTTGGTCAGCCTTGCTGCCATGACAGAGAAGAAGATTTTCCCTTCGACGTTCAGTAGTGATATTGGCCTGAACTGGCTGATGTCACTTGAGTTTTGCTCTTTGGGGATGTACACACCATCTGCCGTCATCCACTGGCCGCTGATCTTCTGGTTTCTCCAAGCTGATCGCAGCAGCCTGTGGAGCCACTCCAGCACCTTGGGACATTGCTTGTATAGCTGGTAAGGTATTCCGTTTGGCCCTGGTGATGATTTGGCTCTGGCTTTGTCGACCATCTTCTTGATTTCCGCCAACGTTGGAGGCTTGCCATTGAACTGTTCCTCAGGGTTGGTTGGCCACACCAGACCTTGAATGTCGAGTGGTGCTTTGCTCTGTGAGTCAGAGTATGTTTTCCTCAGATGCTGCTCAAGAACTCCTTTGTCCACACTTAGGGTCCCAGATTTTGGCTGCTCAAACAGTGTTCTGGCAAACTGGAAGGGGTCTCTGAAGAAGCGCTCTTGTGTCTTCTTCTTTTTGCTCTTCCTCTTCCTCACAGATTCTGCTTTGCTGAGGGTGCTGTGTTTTGCTTTCAGGTCTTTCCAGAGTTTTTCCAAGCCTTGTTTTTCAGCTGGCAGTGCGGTCTTCATTTGCTTCTTGAGGTTTTTCTTTTGGACCCTGATCTTGTCCATCTCTTCTTGGCGTCTGGGTTTCTTTGGAGGTGTTTTCTGTTTGGGTAGTTTTGCTCCATAGGCGTCTCTACATGTGGCATACACAATGTCCCCACATGTGGCTAGTTTGTGTTCCAGGGTGCTTTTCCCTATCAGTGCATCAAGTCTTTGAACGATTTTTGCATCCAGTTTCTCCCAATCTTCAGTTTTGTTTGCTCGTGGCAGGTTGAGTTTCAGGCACCTGGCATCGAGGGCCTGTGCAAATTCCTCATCCGAACCAACAGTGTAGATGTCCTTGGCACTGTGGTTTAAATCCTGGCCTTGGTCTTCCGACGTCTTATCTGCTGATGCAGTGTGCTGCTGCTCATTCAGATGAGTCTTCACACATCCCATCTTTGTTCTGTGGATCTTCATGCCACGGGTGGTAACGAAACGCTTTCCACAGACACATGGTCATTCCATTTGGTCCATGTTCATAGTCCGTTTGGGATTTGCAGTCGTGATTGGTTGAGCACCGATGGATTCATCGGTTACTTCTAAAATGGAAGTTACTTCTAAAATGGAAAGGTCCATATTCAGTAACACAAAAGCTCTCAGATGTCAACTACTGCATTGATATAGACAGAGTGACCAAGATTTTCTACATTAACATGTTAAAACACTACGTGGAGTTTGTGAATGTGGCTGTGAACAGGTGTGAGAACAGAAGCACAACAGACGCTCAGGCGACTGACGTGTCTGACATCCTACCCATCAACGCTATAAGCAAACCTTCCTCTGTCCCCAGTGTACAATCGAAGAGTGAGGGTGTCACTCCTTGTGCGAATGTTGGTGTGATTGTGGATCAAGAAGACAAAATCAAACTCCCAACTCTGACGGTAAAAGGTGAGACTTATCACGACGTGGTAGTAGACGAATACTTACCATCAGAGCAGAGAACAAAATTGACTGATCTTCTCAAAGACTACAAGGATGTACCAACTGACAAACCATGTAGCGGTCACAATGTAGACCCCCATCGCTTAATGTTGACGACTGAGAAGCCTGTTTTCGTGAAACCATATCCCCTACCAAAAGTCAAAACGATGATCGACCTGGGTGTCATTGAACCATCCACATCCCCCTACAGTGCCCCTGTTGTACTTGTCCCAAAGCCGGATGGTTCAGTGAGATTTTGCATCGATTACAGGACACTGAATAAACACACTGATTTTGATGCAGAACCAGTCCCTGATTTGGAAGAGCTTTTGTGCCAACTATCCCAAGCGCAATACTTCGTGAAAATCGATTTAACAAAGGGTTATTGGCAGACCCCCATGGCACCAGAAGACAAAGAAAAAACTGCATTCCAAAACTCCAAGTGGATTGTTCCAATGGACGCGAATGCCTTTCGGTTTACAAAACGCTCCCGGAACTTTTGCCCGCATGATGCGAAAATTGCGTCTACACGAGCTTGGCGCCGTCAGTGTTTTCGATGACATCCTTCTGGGCGCTTCCGACTGGGAAATGTTGATGGTGTCACTTTGGAAACTTTTGGATCGCTTGTGTAAATTTGGACTCACGGCCAGACCATCCAAAATCCTCGCCGGATTCCGTGAACTCGTCTTCTTCAGTCACACCATCTCAGTGGGTTAGTTACAACACGAGAAAGAAAAGGTAGAGAAAATCCTACGACTAAAAAAGCCTACAACATCAAGCAGGTTAGATCTGTTCTTGGTCTACTCTCATATTACAGGTGCTATGTCCCAAACTTCGCTACCCTCACTGCCCCCATCACCAACCTCACAAAGGGAGGAAACAAGCGTATGATAGAATGGATGGAGGAGTGTCAGAAAAGTTTGAGTACCATTCAGAAGATCTTGAACACCTTCCCCATTCTTGCCTTGCCTGACCTAACAAAGCCCTTTGTCCCCAGAACAGGTACAAGTAGCATGGGAATGGGAGCAGCACTTCTTGAAGAAAGAAAAGGCCTGTTGCACCCCATTCATTTTGCGAGCAAGAAGTTCTCCCCAGCTCAGCAGAAATATTCTACTATTGAAAGAGAATGTCTCGCCATTGTGTGGGGATGTTCCAAGTTTGAGCGCTTCCTCTCAGGGAAATGCTTCACGCTACAGACGGATCATCGTCCGCTGACTTTCCTGAAGGCCTCTAAATGTAAGAACAGACGCCTTCTTAGATGGTCTCTGGCCTTGCAGGAATACAATTTCCAAGTTGTACCTATTGCTGGCACTGAAAATACAATAGCAGATCTGCTATCCAGGAAATAATTGTTAGAAATCCATGTGTGTTTATTTCGAAGGCTCTGCGTGAGCTGAGTGATTTGCCCCAGGAACCCGAGATTTTTCTCTTTTTTTTTGCCTATACAAAATTTTGTTGCAAACGGAAAAATTTTCATTGATGTGGGTTTTATTCACACATTTCAAACAGCTAAACATCCGTGGATGTAAGTTGTGATTTTGAATGCTATGCTTGGATGTATGTAGTAATCTTTGGATGTATTCATATATTGAGATTGATAAATTGATGGAAGTGTCCATAGTTTAAAAAGAAGATACTGAATATGTTATAATGGTCACAGAGTCTAGTATGGTCAAATACATAGGGTTTTTGCTTGTTTGTTTTTGTTTTTTCTTTGGTGAGTTGACCTCACTTTGAGTTCATAAGATTTTGAAATGTGTTGCGTCTATTTTGAAAAGATTGCTGGGATGAGTGAGACACTTCTTTGATGAAGGAAACTGGGAATGGAAAAGAATGTTTGTATATTGAGGACCACAAATAATCTAGGAGTTTGATATTTGCAATGTTGTGCATTTGATTATTGAGACTTACTGCATTGATATTTGTTCTGGAAATTTTCAATAC
>CM065732.1:9573762-9647371 GCA_033310375.1 Conus canariensis
GTTGAACTTCCAAATGCGGCGATACATTTCATACAGGCCGGATCCAGAAGTTGAAGCAATTGATACTTTTTCAATCTGTTGGGAGCATTTACAGTGGTATGCATTTCCACCTTTCAGCATCATAGGACGGGTACTGCAGAAGATCCGGAGAGAACGTGCAGAAAGGACAATTGTGGTACCTAACTGGCCGACACAACCGTGGTTCGCTGTTCTTCAACATCTTCTCTGCTGCCCTTGAGTAGAACTCAGGTGCAGAAGCCACCTTCTTCACCTACCCAGCGACCTCAGAGCAGTTCATCCTCTCATTCAGAATCGTCGGCTAAACCTGCTTGTCTGCAAGATCTCAGCAAAAATGTCTTAACTTTTGGTTTATCAAGAAATTCAGTTGCTCTAATCATGGATTCATGGAGACCCAGCACCCGTAGGTCCTACAACACCTATATTGAAAAATGGCAGAAAAGCAGAAATGAAAAAGGGATTGCGATGGTTCCCTTATGCAGCTAGTGAAGAGTTTTCATATCTGTAATATAGTTTCTTAATTTCATGTTCCCAGTTTCTCCATCTTCAAACTCCCCCTCCCACCCACCCCCCTCCTTAAGTCCTAATCTTTGCCAAGTCATTACTATAAAGACAGTTCAGTTGTTGGCCTGCGTTTGTTTTTCCCCCACTGTTTGATTGTTCGTCTGTGTATTTGTCTGACTTTATTCAAGTTTAAAAGGCTGTGCCAGTCTTGAATAAAAGTTACTCTGTATCAGGTTTTCTTATGGGAGCAAAAGTTACCCCAGTTGTTTACTGTTTATTGTTTACTGTTCCCTACCTCATTTCATTTCCAATTTTGTTTCGATTAAATTGAGGTTATTTGTATTTGTTTCTGTCCGTCTGTGTGTTTGTCTTTTGATCTCCCTTGCATCTTTGGGTGGATCCTCAAGCATAGGCTCAAAGATTGTCCCCTATATTTTATACTATTTGCATAATGTCTTTAGTTTTTCAGCAACTTTTTTCCTCCCCACACTTTCGTTTGGTTTCATTTACTACCCTTCACTGGTTGCTTTGGGGGTGCTATTGGCTTCTTTTTTGCACCCTTGGTGGTGAGAACACCACAGTACTATGGATGTGGTGTGTCTCTATTTGACGCCAGGAGCGCAGACACAACCAGCCGTGTCTCCTTGATGAGTTCCGACCCAGCGGACGAAAGGCCTCGGAGCAGGCAATACAAATATATCTGCCTTCAAAAGGGATTGCGATGGTTCCCTTATGCAGCTAGTGAAGAGTTTTCATATCTGTAATATATTTTCTTAATTTCATGTTCCCAGTTTCTCCATCTTCAAACCCCCCCCCCCCCACACCCCCCTCTCCTTAAATCCTAATCTTTGCCAAGTCATTACTATGAAGACAGTTCAGTTGTTGGCCTGCGTTTGTTTTTCCCCCACTATTGAGAACAGAATGGAGGCAGCTCAAATCTACAAGACTGAAAAGTATGCTGATCTGGCAAACAGCCTGAGGAGAGAAGGCTATCAGGTCAAAGTCTTTACTGCAGAAATTGGAGCTAGAGGGTTTGTAGGAACGTCTGCATACAGCCTCATGAAACAGCTCTCAGTTGCAGGGAGGGAAAACACCAGAGCCCTGAAAGCAATGGCAGAAACGGCAGAGAGGTGTTCAAGCTGGATCTGGTCAAGGAGGAACAAAAGTGAACTTCATAAGGCTTAAATTTCCTACAAATATCAGGTGTCCCTGTGGCTCAGTGGTTAGAGTGCGAGTCATTAAGTGGAAAATGAGCATGTCCAGAAGGTCATGGGTTCGAATCCCAGCCATGGCTCGTCCCAAGATGGGAAAAAAGGGGGCAGCAGAGGGACATCCGGAGTCATGAACCGGGTGTGCCCCCCCCCCCCCTCCCCCTAGAGTGTCAGGAGATAAGGGCCGAAACACTTGCTTGAAGGGGGCTTCTCTTCTGAGGACTCTCTGCTGCCACGCTCTCCACGAGTTTCTTTCTACTACATTGTTCGTCTATGTATTTGCCTGACTTTATTCAAGTTTAAAAGGCTGTGCCAGTCTTGAATAAAAGTAACTCTGTATTAGGTTTTCTTATGGGAGCAAAAGTTACCCCAGTTGTTTACTGTTTATTGCTTACTTTTCCCTACCTCATTTCATTTCCAATTTTCTTTATACTATTTGATGCTCAAGTTGTTCCTTCACTTCTCTACATAACTCATTAAAAAATCTGTATACATGCTATTAATAAAGCATGCATACATAGATCATCAATGAGAAGTTCTGGGTTTATGCTAGCTATGAAGGAAAATGGACCAAAATGTTTCATTGATATTATGAATCAACATCGGTCTTGAGGTCCACTTAATGACCACGTTCCTCATTTTGGGGCGATAGGGGGACAAAACGTCCACATATCGACGATACATACACATGGATCAATGTCTGGAAATCGAACATAAACATGTGCACTAATAATACAGCTAGTTGAGATCTAGGCTAGGTATTCACAGTACCAATTCGTTTAGCCATCATGACTGAGACAAAATCGAATCTATCTTCTTTTTCCTCCATGTTCCAGAATCATTCTTGCTTAACCCATTTATGCCTAGCGTCCCTATAGTGGGACGCTATAATTATTTGCCCTTTATTGGCTTCATGTTAAAGATAAGGCAACTAAATTGTGATAAATAGTTAAAATGAAGCAACTTCTATAATTCTAATACACACAAGCGTTATCTCCCTTGGAATATATTTCCGGTTGTCGGCCATTTGTGATGAACCACATGGTTGAAAACAGTCAAGATGGATCAAAGCAGAATGTAAGTCAATATCTCTTTTGTCAAACACATTTTTAATGATATTATTAAAGTAAATGTGATACTTAGGATATAAACTAAAACGGTGTGCGATGATATAAGCTTATTGTTTATAATAGGTAAAATTTGTTGCTTTTTATTGGCGTTCCACTATAGGGACGCTAGGCACGAGCGGGCACATGTTTTTCATTTCATGCCAGTGACAGCTTTTTTTGGTGTTTGAAATCAGTCTAAATTGTAACAGTGATGAAATATTTATGTTACATTGTTATTTCATTTCATATGTTATAATTGTGATGTATATTATATTTTTTTTATTTCGTTACGTAAATTCTATTAGTTATAGGATTGATAAACAGGCACAGGAGAAACGAAAACAAAACAAAACAAACAAACATGACACATCATGTGTTTCTTTTTTTATTTCAGCTTATCTCTAAAGGTGAAATAAAGTCAAACTAATCGAAGAGCTGGATAGTTCAGTCAGCAGAGGGTTCGACTGTTATTCAAAGGTCAAGGGTTTGAATCCCGGCATTACTGAAACTGGTTCGCTGGTGTTGGGACAATGTGACCAGCTGTCTCTGATCCGCAAAAATGGCTGAGACGTAAAGCACCAAAACAACCAACAGTCAAACTAACCTAAATATGTGCATGCTTGACTTCCTTGCAGCTTACTTTATCAAAACGATCTGTTTTGCAGGCGACACAATGTAAATGAAGTACTGGATATCTGTGAAGCGGACACTGCTTTCCAAACTGCCAATATCTAATTGATCCCCCACCTACTGATGAATTGACAGACGAGGACAGTGGAGATGAAGATGCTGAAATTCACAATGTGAGTGCGTGGTAACTTCAGTCATCTGCTTCAGCAACAGTCATTTATGCTGACGGAAGACAGATCACCGATGGTGACAGCACTCAGTCTACTCCCCAAGAGAACGACATGGTCAGTTTTTATAGTTATTTTCCCCAGATACCTACCTCCCTCTATTCCCTCTCCCTCCCTCCTGAGAGACAGACAGAGAGAGAGAGAGAGAGAGAGAGAGAGAGAGAGTCAAGAAAGAAAGATGAAATATAATTCAATATCTAAAACGTGTGTGTGTGTGTGTGTGCGTGCGTGCGTGCGTGCGTGCGTGCGTGCGTGCGTGTGCGTGCGTGTGTGCGTGTGTGTGTGTGTGTGTGTGTGTGTGTGTGTGTGCAGGATTCAGATGGACACGTTTCTGAATTGGGGAATGCAGAGTACGGTGCAATCTCTTCACAACGTGGCAAAAAAACGCAAAGCTGACTCTGGACACTCGGCCATTGGATCTCCAACTCTACAGAAAATGCCAGCTAGGTCACTTCAAGCACGGCAACCAGCAGGGTGATTTTGGAAAAAAAAGAAGAAGTTGACTTGTCACAGCGCCAGAAAGATTGCTTCAAATGGTCCACCCCAGAAAGGAACACCTCCTCCCTTCCAACTGATCCAGTGGAACTTTTCTGACTTTTTTTCGATGAAGATGTGATTGAGTTTATCACCGAGAAAGCAAAAAGTATGCAGCATTCAAAGGTAATCATACCTATTCTCTTTCACCCGATGAGGTTCGCACCTTTCTGGCCATCCTAATTCTATCTGGTTACTGCACACTTCCCCGATGCAGAATGTACTGGTCCAGTGACATGGACATTCATAATGCAGCTGTCACCTCAGCTATGAGCCGAGACAGATTCGAGGAGATCATGAGATACCTCCATGTGAGTGACAACACCAACCTTGATGCTGATGACAAGATGGCCAAAGTCAGACCACTGCTGACCATGCTGAATGAAAGAAGCCTTCGTTACTTTCTAAGACAACAGAATCTCAGCATCGATGAGAGCATGGTCTCGTACTATGGTCGTCATGGCTCAAAACAATTTTACACATATTCATGCCAGCTTTGATGAAAATCCCTCCATTGATAATTTGTGGTAGAGGTCAAAATAAACGAACTGACCAACAACACAACTGACAAACCAACCAACCGATCAAAAGAGTCCTGACATCTTTCAGTTTCATTTCCAATGTTGCCTCTTTCTCCCAGATTTGCTCATACCAAATTTGGTTAAAATGGGTTGATTTTTTTTTCACTAGAGCTTCAAATTTGAAAACAACCCTCACAACCATGACCTAGACAAAATTTAATGAAACGCGAGGCCGTCCCATGTTCCCATGTATGTCCACACTAAATTTCATCAAAACCTCTTGACTGGTTTTTGCGCTAGCGCTTGTGACAGACAGACAAATGACATGGCCTTGGTCTCTATTCCAAACTGTTCTCAAACTTTGACTGGGAACACAAAAAGGCAAACCTGCAAAGGTTAGAATAAATCTGTAACTAACAGTATTAAAAATGACGCAGAAATACTACACTAACATTGCCACAGATATAAATCCGTTTCTGCCTGCTCTGGTATCTGATAATCAAATCAATATGTGTTGTACATATCCTAGGAGACGACTCAGGACCAGTTGTTATCTTAACCCGTCAAAAAAACCTAAAACACTCACACAAAACAAAAAACAAAAAAACAGAAAAAAAAACAACTGCAATGTGAAACTCTACCAAACCTGAAAAATATCTAGAAAGAACTAAATATGGAAACTAAAGCATTGACATCCTTGAGGTAGTTAAGACTAGGCCATGCTGTGGTAACTGATAATAATTGCTGTTGAACAGTCAAAGATCTTTGCACATACGTACGCACATGTGTATAATCTGTTCAAAAATGTTTTAAAATGGTACATACACTACAGATTCAAATACTTCATCTATAACTCTTCATGTTTTCAACAAAGCTTGCACGTATGATCATCAAAAATTTTTAGTAAAATGCAAAAACAAAAAGAAAAACAACCAAGCTGTTTGCTCTGAATGAACGTTTGCTCTCAATAACCAATGGAAAATAGAAAGCACACAGCTCAATACAAAGAGAAAAAAATTATAAGCAGCTAAATTTGGACGAAGTCTTTTGTCAGTTTAAACAATTTTTTTTAAAAAACTGACAATGGGAAACAAGCTGTAATTTTGAGGAGAAAAATAAATCAGCACAGGTCGGCATTGTTACCGTAAAAGTATGAGAGGGAATAATTATTACTGTTGAGACTTTTAAACAAGTATTCATTGCACAAAAACTTCTTAACAAAGGTATACTCTAAACAGTACAGCAAAGCAAGTGTTTAGAAATATTATTGGCTTACAAGCATGTCAAAACCTACATAACTCATTAAAAAATCTGTATACATTCTATTAATAAAGCATGCATACATAGATCATCAATGAGAAGTTCTGGTTTATGCTAGCTATGAAGGAAAATGGACCAAAATGTTTCATTGATATTATGAATCAACACTGGTCTTGATGACCACTTAATGACCAAGTTCCTAATTTGGGAGCGATAGGGGGACAAAACGTCCACATATCGACGATGCATACACATGGATCAATGTCTGAAAATCGAATATAAACATATGCACTAATCATACAGCTAGTTGAGATCTAGGTATTCACAGTACCAATTCGTTTAGCCATCATGACTGAGACAAAATCGAATCGATCTTCTTTTTCCTCCATGTTCCAGAATCATTCTTGCTTAAGCACCAAACACTAGAAAAGACTACAAGAACTGTCTCTGTTCACAGGAATATAGTAAATTAAAAAAAAAAGAGAGAGAGAGAGAGCGTGGGCAGAGCAGATGCCCACACCTACTGGCAAAAGAAAATCGCAGAAGACGTCTCTTTCTACAACCTTTTTTTGGTGTTAGAACTAGACGTGTGACTAAGTTAAAAAAAAAAAAGAAGAAGGGAGAAGGGAAAAGTGGTAATGGCAAGTACACATAATTGTTGCTATAAAACTTGGTAATAACAATTAAAATGAATATAGAATGAGGATAAGTATGACATGAAAAATGTTAGTGTATTGATTGTACACAGTAAATCTTGAAATGATTATGTGATACATGTAATCTTTTTGAAAAAAAAAGTCAAATTAGAGCTGCTTGTCATGTAAAATTACCCCCCCCCCCCCCCCCCCCCCCCCGTGCACACGCATGCACATACACATACACGCATTGCACACACATACACACACTTTTAACTTTAAAAAGCCCAAACATATTTTCAACATGCTTTTTTAAGCAGCGAACCAAACGGTCTGTGTGATAGTTAATATGAAATCCATTAGGTGGTTCTCAGTGATTACTATAAACCCATCTTAATAGGTTACTTACCTTTCCCTTAAACGTTTGAACACCTCTGCAAATTTCCAGGAGGCCATCTGAAATTAACAGAAAAAAGTTTCAGTACATATCAAAGTATCGAATCTTTGCTTGCTTTTATTATTATTTTTTATGGGCATACACTTGATTGCATACCAGTGGATTTACCAGTAATCCTCGCTTATCCTACTAAGAATTAATTATGGTTCAGTGGAATGTGCGAGTATAAAAGTGGCATGGGATCTGAGCATGTATTTATGAGTGTGAGCTGGTGATTATTGTTTCATAATCATTTATTTTTTTCTGTCAAAGTAACTATTATTGAGTATTTTAAATTCTGACACACTCGAAGATTTGGGGGAAGGGGCGTGTCTGCTAACTTAATAACTAAATGAGTAACTATGAGAAAAATATTTGGCTGCCTGGATGATCTGCTCCAAATTTGAAATATCAGGGGATATTTTCAGAACACAGCAAAAGAATAGATAGAAAAATCATCAGTGCGTCGCGACCAAGTTTGGTGGTGTGTTTCGGTGAAGATCTTGGTCACTTTCGACTGCCTCCCTTCACAGACGGCGTGGATTTCAAAAGTTTATTTTTTTCGAAAACATGCACCATCCGAACCTTTTAGTAAATAAGCATACAAAAGAAACCTTCTAAAAAAGATTCTATTCATCATATAGCAGTACTGAAACTTCTAATAGCTCGTGTTCTCCACCTTGGCATACAAAGGGGAGCTTCAAAACAGTCCAGGCAGCAAATGGCGACAGTCGACTCGACTCTTTTCTTCTTGCGTTTAGGCAGCCAACATCTACAGTCAGACGAATCAACCGCACTTATTTTAGCATGCAACTCAAGCAATTTCAGTACTGTCTTGCATGCGTTTTCTTCTTCTTCTTCTTCTTCTTCTTCTTCTTCTTCTTCTTCTTCTTTATTATTATTTTAAAAAAATAAATTTCTTAGTTTTTGTCAGATATCAACACATGTTCGCTGTTGAACAACAAAGAAATGTACAGAAAACAGCTCACCTCAGAGACCAAGCGACGAGCCCACTGAAGTAAGCTTACGCTTCTTCCGAACGAGGCTGTTCTAAAAATAGAACGCAATTTGTATATATGCACTGAACTGCCAAATCTCAGAAATGGAGAGCGTATGGAAGAAAACAGTTTCAGAGTCTAAAAAATCCTGATGATATATTACAGGTGAAAAAAATTCGCTAAATAAACCATCTTGGTTGGAACAAAATTTGGAATTAAAGGCCGGTCCACATAACTACCGTTTTTTAGGCGGTCTACATATCGATCACACACTTTTCCAATGAATAGTTTCACAACGGTAAACTCTATTAAAAAAAAAAAAATCTATTACTTTCACTCATTCCCACACCAAAGAGTTTACACTTTATAGTATTTATGTTCACGAGAGCGCAGGGGTATGGCAGAAAAAGACCAAAATAATAAGTGGACCGGATTTCGGTCCTGTTATTAACCTAGTTCCTAATTTTGGGGTAATAAGCGGACAAAAAGTCCGTATAATAAGGATCCATACTAATATATATATATATATATATATATATATATATATGTATAGATATATGGTCAAACAACGACTGAAGGATTCGTGTTATCAAGACTGGCATTCTTCGCTTTCATTATACCATGACTATTGCATTATCATCCAAAGATAGTAATGGCAAGTTACGTCAGTAGGCGAGTGCTAGCAAACGTCGTCGTGCTTTGAGTCTGTTCAGATGCAATCGACTACCTCTGATAGTGTATGTCACTCAATTCAGAAAGAAAAGTCATTGATCCATATTGTAAACAGTGTGATGGACATTGTTTTGAAGATTTATGTCATTTCATATTAACCTGTTCTAAATACTCCACACTTTGCAACACTTACTACTTACTTAGGCCCATAGCTGAAGGGTGAGCATAGGCCAATGACAACACTCCGCCATCGCACTCGGTTCTGGGCTGCTCGCTGAATGCCTGTCCCGTTGGTCCCCTGCCTCTTTATCTCTGCCTCAGTGTCTCGCCTCCAGCTGTTGCGAGGTCGGCCTCTCTTCCTTTTTCCCCTGCGGGTTCCATGTCAGGGCTTGACGTGTGGTGCTGGATGCTGGCTTCCTGAGAGTGTGTCCAATCCAGCCCCACTTCCTCCGCAGAATCTGCTTGGCCACTGGTTCCTGTCCTGCTTGCTTCCATAGATCTTCATTGTTGTTTTTTTTCTGGCTATCTGATTTTGAAGATATGCCTCAGACAGGTGTTGATGAAGGTCTGATTTTTTTTGTTGTTGCTGTATTGCCTTGGTCATTTTCCAAGTCTCGCAGCCATAGAGCACAACTGACTTCAAGTTTGAATTGAAGATACGCAATTTTGTTGTCCTTCTGGTCTCTCCTGAGGCCCAGATGTTCTTTAGCATGATGAATGCTGCTCGCGCCTTGCATATCCTATCCATGATGTCTCGGTTGGTGTCCCCCTGCTCGTCAGCTACGCTTTCCAAGTAGACAAAGGAATCTATTTCCCTGATGGGCTCGCCTCCGACTGTGACTGGGCTGCTGTCTGTAGTGTTGATCTTCATCAGCTCGGTCTTTTTCTTGTTTATCTTGAGCCCTGTTCCTGCTGATGTTGTCTCAAGGCGGATGGTCATGTCCTGCATCTGTGTGTGACTGTGGGAAAAGAGTGCCAGGTCGTCAGCAAAGTCAAGGTCATCTAGCTGCGTCCAGAGTGTCCATTGTATCCCATAATTCCTGCCTGTTGTTGTAGTCTTCATGATCCAGTCGATGACCAGGAGGAAGAGGAAAGGTGACAACAGACATCCCCGGCGCACTCCTGTCTTCACCTCAAAACCGTCTGACAACTGGCCTGCATGAGCCACCCTGCAGTTCATATCCTGATAGGTGCACCGGATGAGAGAGATGATCTCTGGTATTCCATAATGTCTCAGTAGCTTCTATAGTGTCTCTCTATCTACACTGTCGAAGGCCTTTTCATAGTCAATGAAGTTGATGTAAAGGGGCGAGTACCACTCCAAGGACTGTTCGATGATGATCCTGAGGCTGGCGATCTGGTCGGCACAGGATCTGTTTCGCCGGAAGCCTGCATGCTGGTCTCGGAGCTTTGGGTCAACTGCTTCCTTCATCCTCTCCAATAACACTTCGCAACAACAGCAAGAAAAAAAATCCACAGGCTTGTGCTATTCTTGTTTTCCGTCAGAATTTTTAAGACTCAGATATTGGGTTAAAAAAAATGTCAAACAAATTGTTAATGAAAGTTGCTGAATCCTTCAATTGTCTCTGTGTGTAAGTGAATCGTAATGTAGACATTTGCCTGTGAAGCACATGAATTTTTTACATATACTTTCTGTTTGTTTCTCAGTATACGTTTTCAACACTTATCTACAGCACTCTAATTAATCCACAACTCGGTGTTCTTGTTCATATTGACCAGGTGGCCTGCAAACACTAAATAAATCATCATTACATGGTTCAACGTAGTTCAGCCATTAAGAAATATCACGGTTTGAAAACAAAATTACGGGAAACACCATCATAATGCACAATAACTGGATGTCATATCTACTTTCAACAAACTGATACCCAGCCACCATACTACAACCTGCTGCACTGTGAAGCAAACATTTGAAGATCTATTTTTTAAACTAAGCTACACAGCGATGTTTGTATTTGGTGTTTGAATGTTGAATTAATGATACTCAATCAGCAGCACAATTCTGTGTTTTCTAAGCTTTCGGGCGCCAGTCTAAAGCGTTGCCTGGAATATTGACCTAATCCACGCGGAAGCTATTGAAACTTCAAAGGTATGATGTTATATAGGTTACCTTGATATCATACCATTCAATACGTGCTCTCTCTCTCTCTCTCTCTCTCTCTCTCTCTCTCTCTCTCTCTCCTCTCTCTCTCTCTCTCTCTCTCTCTTTCAAAATAATTGATTTGCCACGAACTGAAGTTCACAGCAAACACGGCGTACAGTTTACTGATTTATTAACATCCTGCTTTCATTTCAGTGATTTATGAGTTACAGAGTCTCTCTCTCTCTCTCTCTCTCCTCTCTCTCTCTCTCTCTCTCTCTCTCTCTCTGGGTCACACACACACACACACACACACACACACACACACACACACACACACACACACACACACACACACGCCCATTGAAACAGTACTTACACTTCCACATATTAACAGACGATTATGTTTGTCAAAGGCAAACGAGTGCTCATTCACTGTCAGTGTTTGGATCTCTGTTTGTCTCTCTCTGTCTCTCTGTCTCTGTCTGTCTGTCTGTCTGTTTGTCTGTCTCTCTCTCTCTCGTCATAGAATAGATATCTCATTTGAGAAATATGGACCATGAGCAGCATTTTTGTGAACGTCTGACATAAATACAGAAAATTAAGAAGAGAGCTAAGATTATTAAGTACTTTGTTAGCCTTCGGTTTTTGATTCGTGGTGTTGATGACAAATTCATTTAAAATCATTCAACAGAACACCTAACAAAATATATAATGGAAAGTATATTGAAATAAAAGTTATTGAATGACTAGGTCTGGTAATGGTAACTGCAAGAAATGCATTTAGAGTTGTATCTGTACATTTCTTATGCATATAACCTACGTCAGTGTTAAGTTTAAGAAAGGATAAACAGTATACACGCTTTAATTTTGGAGGAATGTGCAGGAGATTGAAGACAAATAAATGGGAGAAATGTGTATGTGTAGAGCTGAATAGTGCTATACCTGGACTTAACGTGCGCGCATATCTACATAGTGTGAACTAGCTTTTCTGATAGCAACTGAACATACTTTGACTACTTGCAAATATTCCCTGGTAAAATTTCACACACGCACACACACACACACACACACACACACACACACACACGTAACACACACACACACACACACACACACACACACACACACACACACACACACAACAAACACACACACACACACACACACAACACACACACACACACACACACACACACTGCGAGAGAGAGAGAGAGAGAGAGAGAGAGAGAGAGAGAGAGAGAGAAGAGAAATAAACCTGCTGAACGAAATATTTGTTTGCTAATGCAGAGCACGTAATTTTCTCAACAAAATTAAATTGGCTTTTTACACACCACAACACAAAAGTGATATGCCCGTACAGAGGAAATAAGGTTACGCAACGATAGAACTGAGAGAATGGAATATCATTTACTCGGTTCAGGCAACATCAAAACGGTAGAAAGACTCAGCCCTCATGCAGGGAGAGAGAGAGAGAGAGAGAGAGAGAGAGAGAGAGAGAGAGAGAGAAGAGAAGCTCGTGACTCGTGAGTCACTCGTGAGTAACTCACTTATCTAATATTTGCTGTCTACTTTCGTTTACAAGGAAAAACTGCTTAGACGCTTCTACAAGTAGAAACACTAATTTCCTTCAAGAGCTCACAGCATACCTTGCTTCCTTTCCGCCATCTTGTTGCGCACCCCCGAGAGAGAGAGAGAGAGAGAGAGAGAGAGAGAGAGAGAGAGAGAGAGAGAGAGAGAGAGAGAGAGAGGTTTTGATACGATCTGAACCTTGGATTTTGTACATGTTTAGTTGAATACAATTACCAATTCTAACCCTGACACAGGTCGAACAATGTATGGGGCTGCCTTTCTTCAACAGAATAACAATTGAATATCACACTGTTAATAAACTTTCCGTATGACGTACAAATTGCACACGAAAGCATAACACACACACACACACACACACACACACCACCCCCGCGGCGCGCGCGCGCGCCGCGCGCCGAACAACACACAACACACACACACACACACACACACACACACAACACACACACACACACCTTTCACACAACCCTCCTAAAACACACAAACGGCACTGTCAAGTGCAAAGAGAAAACAAACAACATTCAAGAGAATGAAACAGAAAGGACGAGCAGACAGTCACTTATGTCTTCGAAACGGGTGCAAAACAAAGGCTAGGAATGTAAGCGAGGCTGAAGGATACACAACACAGATTTTAAAAAAAAGAAGAAGAAAAATTCATGCCAAAGCTCCGAAAAAAAAAAAATGACAAACGAATCACAGCACAAAACACAACGCGCGTCGACCTCTTAGGTCTTCTTAAGTCAAGAATCAGAACACTTAAGACAACGAAAATGCACGAGCAATCACTTATCTTCATCCATTTCGGCGCAAGATGGGCGTTGAATCAATGAAGGAGCAATTACGTATCTTCATCCAGTTTGAATCAACGCCCATTTTGCGCCAAGTCGGATGACGATAAGTGATTGCTCGTTCATTTTCCTTGATCTGAGTGTTGTGATTCTTGCCTTAAGAAGACCTAAGAGGTCGAAACGCGTCGTGTTTTGAGCTAGTAATACAGCAGACCAGAAAACAATTTAAAATTTCTCATCCGGTATTTTTCTTATCTTGCTTCTATTGGCGCCTCCTTTCTTTTGGCACTAGGGTTTTTTTTTTTATCAGTTCCTTTTTCTCTGTTCACAATATGTTATTCAACAAGACGTTTTCTTCCTTTCATACAAAGTGGTAACACTGTTCTTGCAGACATGCATTTAGGTCACACTGACCTCCATCCATTCGGCCATTTTACAAACTTCTTTTCAGGTCATACTGACGACCTATTTGCCTCACATCAACAAATATCCATTCTTTGTTCCAGTTCTCTTTAAGTTTCCAATGGGAAAACCCTCCCCTTTCTATGAAATCACCAAACTGATACATTCTTTCTGAGAGGACAATCTTTCAATTACAATTAGTACATATCCTTTCCAAGAGAACAATCATTCAAGTACACAATAAATTGTATGTTCGTTCCGTGAGGACGATCAAGCCATCGAATTTCCAATTAGTCCAAATAAAAATGTCTCGTGTCAGCAGATATTCTTTCCCATGGAGAGAGAACCGTATGACAGCGACTCTTGTCTCTACTGACAACCCAAAGCTCGTAGCTCCTGAAGCATTTCAAGGGTTGTGATGGGCTCGTTCAAAGTAAGACGTCCAACGTATAGGGTGTTCTCGACTAGGATTAATGATGTAGAAGCCTACAAACAGTTGAGAGTTCAGCTCTCTCTCTATCTATGTCGTACTTCTTCATCCTCTTCTTCTCCTCGTAGCTGATCTCTCTCTCTCTCTCTCTCTCTCCTCTCTCTCTCTCTCTCTCTCTCCTCTCTACTCTCTCTCTCTCTCTCTCTCTCTCTCTCTCTCTCCTCTCTCCTCCTCTCTCTCTCTCTCTCTTCCTTAGGTGGTTAGCTGTGCCCACTAAAGTGACAATTAGTGTCTTTTTTCCCAAGAGCACAAACCTCTATTTTTTTAATTAAAAAAGTGATTTTTGATGAGCAAGCACCTTAAAAGGTGAGTTTTTAATTACTCCAGTTGAAGTTCTAAAAACATACCAAGTATCTGCAGAGCAGGTTTGCCGGGGAAAAAGGGGAAAATTATATTTCATTTTCTCTGTGGCACATGACACACTTCAGAAGAAAAGAGCAGAAAAGAGCCGCCAAAAGGAGTTAGATATGTTGAGGAAATAGGTGTAAATATGAATATTTATTAACAGTGCTTACAGACATTTGATCACGATAATGAAGCTAAGCTTTGAAATTTACTTTTTAAGCAAATTCTAAAATAGGGTATGTTACTCACAAGTGGTCACATGGAAATTCCTCGAAAGAGCCAGCATGTCTTTCTAGTACACTACTATTTCTGTGTTCCATTTGTTCATCTTTTAGTTCGGCTTGAAACAAGAACACGAACAACAACAACAACAACAACAACAACAACAACAACAACAACAACACCACCACCACCTGCATTCGTTATACGTTAAAAGTGAGCTTCTTTATTAATATCTGGACTTTGGATTTGGAGGATTAATAGCTGGGACTTTGTTGTTGTTGTGGTCGCTGTTGTTGTTGTTGTTGTTGTTCTTGTTGTTTTGTTGTTCTTCTTCTTCTTCTTCTTCTTCTTCTTCTTCTTCTTCTTCTTCTTCTTCTCTTCTTCTTCTTCTTCTTCTTCTTCTTCTTCTTCTTCTTCTTCTTCTTCTTCGTGATTGTATTTTTTGTCCGAACTATTAATTTGCGTGTGTTTGGAACGAGAAGTGAAGTCAGCAAATTTGACGTTTGTGTTTGTTTGCTTTGAATTAATTTAATCCCGCTTTTCTACACAGAGATTTGTGTCATTGTAACGGTATGCAACCATTGCTTTAATTTAATTCACATGCAAAGTGCCATTACTTCTGTCTGAGTAAGAGTAAGAGTATGCCACACTGACATCCCTACACGTTCCCAATGTATGTGACAAATAAAAAACCTAAAATACATGCTTACAATCATGTAAAAAAAAAGAAGATAAAACGAAAAAGTTTCTTGATCTCGAGAAATTGAATGGAAGCGCATGGTCTTTTCTGTGACAGCTTTGCCTAACTATTCCTTGAAAGGAAATCGTAAATGAGACAGGGAACAAAAAACAGTAAGTAACAAAATTTGGAAAGAGAGAGGGTTAGTTACCACCAAGGACACAGACAAACAGAATAACAAACTAGAGGGGATACTCTAGCTCCCACGATGACATAATTACTAGTCCATAACTCCAAACGAATCCTGCTTACGATACCAAATCACCTGTGTGTGTGCGTGCGTGCGTGCGTGCGTGCGTACGTGCGTTGCGTGCGTGCGTGAGTGTGTGTGGTTGTTGTGTAGTGTGTGTGTGTGTGTGGTGTGGGTGTGTGAGAGAGAGAGAGAGAGAGAGAGAGAGAGAGAGAGAGAGAGAGAGAGAGAGAGAGAGGTATCTGAATTTAATGCCGAACAAAAGAACTAAGAGGCACATAACATATATTCAAGGTCTCTTGTCTAGTTTACATCGGCTATTTTGTGAATGTTTATGTCTCTACTGCTATTGTAGATGGGGACACCAATAAGAAAACAACTGGACCACTCAATATCATGGATGCTTGTCCAGGGATAGAATATTTCCTGAAACAAAACAACACGGAACGTACATTTCTCCAGCTAAATACGTCTGAGTGTAGCTATCCGACATCCCAGTTTTCAGCAAACCAAGGAGTGGTGTACGGGCTGTGTGGTGGTTCCAGCATATTCTGTAGCATGCACGTGAAGGTGGCATGGGGTATGTTTGTACGAGTTCATCTTCGACGGTTGGCATGTTTGTGTTGTGTCACTAACTGGAAATTGAGAATAATTTCGAAATTATCTATTGAAATGGAATGCACTTTACAGAGTATAGAAGAATTTTTCATGTACTCGGACAAGAATTCAATGTGGATAGAAAACTTGGATAATCCAGAGGTAGCCATTGATATTCAAGCAACGAAAGGCCGAAATTTAATCATAGAATATACAACAAAATATTCTGGATATTTCATGGTTCCATGGGTGCATAGCTCAGTGCATTTCAGGTATGATATGAAAATGGAATGTAAGTGTGTCATCATGATGAGTGTTCAACGATCAGGATTGCCAGGCGTGTGTTCTGGAGAAAGATGTCTGAGAATGACTTACAGGATGTACAATGCTTCACGAGACCATATTGCATATCTGTGCCCCCAGCGTTCCACACCAGCGGTTGTATTTATCACCTCATCTATTGCAATTGACGTCACTAAATGTGATGGTGCAGATTTTCTGAACATTAGTTTTTTAGCTGTGTCTGAAAAGTATCGTCCACATAATCTGACAAATGAATTGTTCAATTGTTCTGTTGATCATTACTCCAGATTTAAACATTTTCTGCATTGCAATCAGAAGAGAGAGTGTGAAGATGGGCGTGATGAAACAGAGCAATGCCCCTTCAGCAGTCCTGGCTGCCAGGGCATGGTGGCTTCAACTAATAAATGCTTCAAAGAAATTCTGTTAGATGAACCTTTGCAAAGGGGACTGATTGGTTATCAGTGTCAGAAGATGGGTCAGCAATTGGCTTCATTAAAAACAAAGAAAGAACTAGAAGATGCCCGGCTACTAACCAGACTCTATGATGGATTCACCCTTTTTACGGGTTACTTTTCAGGTTGGCACTTGGTACCATTTATATACAGTAAGTGCAGCCATTGGGTTTATAGAACCATAATCTACAACCTGAATCACTTTAGTAATATGAGCAATCATCTGCACAGGCCATCGAGGATGTCTAGGCATGGGATTTGGAATTATGTTGGCATCGTGGAAGATTTTAGTCAAACAGCATGGTATAGAGCAGCACTATGTGAAAAGGAATTGCGGCCACATGTCTGGCTTCCTCCTCAAATTGTGCTCACGTATTCAGAGACAGCGTTGTCCATTTTCACAAACACCGAACAAAACTTATTGCTCTGTGCAGGTAGTCACGCGACCCACACATTCATGAATGTCAATCCTGCTGGCATCTGTGGGAATGCCAACTACACCGAGTCCTTTGCCAAGGACACCGAGTCCTTTGCCGAGGACACCAAGTCGTTTGCCTCTGGCAATGGAAATGATGAGTGGAAAAACGTGTCTGTGTCATTGACAAGACGCATGAAACGTGCGCATGACCTATTTAGTTGTGATGATTCCACGTTCTTGCATTACACATTAGTCTGCGATTTCAGACAAGACTGTCCAGACAATAGTGATGAGTCTGTGTGTGAACATCCAACATGTTGCGGTTTTCTCTGTCGTAATGGTCAATGCATATTACAAAGCCTACATTGTAATGAGTACTCTGATTGCATAGATGACTCTGATGAAGCTGACTGCAAGCTGCCAAAACCAAAGAAGTGTAGAGACTGCACTCAGGCCATAGATGTTGAAGACAAGCAGCAATTCCACACTAACCTGGACGGTACTGGCTATTTTACTCTTCAGAAGATGAAGTCAGAAGAGCCTTGTCCTGACACCCATTATCGTTGTTCAACAGAATGGTTATACTGCCTCCCATTGTATACTAGATGCAATGGATTTTCTGACTGTGTTTATGGGGAGGATGAACAAGACTGTAATAATGTGAAATGTTTGAATCAGTACCAATGTCGGACTTCCAGAATTTGTGTGCATGGAGATCATCTGTGTGATGGATGGAGTCAGTGCCCTCAGAGGGATGATGAACTTCTGTGTAACATGACTTGCCCTGAAGGTTGTTTCTGTCAAGGCCATTCATTCGTGTGCAAAAACATGTTTCCTGTATATCTGTTCCCACAGCTCAGATATGTTGATGCTACAGCATCGGGAATGTCACCGAGTGATTTTTCGGCAAATATGTATCTTTTGTATCTGAATTTGTCTTTTTGTTCTGTATCTAACATTTCAGCCATAAAGCTCCCCAACTTACAATTCATCGATCTCACCAACAACCTTTTGAAATCCCTTAACCTGGATATCTTTCTACAGCTGTCAAATTTAAGAGTTCTACTATTAGCAAGAAATCATGTTAATCCTCTCAGGTCAAACACTGTAAACACATTCACAAAACGCGTTCATTACTCACTCCTGAGGTTAGACACATCGACCACAACTCTTCACACACTACAGAATGAATTATCTGCATACCTTCCTGTTATCAAGTTTATCAATATATCTTTCTGTGCCGTTACAGAGATTGGGTCTTATGGTTTTAAAAACATGCCACGTCTTACAGAAGTTGATGTCAGATTTAATCCAATAGAGGATTTCCCTTTGGATTTGTTTTTAAAGTGTGACCATTTAGAAAACGTTCTCTCATCGAGTCATTGGTTTTGCTGTGAAAACATTTTTCCAAAGCAGATGGGTAATGTAAAGTGTTTAGCTCCCTATACTATACTTCCTTCGTGCACAAAGCTAATACCAATTGAACTGTACAGAATTTTCTTCTGGGTGATCAGTGTGTGTGCCATTTTGGGGAACATGCTTTGCTTACTAAGTGTATTAGTAAATAGGAAAGGTTGGAAAAGCTCTCTGATAATGAATGCAAATTTAATTATGGCAAAGGCATGTACAGGATATCATCTCAGCATTATTGCTGGAGCGAATGAAATAATACATATTCGTTATGCCCAATACCACAAGACCTGGACCAACAGTGTGCCTTGTAAGATGGCCGGGTTCTCTTTTACCTGTCGTGTGAGACGTCGCTTTGACACTGTTGTTCATCACTGTGGATCATTTCATTGTCATTTGCATTAGTAAAGGCGTACAGACACTGACCAAGGTGTCACTGATAGCTGTGTGTAGTGTTTTTCCTGGTTTTTTTGTCACACTGGGACTTCAGGGGCAGTCTGGACTCTGCCGCATGGCACTATTTGACAGATATGATTCTAGACAGGCATTCCAATGGTTCACTGTTATTGTGGCTGTGAATTCTACCATCAGCTTACCAATAATAGTTGGCCAAATCATCATCCACAGAAGAACGCTTAAATTCAAAATACAACTTGATCGCACAATGCGGTCTGTATACTTCTCAGCCCATGTAATGCGGAAACTGGCAACGATTGACTGTGTCAGCTGGGTTTGTCTTGGCTGTGTTATGATCATGACTACAAATGGTATCCCTTCTTTGAACAAGGTCCGTGACGCTATGATTGTGTTTGTGATACCATTCTGTCCTGCTTTTGACGCAGTCCTCTACCTGTTGACTTTGGTCTTGCAGCGACGACAAGAAAGAGTAGAAGAGAAAGTAGTACAACTGTTAATATCACGGCTGGCTGTCACAGAAAAAACCCCGTAGCCTTCAATAGATAAAGAAACAGTGTCATGGTGTTATGGACAAAACACCTGACTCTGAAGCCACACACACACACACACACACACACACACACACACCACACACACACACACACACACACACACACACACACACACACACACACACACACACACACACACACACACACACACACGCACGCACGCACGCACGCACGCACGCACGCACACACGTGTGTGATGCAAAGTCATAATGATCTTCACAAAGCAAATATTGCAGTCTGTATTTTCCTCAGTCATACATTTAAGTGGAGGAGTGTGTTTCACTCTAAATGTTTTGTATTGATAGTGTCTGTCTTAAACAGTACTGAACGTTTGTAGCTGGAACTCCTTGAGAATCATCTTGATTAATATGATTGTAGATGTTGAAAAATAGGAATCAGAAGAGACCAGCAAGAAAACTGTCTTCCTGTGGTGTTGCAAAAAATATGTTGGTCACTTGCGTGTTACCTGTTTGGGGTTTTAATGCTACTTTTGCCCATGTGAAATATGCTGGAAGATGCTTACAGTATCCATTCACAAAAAAACAGCATTTTGTCCAGTGTAAGTCAGTGACATAACTATGATCAATCAATCTCTGCTAATTGAAGTTACGTTGCAGGGATGCAGGAATCAATATTTTTTTAGAGATTTTGTTTTAGGAAAAGATATCTGTCCATGATTGACGAGGTGTCAACAGATCAATACAAAATCTGTTGATCAGTAAAGTTTCAGTGACACCAAATAATGCTAGTCGTGTGTGAAGGCAGCGGTCTTTATGTAAATAATGTATTGCCATAGATGATCAGATTAGAGAGAAGAAAAGGTGTGTGTGTGTGTGTGTGTGGGGGGTGGGTCAAATTTATTTTAAAACATGTGAATGTCAAAAACGTAAATTTGGTTAACGTCTCTGGTAAGCTGAATAGCCATTAACGTTAAAGCAACTTGAACAAGCAGAAAGTTTTGAAGCTGATTTCAATGGAAAGTGTGTGTGTGTGTGTGTGTGTGTGTGTGTGTGTGTGTGTGTGTGTGGTGCGTGCGTGCGTGCGTGCGTGCGTGCGTGTGCGTGCGTGCGTGCGTGCGTGCGTGCGTGTGTCGTGGTGTGTGCGTGTGTGTATGTGTGTGTGTGTGTGTGTGTGTGTGTGTGTGTGTGTGTGTGTGTGTGTGTGTGTGATTAGTGGGCTTGTGTGAGCGTGCTCCTGAGCGCATGCATGTACACATGTGTATATGGTCGGCGTGTGTGTATGCATGTGTGCATGCGCGCATTCATATATGTGTGTGTGTGCGTGTATGTGTATGCGTGTGCGTCAGTGTGCTTGTACACGCGCGTGCATATTTGTGTGTGTGGTGTGTGTGTGTGTGTGTGTGTGTGTGTGTGTGTGTGTGTGTGTGTGTGTGTGTGCGTGCGTGCATAAGCCTTTGATTTTTTTGGCTTAAATGAATGTTCAGAAGATGGCTTACTAACAAGAGCAATAACAAGAACAGCAACGGAGATAACGAAAAAATCACAACAAAGACAACAGCAACAAGAAGAACACTATAACAGCAATAACAACTACTACAACAGCAACATCAACAACAACACCCCAACATCATACGACACACCACGCACACACGCACACACACAACACACACACACACACACACACACACACACACACCACACACACACACACACACACACACACACACACACACACACACACACGGAGACACGCACGCACGCACGCACGCATGCACGCACGTATGTACGCACACATTTGTGGACTCTCCTGTTTACACACCTGCATCGCCCTACCAATGCAGATCCACCAGCGCACACAGGTTTACAGCATACCCTGGAGTCCCTGAGAGATTCAAAGTCATCCCAGTTGACATGTGTTTGATCATTTGTCTGTTATTGGTAAAGCCGTGAATGAGTTTGCCCCAGTCTCTAGGAGTCTTCACAGTGTCGGCCTTGAGATTATCCCAATGTTTAGTTTATGACATTTATTGCTCTTCCTTGAAATCTGGATGTATCACTACATCCTCTCGTGATGTTTAGATCTGAAAGATGCTGTATGGTACAGTGGCTTTTCTGTTGTCTGGTTAGGTGATTCTTTGGATTTCTGATCACATCAGATCTGCCACGCTGTAATACAGTTCTTATCTTGCCTTGCCTGCTAGTGTGTCTACGCTCTCATTTTCTGCATGTCCGAGGCAGTACATCTACATTAGTCTCTCCAATGGAAGTTTGTACACTACTTTATACCAAGCAGGGTTTCCCATTCCACTCTCCACGTTTTTGAAGCAGGTGTATGGTGCTGGTCTGTATCATGGCGTGTTGAGTTCTGAACACATCTGTGGATGAAAGCCACTGGAGTACCTATGTCACTGCTTCTACCTCCATTGTTAGACTTTAAATTGTTACACTGTACGCACCATTGTCATTCTGGATAGCCCGACCAATTTGCTTCACTGTGTATTCCCAGCCTGACCTACCTTTGGTGACAGAACTGTCAGTATATATATATATATACAACAGTATCATGTTTTGTGCTAAAGTTTTCTGCCTGCATCTGAATTTCAGTATTGGTTGTTTTGCTTTCAGACTATTTTCAATGGTGTCTTCCAAGTTTCGGAGTGATGGCATTTTGGTAGAGGTGTTTGAAGTGTTCTGGATACTTTTCCCATTCCTGTATTTCTTTGAGTTCTCGTTCTGTCACACAAACTGTAGATTGCCTTCTGCCTGTCCCATCCATGATTTTCCACGTCCTAGGTGAGCGCCATTTGTTTCCTTGACTGCCACATGTCACGGGTTTTGGGGATTTCCAAGTGCTCCGAGATATGCCTTCACCTGTTCTACCTTGTGTGTTGCCTGCACTGAAGGAAGGTCAAGCATATATGGCATAGTTCAAATGGTGTATCCTTCATGGTTCCCATGATTAATCCCATTGCTTTATTTTGAGATGTTTCCAGTTTAAGAGGACTGCTTTTGTACAGTGTTGCAAGCCCTAGTCCATAATCACTCAGACTGAGTACAGGTGAGTGATTCAGTCAGCAGTGATGGCGCTGTTCAATGCCTTTAGCTGCCATTGCTTTCATGGCAGATATGCCCTTTTTGCAAATAAGAACAATATTCTCAGCATGCTTTCGAAAGGTCAGCATTCTGTCAATACTAAACCCACATAGCGTAGGTTGACAATTGATTGCGTTAGTATTCCATTGAAGGAAACTGGTCAGGGTTTTTGTCCTAATACCTTGCTGTTGAAAGTGCAGACCAATGTCTTGGCTTTTATAGGATCGACGATCCAGTTTCGTGACACTACTGAGCAAAGCTGTTCAACTGCCGATGAACGTCTTTCTTCTGTCTTTGGCACTCTTGGATGTTTCTAGATCAGACCATCATCTGCTAGTGTCAACTCTCGAGCAATTCCGTGCCTACTAAGACCTGCAAGAGCTTTAGTGTAAACATTTTATAAAACAGGGGTAATCCTATAGCAATCTTATGAGGCTTAGATGTCCAGTCTCTAAATTGTAGGCTGACGGTTCGCTCCTGCTGCTATCCATCGTGTAAATGTCCTCCTGATTCCATAGTCATTGAGTAGTTCAATGTGAAATGAGAACTGGACGTTGTTGCTTGCAGCTTCCAGGTCTATTGCAACTGCCAGTATTTCTTCCTTTCTTAAGAATCCTTCGTATACCTCATAGGCAAAGGCGGCCGCGTTTTCCCACGTACTTGTATCTGTTCTGTGGCCTCCTTGATTTCATGGGAAGATTTGTCTACTTTCAAGGTCTCTTGCGAGTTTGCTTACATCTGTTCCATGAACATTTCTGCTATATTTCACATAGGGAGCATGCAGCAGCCATATAGCAGATGATCTTTTCCGGGTTTCAGGTAACTGTGTTTATAGTCTTCTGGGACACAGCCTTTATCGAAATTTTCCTAGTAAAGAATGAAGAGATGGATTCTGCCATCTTCTGAGAGCTGTATGATATCTGGATAACGTACTTTGTCTTGACCTAGAGCACTATCCTTAGTTCATCTAGTTATTAGGTCATCAAGTTCAGGTTACTATCCTTAGTGCATCTAGCTATTAACTCATCAAGTTCAGATGCTGAAATTTCATCATCGATACCAGACTGAGCCAGCCGTTGATTTAACTTAGCCAAAATGTTTCTTGTTTTCCTCCATTTTTTTCATCGTTTTTTTTTTTTATGAAACGTCTAAGTAGAGCCGCCCCTTTCTCCACATTTGTCTTACGTTTTGTGGTCCCATCAGCATAATAATCTGGGGTGGCGTTTTTTGTGTGTTTCCCTTCCATGCGATGAAAACAAGCTGTCCAAAATGAGTAAAGGTTGTATCAGAATTAACAGACAAAGGTGTTGTCATTCAGTTTCTTTTGCTTCTTCCACTGCTCTTTCGAATTGTTCAGTCTTTTGATTCATGTCTGTAGTGATAGCTGGAGCAGGGCAACGTTTCCTTCTTTCTCTTCACCAAATTCTTACAGCCTTGCGTTTCTCTTCCCAGGCTGTGTCCGAGTCTACATTCCAACAAAGGGGTTGAACGATTCTTTTGGTTGTAGTATTGTTTTTTCTGCGTTTTCTACCCCTTGACTTCCCAGTGATTTGTTCTTCATTGTTGTTATTTCAAAACGGACCCTTCTGTTTCGTTTAACCTTTGATAGTTTCTGTAAACTGATCACTACAGGGAAATGGTAACGTCCATGATGTAGAAGTTTTCGGCACTCATGCCTGCTGTGAAGTGTGGTCCAAAGAGTGCAAAGTCAATGACACTGTCAATGTCACCCTGCCGCCCTATATACATTGCAGATGATGCTGTAAGTACACTGGGAAGTACTTCATCCAACATCTTTCCCAATCAATTCTTTGAGGATTGATACCATGCTGATCCTACAATGTTGACCGTGCAGTATGATCTCCACATTGTATTGCAGAGATGGGGGGGGGGGGGGGGGGGGGGGGGAGGGGAGAGAGAGAGACAGAGACAGAGAGACAGAGAGAAGAGAGAGAGAGCATATATATATATATATATATATATATAAACACACACACACTCTCTTGCCCCCCCTCTCTCTCTCTCTCTCTCTCTCTCTCTCTCTCTCTTTGTTTGTTTTTTTTTTTCTTTCATCGTTCCCATACCTGAGAACTCTATGAGGTGGGTGATGTGGTCTGCACCCACAGTCCACTGTGTTTCACAGGAGACTCCCAAATGCCATGCTCCTAGTTATATGTCATTGAGAGTCTCTGTGTGAAGTACAGAAAGCAATGCATGTAGCAGCCAAAAACGTGGGACCAAGTACATAATGCGGTTTCAGTTTTCTTTTACCATCAGTTCAGTGTGTCGTTACTGCACTGTGCTTCTCTTTACCTAATGATGTCTGTGCCTGTTCTATGACGACTATGCTTATTCCTTATTCTGTTGTTAATGTAAACAATCCTTCTGCCTACCTGTGTGAACAAGGAACATGACCTTCTCTCTTATGTGTCATGTGGAATACAGCAGAGGAAAAAATATGTCTATGATAACTTTCCATTGTTTTGCGGTCCCATCAGCGCAGGAGAACTCGCTCTAATTGTCATTTATTGTGTGGCCTAGAGTAGCGCAAGAAAACACGCTGTGATTGTCAAATATTGTATGGAGTATAGTAGCACATAAGAACACGCTATAATATATAATTATCAATCATTGTGTGGCCTAGAGTAGCGCAAGAGAACACGCTATAATTGGCCGTTATTGTGTAGACTACAGTAGCACATAAGAACACTGTATACTTGTCAATTACTGTGTGGACTATCATAGAACTCAAGAAGGGGCAGTGACTGCTGTCACGTGAAGTGCAGAAGGGCACATCGAGCGCGGCAGCCATCACTTTCTGTATGAGCTACAGCCATCCTAGATAACTGTTTTCTTTAAGTTTAACACTTTCTTCATAATTTTGCATACATTGTTTTTGATATTGCTGTGTGTGAGTCGAGACTCACATACGTTAAACCACTTTTTGTTATTGTAATGGGGTTTATCATTCAGCATTTTGTTTTGTGTAATTGTTACTTTTATGTTCCTAAGAGTACAGCTGTCTATGCTAACAATTGTTTGATATTGTGGGTACATCAAATTTGTATTGGTGCCATTTCTTCGTATCACATTGATACCATTTGTGTCGAATGCCAAAACATCAAAGTGCACCAGAGAAGGCGCAGTGTAACAAAGCATATGGACTTGATGGTGTGCAAGAATTATGAAAAAAAGAAGCATGGACACGCTCCCTTTAGAGCACACAATGGTAAAAACAAATCGAGAGTTGGAAGATTAAAAAAGAACAGCTACAGCTGTTAGAGTCCGTCTCTAAAATGTATTTGGGCCCATGTTTATGTTCACTTACATTTTTCAATGTTCCATATCAGCATGTGAATTTTCTAATATTGTCGAGGGGTGAAGAGTTTCAAAATTTTCGTGATTGTGGATTTTCATTCTTCACACACACACACACACACCACACACACACCACGCACGCACGCACGCACGCACGCACGCACGCACGCACGCACACACACACACACACACACACGCACATACAACACACATACACACACACACACACACACACACACACACACACACACACACACCTTGGGAGCCTTTGACATCAACCCTGACAGATGGGAACAAACTGCTATGGATTGAGCTAGCTGGCGCTACTCCACAAATTTGAGCGTCAGCTTGTGTGAAGAAAGGATGACAGATGCAGTACAACTTATGAGACAGGCAAAGAAAGCCCTCGCCAGCACTCAACAGAACATCCCCCACATTCTGTGTCTAAGCCATCACAACACATTCTATGCATGGATAGGATAAATCAGCCACCTGCATACCCACAGACCATCTCAACCACTCAAGCAAAAGATGACTCAAGAGGTCTTTGTTGACTTAATGAACAAACGATACCCAATGACAGTAAGCTGTGAAGGATGATGGATTTGAAAAGAAATGCTTAAAAAAGCAAATAAACAAAGACAGAAGCAAACAAACAAATTATTCTCAGAATATCTAGACAGATTTTATGTTACAGACACACACACACACACACACACACACACACACACACACACACACACACACACACACACATGCGCGCATGCGCGCGTGCGCGCACACACACACACACAGACACACACACACACACACACACACACACAGATTGCATTCTGTGAACACCTTAACAGAAAGTATTGAATACATTCAAAAAAGGTATATTGTTGGAATAGAATGTCAAAATATCTAGAGAGACTTTATGACACACAAACAGAAACCTTTACTGCAAAGCTCGAAGAGAATGTAATAAATCAAATAAAGAGTTACGAGAATTAATGTCATTCTACTTTAACATGTACGTTAGTCAACACAGAAAAAAATATCAGCAATATTCTTATACACATATGAACAAAATATCAGTTTATATTGAAAGACAAAAAACAGACAGAAAGAAAAACGCATAACAATAGTTCTATCAACGATTAGTATGAACACTTCAAGGGATTTGTAAAAGAAAACATTCTGAAAAAAGTGGCAGTAGAAGGGCCCTTTTTCAAATTGACAGCTATGCAGATTACCTTAACAATCCAGTCTTAAGAACAGACGTGAGACATTAAAAGAAAAAAAACTTCAACAGAAAAGCTGTAGTCCCTGATAGTATAATTGGAGCACAATTTAGATATGCTGGAAATTCTGCAGCTGCATAAATCATCCTAACAGTTTTGACCCTAAACAACGATACTGCTATCCTGTTGGAAGATAGCATTCTGTCATCATCTTAACAGATGGTATTGAAGACAAGCAAAAAAAGTTATATTGTTGGAATAGAATGTCAATCAAGCATTTTAACATCTTAACAAGTTGTGACAAAATGTTAAACAGTGCAATACAATGCTCATTCATCATGTTGATAGAGGTCACCAAGTAATGACATAAAGTTGTATTGTTAAAACATTTGGCATACATACAAATAATGCTTAGTCTCAAGACTTACAAACTTAGTTTCACGTTACAGATCTTCTGGGTTGATCAGTGAAACCTGACACAGGATCTCAGAGTAGGAGAGATGAACGTTCCCCTGTCTGGCAGACACCAGTGTGTGTCACGGACTGTGATCAGTCCTACAGCCTTTGGTGGAGCAGGGAAGTGGGCAGACTTATCTCCTTTTTTTCTGCGCTAAGCTACACATCCACTCTTTGGTGTCTGTCTGATTGACAGGCTGTCAGAGAAACATGCTAACCAATAGTATCACTATAGAAAAAAGGAAGGGGGATGCTAGTAATCAGTGAAGGGGGTGGGGGGTGGGGTGGGGAGGGTTTATCTGGATCGTCATCCCCCACCACCTGCAGTGTGAGGTCATGTGCAGACAATTCGAGAAGACAGTATCTCAGATGTTGGAGGTATATTTAACCTTTTTGCACATGAACAAATCCACCTTGTCCACACCTGTGAGACACGGGCAGACATGGATATCTTGCCAGTCCCAGTGATTGCATAAATGCATGAGTATGTTGTGTTGTCACACCTGTGATCAGAGTGAGTGTCAGATGGAAGGGGGGGGGGGCGGAGTTGATGGTTTCACTAAAGTAAAGAAGAGGGAGCAAACGGCCCTCGTGTCAGCCACGAGCGATTTACTTGCACAACCAGATAAATGAAGGAAGAAGGATGGGGGGGGGGGGGGGGGGGGGGGGGGGGGGGGGGAGTGGATCTGGTGATCCGCACTATAGTTACGTTAAACTTCTCTGTCCCATTGTCATTAGTGATGTGCGCCTATCATGAATCAGTTTACATCAAACATAAGCCTGACAGACTAAGGGGGGTGTGAGAGTCGGAGAGGGGTGTGGGGTGAGGTTAGAGACTGAAACTGGACAAGGACAGGTGATCCTAATTGAAGTTTATAAGACACACACGGCAGAGAGAGAGAGAGAGAGAGAGAGAGAGAGAGAGAGAGAGAGAGAAGTTGTAAAGGATGGTATGGCTGGCAATTGTCATGTCATGCAGGTGAAAATCATTATATGATTTCATGATTTCAGTTCTTATTTCTTTTATGTTTACTAGTTTGTGTTGTTGTTGCTGTTGTTTCAATAGTTAAGTGCTTCCAAGATTAATTTTGAACTTATGCATACTAACATTAAAAACAAATTCTTTTTTAGACAATGAAGGAAAGGCTGAGATCCCAAAGCATTGCAGCAAACACAGCAATGAAGATGGAGACACTGATACAAGTACACCTGCTTTCCATTCATCAAGAACAGATTCGCATGTACAAATTAAAACAAAAATGGTTTGTGTTGACTTTAAATGTGAGAATGTACTGAACTTGTAAGCATATGGGGTTAACACACATTTCAATTCAATTCAATTCAATTCAATTCAAATTTAATTCTTTGACCCCTGTTGGGGCATGGAGGATACAAATGTAACAAAGAGAGATACGAAACTCACTCAGAACAATGTGTGAACATACTTGCGAAATGCTGAATTCTGGTGAACTGTAATGATCTCATTAAACAATCTTCCCATTTTTTTTAGAAACTTACTAATATTAAAACAAATGCGTCTTCCTTTTTGAAATAAATTACAAAAGTTGAAAACAGACTTTGGTTTTAGATATTTTTAGGGATGAATTTTTCACGAAGTTCATTATATTTTGGACATTCCATGATGCAATGAAATTCATCTCCAATTTCACCCATTTCACAGTTACGACAAATACGCAATTATCTTGGAACATTATGGTGTCTTCCAATTTCAATTTGCAATTTATGGTTACTACATCTAAATTAAATAAAGATATAACATAAATATCTGGTAAGGTAGAAATATAATGTTCTTTTCCAAAGACAGTCTTTACACTTTTATAGAATACACACTTGTTGCTGTTTTCAAAAGAACTACGCCAATCACGAGCATAATTATTTTGCAACTCCTTTTTAACACACTTACATAAGTTACTTCAGTTTGTGAATGAATGAGATTCCCAAACACAATCAAAACCAGTTTCAAATAAAATGGCTTTTAACATAACTAAGCCATGGTGAAACGAAAATTCCTTTTGTATATAGTTCATGTAAGATATTATATACTTTGTTTGAATACTTCTTAGAATCAGGAACAACTAAGTTAGCCCAGAACCTTATCATTCTCACTTTAATCTGTACAGATAAAGGATAGATTCCGGTTTCACCATAAATCATTGAAGTCATTGTAGTTTTATTTAATCTAAATAAATACTTTAAAAAACGTAACTGTAACTTTTCTAATATATCAACATTTTCATACCCCAAATTTCACAACCATACAACAACACAGGTACAGCTATGGAATATAATAATTGTATGCAAACATCAATTGGCAATTTCTGTTTTCTTGCAGTTTGTAATAATGAAAACATTGCCTTGAGAGCCTGATTATAAGCACTTTTTTTTTGCTTTGTAAAAAGAACACACACACACACACACACACACACACACACACAACACACACACAACACAACACATATATATATATATATATATATATATATATAAGAGAGAGAGAGAGAGAGAGAGAGAGAGAGAGAGAGAGAGAGAGAGAGAGAGCCTGCATTTCTTTTCTCCCACTACTGAATTCTTAGCTGCTGAAAGATGTTTTGGATACTATCTTGAATGGTCATCCAGAGGCACAAACGTTTGTTTTCTAAAGTTAATGCCTAGAATGCAACTCCAACAGGAAGCTTAAGTGCCTTGCAATCCAGACTTTGTGATTTGTTTTGTAAGTATTGTAGCACACGGAGGAGTACCTCCTGACCATTAGCCTAGAGTTCAAAAGTGCAAATGATAAAGATAGAAGTGTATCTTGTATCCAATACTGTTTGCACACACCATTTAGGAAATGTAAACTTTTTCTTGCTTTATTTAGAATGTAGTCAGTATGGATATTCCAGGAAAGGTTTGATGATAAGACATATATCAAAAAATGTTACGAGGAGAAAGTTCTATAACTGTATAATCTACAGTACACTGCAGGTTTTTTTCAGGATGCACACTCATACTCGTCTTTACAAGGAACAATTTAAGACTACATTCAATTATGAACGTTATAATTATCTCAAGTTCACGTTGATAAATCCTCATTCTGTAATCCAATTTCCGAACTGCAGTGTTAATGTTTAATGGTTACTTTCATCAGTAAGGAAATGTCGTCAGTGTATTGAACTAAAACTGTGTCTTTTGATAATCCTTTGGGGTTAAATTTAAACAATTACTTAATTCTGAGGCAGCCCCATTTGAAGAGGTCCAATATCTGAATATGCTTTCTATTCTTGCTTTAGTTAACTTGTGTGAGATAAATTTCTTGATAAAATAAAACATGTTATATATGCCCATGTTTTTCAAATTGAATGAGTCTACTTTCCCATGGTTGATCATAGGCATTGATAACATAAGAAGAAAAAACAGCTTGCAAGAAGACTTTTTTGTCTTGAGCACTGTTGTTTCCCTTAGGTTGTAAGTTTTACCTGGTGGTTGACAGCCAACCTGCCTTTACTAAATTGGATTAACAGTAAACAAGTGTGGTGACTTTTGCTCCCATAAGAAAACCTAACACAGAGTAACTTTTACTCAAGACTGGCACAGCCTTTTAAACTTGAAAAAAGTCAGACAAATACATAGAAGAACAATCTTATAGTGGGGAAAAAACAAGCGCAGGCCAACAACTGAACTGTCTTCATAGTAATGACTTGGCAAAGATTTGGACTTAAGAGGGGGGGGGGGGAGGGGAGTTTGAAGATGGAGAAGCTGGGAACATGAAATTAAGAAAATATATTACAGATATGAAAAGTCTTCACTAGCTGCATAAGGGAACCATCGTAATCCCGTTTGAAGGCAGATATATTTGTATTACCTGCTCCGATGCCTTTCGTCCGCTGGGTCGGAACTCATCAGGGAGACACGGCTGGTTGTGTCTGTGATCCTGGCGTCAAATAGAGACACACCACAGTCCATAATACTGTGGTGTTCTCACCACCAAGGGTGCAAAAAAGAATCCAATAGTACCCCCAAAGCAGCCAGTGAAGGGTAGTAAATGAAACCAAACGAAAGCGTGGCCTGCGCTTGTTTTTCCCCCACTATTAGATTGTTCGTCTATGTATTTGTCTGACTTTATTCAAGTTTAAAAGGCTGTGCCAGTCTTGAATAAAAGTTACTCTGTGTTAGGTTTTCTTATGGGAGCAAACGTTACCCACTTGTTTACTGTTTATTGTTTACTGTTCCCTGCCTCATTTCATTTCTAATTAAATTGGGTTATGGAAGACGTGTATGTGTGTGCAACACATAATACCCTGTTTTTCATTGATCACTGCTATCTTCTCTCAACAAACAGCAGCATATTGATACCAACACATTATTTCACCTGTTACAATGAACATCATCCCACAGCATTGTTTACTTTTTTTAAACAACACTATTAATATGAACCTCCCAACCTCCCACCCCCACCCTCATCCCCACCCCCACCCCCCACCCCATAGTGGATGAAGAGATATGAGCTCTCCTTCTCTTGCCCCCCTTCCCCCCCCCCCACACACACACATTACCCTCCTCCTTTTTTTCTCCCCCCTCCCCCCCCCTCCCAATCATACCTTATCACCCATTTATCTTCCATCCCCTTCCCTCCCTCATTAACATTACCCACACACCTTTCACAACTACCCACGCATAACTACCACCACCTCTTTCTTCACCCAGCGAAATCATTTATATTATTCACCTAAACTTTTTTTTTTTTTAAAGTTTCTTCTGTTCATGTACTTATTAACCCCTTCTATATATAATTTTTTTTCCAGTTTGCCTCCCCCCCCCCTCCTTACCATTATTATCAATCCACCATTATCACAACCGTCACAAAGATATCACACCACCCCACTAAACTAGACACACAACCCTATCGTATCACCCCCCCCACTCCCCCCACGAAACCCCCCCCCTCCTTTTCCTCTCCCATAATCCCCCTTGTCATTTCCGCCTAGCGGCTATTCTCCCCACCACATGGACTAACAACAGATGAGTCATTTTCGTTCTTTGTTTGTACTGTCTTAAATGTTAAATGTGATTTATTTTTTCGCCTGAAGAAGACCCATGTGGTTGAAATGCATCGTGTCTTGTCATGTGCTTTGTTTGTCAATGTCATTGGCGGTAACTAACACCCTCTCTTTCTAAATTTTAAATTGGATTAATTACAACAGGAATAATTCGGGTCGAGATTACCATGACACATCAGCTGATCTGGAAGGGGTCACAGTGACCCGCAATGGTGTTGATGTTATATAAAACCAAACTTGATCGCAGGGATCCACACCTAGAGTAAACATTGAGTGATCTAGCAAGGGATAGTGCCACAGACACCAAGACAAAAGTTTGAGTGACCTATCAAGGGTTGTGACGAACCATGTTCAGGTTAATGTTTAGTGTTTTAGATAAGGTTACAGTGACAAGCAAGGATGTGAAATGGTAGCTGACCTGGAAGGAAAAATTTGCCTCACACCTCGTTGTGAGGTCAAACGTCACATAATAGCTATTACAACCCACACTGAGGTTGAAAAAAGAATGACTCACATTGTAGGTGATACAAGTCATGGTTCGTGGGTCACAAAGACTTAGATCTGAAACTAAAGGTCATACGATACGCATAGGGATCTCAGGATCGACACCTTAAGTTCGATGAAACAGAACTGGTCAAAGTGACCTTAATGATTAGTGCTACTTGATCCAGAGTGTGTTGTTATCTGATCAAACTAAGTGACTGAAAAGAAGACGTTGTGGGACCCAGCATGTCTATGTTCTGTAGCTGTATTAGGGATGACATGATTTGTAAATGTGGCGGAAAATAGGGGAGCATCTTCATAATCATTATTCGTGTCACTATTACAGCACAAAGCCAATCCATATTCGACATGATTAGTATTAACAGTGCACAAATCAATCTACGCAACACATAACCAAGGAAAATCAGAGATGTACAAAACACTTGTGGCAACCAAGTCTGTTTTTTACTGCAGCACCACGCACACCCCCACCCCCACCCCCTTACTCCCTGCTTTCCACCGTCAACTACCATTTAAAGACAATCAATAGCAGATTAACCTACAAACCATATAAAATGTCTAGGCAAGTTCGCACATAGTCAATATGTAACTTCTTCAGGACGGTGAAAGTGTCTGGTTTGGTCTTAAAGATGACAGGCAGGCAGATGTGGGAGTGGAGGTCAAATGAAACGATCCTGACAGGTAAATGACAAAAACCTCGGGGTAGAGGAGGAGAAGAAAGACATGGAAACATTCTTATGGGATTACAGGCCTAAGCCATCACTCCAGAGCTTGGAAGACACTCTTGCGTATGGACAGAGGGCAAAACCAATGCAGAAATTCAAATTGAGGCGGTAAATCTTGGCATAAAAGAAGAAATCGTTATATGCTTTGACAGAGCAGAAACCTTCGTGGAACAGACGCGTAGAAATGTGCACTGGAGGGCCCAAATGAACAATAATGAAAAACAGTGGGAAACGTTACATCTTCATATGATAGCTTTTGATTCAGTTCAAAGATCATGAATGAATTTCGCGATTCTGTTGAAATGTAAAGATGTTAACGGTCCTACGCTTTTTAAATGCGAAGAATTTTGCACAGGGCAGCCAAAGTCAGACCTGATTTGTCTTTTCAGTGGTGTTTAAAATATGCTCATGGATTGCTTCTGTGTGGACATCTTAACACGGTGCACGGGATTTACTGTGCATTTAAGTTTAGCAATAAAACTATGCATGGAAAAGGGTCCCGCGCAACCATCTCGCTACGAATTCATTCTGAATTTGCGTCTTTTTTTTCTCAAATTAAGAACTGTTTTTTTATTTTTACATATACGACATTATCTAAATAAGTCTATACCTGTCTAGTTCTGCTAGAAGGAAAGAGACACTCTCTTCTGAATCCGCTCAGAAAAGAAAAGTAATAACAAGCAAACCATATCTCTTGCTGCATGGTCGTCTTTTCAGCACATGAAATTCATCTGAGCTCGCCCTCGATAGCCACCTGCCAGTATAGAGTTTCGTCTTTCTTTCGGATGAACTTCAGGTTCAAAATGTTCTTCTAGGAGGTATCAATGCAGCACTACCAGAGCCAATACCTCTGCAGTACCTGGAAAGGTAAGATCAAAGAAAAAGTCTCATGGGTCGTCCCCTTCACATGGTATGTCTTAATGTTCGTAAAAGACTCCATGTTCTTAAAGAGGAAAATAATCTGGAGAGAGTATTATTTGACTGATAGAACATTTCTTCTTAAAAGTCCCAGAACCTTGAATAAAGACGGAAGGGACTTTCCATTGTTTTAAAATGCAAAATTACAGAAAGTTGCTTTCAAATAAACACAATGTAAAAAAAGGCTTACCAGGACCGTTTTTGCAAACAATACTCTTAAAAAAGAAGTGATGAAAGAGTATGTTCTGCAAATTCCAGAAGATGGGTTTCACTTGAATTCGTATACTAACAGTGACTAGTTAAATATCGTTGAAACCAAGATTTTGCCCAGCAATATTCTTTTTTTCTTCATGAGTACAGAAGACATTCAGATAAAAAGATTAGCAGATAGTGAAGGCTTTATACATGTCAATGCCAATGAACCAATAAGTCAATTTAATATGATTGTTAAAGAACTGGCTACAATCATTGGGAAAAAAGAACAACAGTGAGCAAGAACATTAACCACAATAATTGGTATGACCAAAAAATGTAAAATGTCCAAGCCCCAAATGCGTAGATTATTTAGAATATTCAAGAAAACGCTGGACAAAGAAGACAGGGTTTCGCTCCGTATAGCAAGGCATGGATGCAAGAACTTTAATAAAAAGAAAACAGAACGGGTATAATTATCAGTTGTTAAATTGATGAATTCAATCCAAAGTCAACAATCTTCTGGGGAATCTGTTCATAACATGTCAAAACGATCACAACCTTTCCAGACAACATTTTTGTTTTGTGTGAATAGTATTAACATTTTAGAAATTTGCCGGAAAAGGCTGGTGATGAGAATGACGTTATGGAGGAAAGTCTTATCAATGATGATGAAAACAAAGTGTTTATACTTGACAGACCAATATCTAGAGAAGAGAGATACTGGTTGCTATACGGAAATTGAAAAATGGCAACAAATCTGCAAGACCAGATGGTGTGATTGGTGTATTTTTCAAGAATACTGACGAATATATATAAAGAACGCTTTAGTGGTTGATTGGTTTGATTTGGTTTGGTTCTTCAACTGTTATGGGCTCGATAATTCTTTCTTTCTGTGCTATAATTTGTGAGGGGTAAAGGTACCATTTTTGTAAGGGTAGCGAGGTGAACTATACTCCTATTGCCACTTGAAATTGCCCAACAATTTCACGATCTTTCAGTTTGTCAGGATAGAATTTAATACGGCTGTTTCACTCTCCTCTTATTCTTCAAACGTATTTTGAAGGTCATCATGACGAAGTCGTGATCACCATCAACATCAGCTCTGGAAATGCTCCGTTTTAGCCCTAATAATGCCAGAACTCTGCCATTTATTCACAAAGATGTAGTCTGTCTAGCTATGGATGTGACCATTAGTGGAATGCCACATCTATTGTGAACGTTGAATGTTTAATGATAGTGTTGACAAGAACAAAGTAATTATTGCTGGCAAATTCTAGCAATCATAGTCCTCACATGGCACTGGTCTCATTACAACAGCAGCTGTAGAATTTTTCCATTATTCTTGGGTATCTGCAGCAACCTTGGCATTTGAGTCACATTAAACAATGAGGATATCTCTCTTGTCAAACTTAGTGATGACCGTTTGGAGCTTAGAGTAGAATCCTTTGCTCTGGTCATCATTATAATCTGATGTGGGAGCATACATTTACTCTACTGTGGTGTTGTACAGTTTATGCTGATATTAATAACAGGCGTATGTTTAAAATTCTATTTGAAAGCAAAGCAGCTTACCGCATTCGTCATGTCCGTGTAACCTAAAATCCACATTCATTGTACGTGTTTGTCTTTTTTCTCCACTGTAATATAGGACAAGCGCTTCCTATCGTAATTCTTAATTGTTCTCCCATAATTTGGGAAGGGTGAGAACGAGCCAGGAATGTCTGTCCATTTCATTTTCAATTTCCAGCCTACTTGTGTTTCGAACATTTCAGATGGCAAATAGATTTTTTTCTTACACATAATCTATGATTTTTCCCAAGTGTCACAAATGTTCACGTCCTCCCTGTGGAGATAAACAGATGACGAGGTTGTTGTTAGCCCGGGCTGTGGCCAGTCCAGTTTGATCTTTGTACTTTACACTCTCATGTGTCTCCTGGGCAGAAAAGGTCAAACGTGGTGGAACGTATTCCCTTCAACGTCGATTTTCTTCTTTCAGTTTCTCCTGACATGTCGCAGGTAATGCAGGGTTTACATAGTTACCAGAAGCAGTGGGAACACCGTGCCTCACTTCTATACAGCCGATAACACAGTCAAGAATGCACCATGCACTAATTGGCGTGATGTGGTTTCAGTTGCCTGCATTTTGACTACTCTACTGACAGTCACTAAATCTGGTAAGCTCTACTTACCACTTTTTTTCTCTATTTAAAGCTTTGCTGTTTGATAGGGAAGTTTGTGACCTAAACACTTTTAGTAGTCTGTCCTCTTGTTCTTGCCTACGTAGCAGCGTGACGACTGTCCATTGGTAAAGACATGGATGAAGAGCAGAGTTCAGTGGTAACACGTACACAACCATAACGTCACGAATCATATTCAACCCAGTGATACCAGCTGAATCTACCATCCCAATCGGACCAAAAGGCAGCCAGCAAAAAGCGTTTGTGATGACTATTTTCCCAGTGAGGTGAACTGAGGAATACACTGATCTCTGGGCAGAACTCAGTGCTATTCTGTATTCTGGAGTTCGTCTGTAGATGACAACAAGAAGACTTGTGCTCACTGAGGTCAGAATGAAATTGATGACCAGAACAACAGTGATCCACTTGAATCCTCGGTTACAGTCGTGACAATGAAACAGAGCTAGACGACACAGACCAGACTGACCACGCAGGCCCCAGCGTGATAAGCCAGGAAGAAACGGTATCACTGACAACACGATTCCTACACACCAGGCTACACAACACGTTATGTTTGCTGAACGTTTACTGGCCGTCCTGGATTCACTGGGATGACACAGGATGATGACATGGTCCACACTGATCAGCAAGGTGATGAGAACTGACACCTTGCTGTACACCAAGGACAGAAAGCCACTCACCTTGCAGGTCACACTGCTGGTCCATTCTTTTTCTTGTTGGATGTAGTCTCCATGCAACACTGTATCTGCTATGGCAGTAATGCAGACGTGACAGCCCATACACAGGTTTACTAACTGTAAATGGAAAACGTTGATGGAAAAACGGCTTCCAAACACATTCTTGACCCTCAAAGACACAACAAAACAAAGCAAATGTCCCATAATAGCAGAAGTGCCAACAAGCCAAATAAAGACCTGATTCACCTGTGTTGGTATCAACATTTCACAGGACTGGAATACTGGTTGAGGCGCTGCACATTTTATTCCGCTTGATACCTGAGGAAGTATGCTCGTACAACACAATCTGTAGTTCGAGGAAAGGATGTATTTTAAAAGTGGTGATCCAGAGAAAATATCCTGCGGGAAGGCGTTCACCGGATTTCCCCTCATGTCCAGTTCAGTTAGTCTTGGTGCATTTCTAAAACCCATTGACCCAATCCCCTCAATCACAGAGAAGGATATGTTTAAATATTTCATATTGGGGAGATATATTGACAAAATATTTCTATAAACACTGATACATGTCTCCGATATATCCACTCGTTGAAGTGAGAACTGAACATACTTCAGTAGGCTGTTAGTCATTTTGACTAGAGGATTGTTTTCCACGTACAGAGTTCTTAAATTTGGCAACACAAGAAAATCCGCAATGTTGAGAAACCTCATTCGATTATTGGAAATATCTATGAACTGTAGATTGGTAAGATATATTACAGAAATGTTAAACAGGGAACAAAAAGCCATACTCAGACGAACGAGATACCCATTGTGGACGAGATCATGCAGCACCATTCCTGAACCCTTGGCGTCCAGGGAGCGTAGTTCAGGAAACAGACTGGCAGCAAAAGGTTGTCTACACTGAAACAGGTGACCTTGACACAGGCAGTGTTCAGGACAGGTCCTGTCACACATCAGTTCATCATCCTGCTGTGGGCACTGACCCCAGCCATCACACAGGTGGTTCCTATGCACACACACCCTAGAAGCTCGACAATGGTAAAAACCAGGGCAGTTTGGTATTTTACAAGCTTGTTCGTCTTCCCCATAAACACAATCAGAAAACCCATTGCATCTGGTGTAGACAGGGAGACAGTACAGCCACTGGCTTATACATCGGTAATGACTGTCTGGACAGGCTGCGCCAGCTGCCATCACCTGCTGAGTGAAGTAACCGGAGCCATCTAAATTGATATACAGTGATTCTTCTTTCCGTCCATAGGAGGTTGGATAATGCATTGCCGTGTTAGCAGGACAACTGGCCTCATCAGAACTGTCCACACAGTCAGAGTGTTCGTTACAGTGTTGACTGTCTAACACACACTGGCCGTTCACACACCCAAATCCGTTACGTGAGGCGTGGACACAGAATGACTCATCACTTTCATCTGGACAATGCTGTCTGAAGTCACATACCAGGGTATAATGCACTGATGTGATGCCATCGTCACATGTAAACATTGTGTCTGTGCACATGAATCTTCTGAAAGAAAACGCTGTCACGTTGTGCTCATGACTTTCTGTCAACATCGTGCCGTCCTGTGGAACCATGACTCTTCTGCAGTGACTGTCAGGGTCACACAACAGGAAGAGGTGGGTCTGGTGGCTGCCTGGACAAATCAATAACAACTGCAGTGTGATTCTGTAGGTAGGAGGAGGCGCTGGGGAAAGAGCCAGTGAGACAGGAAGAGGGACAATATTGGGGGGTAGTGATGGTAGTTCACACACAGCTGAATGAATGCTAACATCTATTATAGTGAGGCGCAGTTCCATGTTAGATAAACTCATTGCTTTGTCAACTTTTGAAGGACAATATCCATGCTCAAACTGAAAGTTATCAATGCCATATATAAGAGTGTGGTCAGACCAAACAAGAAATCTATTGTATGTAAAGGGCAAGAATCTGCTTCCTGACCAGCCACCAACGAATGCCCTAAACAGAATATTATTTATAAAAATACGTGTCAGATCATCCTTCTCCTGACATGTTTTTATTGAAGCTAGCCTTCCTCCCCTCATCTTGCACTGATAACTGAACATTTTATAAAGAAGACCGACATCTACCTCGACTAACAGAAAACATTTGTTCCGTGAAGCCACCAGACCCTGACAGCCAGGACCACTGAAGGGACAGTGTTCTGTTTCATCACGTCCATCTTCACACTCTGGCTTTAGGTTACAGTGCATGTGATCTTGAAATGTCGAGTAATAATCCACAGAACAGTTGTATAAACTACTGGGCAGCCTTTGGGGTTGATGATGCAAAGAGACAGAAGAGAAATATAGTCTACAATAAGAGCCCCTTGAAGAAGGGTGGTGAACGTAAATTTGAACATGTGAGGTAGCCAAAACAAACATTGGTAAGGAGCTATCGATGGGTACTTTTTCTTGAGACTGATGTTGTCTCTTTGACTTTCTATAAGCAAATGTCATAAGCTTTTTTGAAATCCCTCTATTTCCCAATCCCTGCTGAATACTGATGAGGACAACACACGTTGTTGGCACCGCCAGTGCTGTTCTGTACACAGCAGTGGGGCGGAACAACAGCACGGGCAGTATCACAAATCCAGAATACTCCTGAAGAGAATTTATAACATAACTATGGTTTTGAACTGCCTGGATACTGATATTTATTTGGGGATTATTTATGTTTGTTACTAACATGACATTTTTACACGACTCGACGAACACGTCTTTAATTGAATGTACTCTGCTTTCCATATCAAAAAGTCCAGATCCAGACTCCATACTCATCTTCCAGTGCCAGGAACTACACCCGTATGCTAACCGCTCGACATGGGCAAGCACAATGCTGTCATGAGGTATTTGAATGTGCAACTTACAGAAAGATGAGGCATCCTCACACTCCCCGTACACCAGTCCCTGGTGGGCTGTAAACTGTGGTAAATTGTTCTCACAGTCTGACACATTGACCTGCAGGAACGTGGGCTGTGTACTATTCTGATTCAGGAGATGTTCAACTCCTGGGCAGATGGCGCTGATGTTCTTCTCATCAGAGGGGATTCTGTCTCTTATGTTGTACTGGTTCTTTTGATCTGTAGTGAGCAGAGTACAACCAGCAACGTATGCACGACTAATGTTAACCATACTCGCTGTACAGATCTCCCTGTACAGTTTCTTAATCTCTGCTTTGTGATCTGACGTTGAGTGAAACATATTAACCATAATGCTTATGTACCTTTTCTCTCAAATGTCTTCAAATGTGTTTCATAAATTGATATATGAGTCAAAATTAAAAAAAAAAATTAAAAAAAAACAATCACTGTGCCACCAAAGGAAAGAACAAACAAATGACAAAAGGAACACTACATGTTTCACCCTCAACAGACAATCACTTAAGTCCTCAAATAGAGCACATTAAAAAAATGTTTCCATTTACGTCTGCGGTGACGTCTCTTTAAAATTGATGAATGGATTGCTAGTACTAAGCATACTGACTGTACAGCTTCTGTTACAATTCTTGACTTTTCCTTTGAAAGTTGACATGTAAATTACTAACATCAACCATAATGACTGTACAACTTTCTTTTCCGATTAAATTTCTTAATTTTTTTAATTTGTAAGCTGACCTGTACTGAATATTAACCACACTGATTTCACAGCTTTTTTCTATTAAACGTCTTAACGTGTGCTCTGTAACTTGGCGTGTGTCTAATATTAAGCATACTAATTTTACAGCCTTTTCTTTTTCAATTTCTTAATCTGTGCTTTGTTTGTTGACGTATATTTAATGTTAACCGTACTGATTTCCCCAAAGGTGGAGTAGGGCTACCTTAGTAGCGAGATTAAAACTGCACTCCCTTTGTTAAGTAGATGGAATTCATCCTAACCTGTCAGTACAGGCAGTGTCCGCAAGAGTATCAGCCTGCACACGCAAAGGCAGTACTGATGTCACAGCCTTTTCTGTTAATTTTCTTAACCAGGTGCTTTGTAAGTTGTGTTACACAGGTTTCAGTTTCAGTTTCCTCAAGGGAGATTCACTGTGTGTGGACTAGGCCATATGCGTTACACCTCATCTGTTACCACACTGCACATGACGCAAAGCTGAGGAATAATGGAGTTGATGATTAAGATGAGAAAATGCAGGATGAGGGCCTCATGACAATGAGTTAGCAGACATGTTATCTGTGCATGAGAGGGGGGGGGGGGTCTGCAGCATGGGTAACAGCTTGCCCTCCATACTTACTTACCCAGGCTTTGCGCTCTGGAGAGGTCACTCCAGCTTCGCTTTGCAGCGTCGACAAAACACGGGAAGTAGCAGTCTACCGGTTATAAGTCTGCATACTCAATTGGCGTAGAGTCAGACGCCAGGGGCTGCTTCCAACGGTGGTAGAGGTCATCGCATCTCACTGGGCAGCTCCCGCCCGCCTTAAGCTGGGCAGTCCCCTGCCAGTAAGGTGCTGCCCCGCCACAGTCCGTTAGCCTCACTGGGTGCGTGGGGTTTAGGGTGAAAACCGACAAGCGGATCGATAACTATGCATCAGGCACGAGAAAAATGAAAACTTCCGCCCTGAAATTGGGTACGTGGAACGCAAGGACAATGACACCAGGCTTTTCTGACGCCCTGCAGGAAGTAAACGATGTTCGCAAGACAGCCAACATCGACAGAGAACTGAGCAGACTGCAGATGGACATTGTCGCCCTTCAAGAAACCAGGCTCCCAGAAACAGGATCTGTGAGGGAGAGAGACTTCACCCTGTTCTGGCAGGGCAAACCATCAGACGAGGTCACAGAACACGGCGTGGGATTTGCAGTTAGAAACAGATTATTGGAGTCCATAGCCCCACCAGTAGAAAGAACAGAACGAATCCTGTCTTTCCGACTCCAAACATCATCGGGACCAGTCAGTCTAATTAGTGCCTACGCACCAACTTTAGCATCCACAGCAGAAGCAAAAGACAAGTTTTATGACGACCTCAGTGCTGCTATATGGAGAATTCCCGACAGAGAATTACAGTTCATCGCAGGCGATTTCAACGCTAGAGTAGGTGTCGATCACAACTCCTGGCCCACCTGCTTGGGTCAATTCGGCACTGCGAAAATGAACGAGAATGGCCAGCGCCTGCTAGAGCTCTGCTGTCATCATGGGTTGTGCGTCAGTAACACCTTCTTCAACACGAAGCCTCAGCATCGAGTCTCCTGGAGACACCCCCGATCCAAACACTGGCATCAGCTCGATCTGAACCTGACCAGACGTGTCAACCTTTCCAGCATCAAGATCACTCGCAGCTACCAGAGCACCGATTGTGACACTGACCACTCTTTGGTGTGCAGCAAAGTGAAGCTGCGCACGAAGAGACTGCACAGTACGAGAAAGGAGGGCCGGCCTCGCATCGACACCAGCAAAACACGCGATCAAAGAAAAGTGGAGGAGTTCACGCGCATGTTGGAGGATTCGCTCCCTGGCCCACCCACTGCAAATGCCCAAGACCGATGGGAACACTTCAGAGATGCTGTCTACAACGCCGCCATGTCCACCTTTGGCAAAAAGACCAGCAAGTCAGCTGATTGGTTCGAAGCCCATTTAGAAGAAATGACACCAGTCATCGAAGCCAAGAGAAACGCCCTGACAGCATACAAAACCAATCCCAGTGAGCAGAACCTCCAGGTTCTCCGTGCTGCTCGCAGCAAAGTCCAGCAGTGTGCCAGGCAATGCGCCAACGATTATTGGCATTAGCTCTGCTCCCAGATTCAGATCGCAGCTGACACATGCAGCATTAAGGCGATGTATGACGGCATCAAGCAGGCATTGGGCCCAACGCAAAAGAAAACTGCCCCTTTGAAATCAGCTACAGGGGAGGTGATTCAGGACAGAGAACAACAGATAGAGCGCTGGGTAAACACTACACTGAGCTATATGCAAGGGAAAATGTAGTCACAGAAGATGCCCTGAATGCCATAGAACGCCTACCAGAGCCGGAAGAGCTTGACAGGGAACCAACCATGGACGAACTCAACGAAGTCCTGGACTCTCTTGCCTCTGGCAAGGCACCAGGGAAAGACGGTACTCCCGCTGAAGTACTGAAGTGCTGTAAAGAGACACTTATCATCACCGAGTTGCATGAAATCCTCTGCCTCTGTTGGAGTGAAGGCGAAGTACCACAAGACATGAGGGATGCTAACGTCGTCACACTGTACAAAAACAAAGGTGACAGAAGCGATTGCAATAATTATCGTGGCATATCCCTCCTTAGTATCGTTGGGAAAGTCTTTGCACGAGTAGTACTGAAGAGGCTCCAAGTACTTGCAGAGCAAGTTTATCTTGAATCGCAGTGCGGTTTCCGTGCCAACAGATCCACTATAGACATTATCTTCTTCTTTAAACAACTTAGGAGTAATGTAGGGAGCAAAGGCAGCCACTCTTCATTGCCTTCATAGATCTCTCAAAGGCTTTCGATCTGGTCAGCAGGGATGGCCTCTTCAAGATCCTCCCCAAGATTGGATGTCCACCCAAACTTCTCAGCATCATCAGATCCTTCCACGAAGACATGAAAGGCACTGTCGTCTTTGACAGCTCAACATCAGCAGCCTTCAACATACGGAGCAGAGTTAAACAGGGTTGCGTCCTGGCTCCCACCCTGTTTGGAATCTTCTTTGCTGTGATGCTGAAACACGCATTTGGTCCTGTAGCTGAAGGTATCTACCTCCGAACCAGGACAGACGGAAAGCTCTTCAACCTCTCCAGACTAAGAACCAAGACTAAAGTCAAGCTGAGGTGCCTGCATGACTTCCTCTTTGCAGACGACGCAGCAGTAACCGCCCACTCAGCCGAGGACCTACAGCAGCTCATGACTTGCTTCAGCGATGCCTGCCAAGACTTCGGGCTTACCATTAGCTTGAAGAAAGCACAGGTCATGGGGCAGGATGTTGACTCTACCCCAGTCATTAGCATCAATGACCATGAACTGGAAGTCGTCCATGACTTTGCTTATCTGGGCTCAACTATCTCAGACACCCTCTCACTTGACGCAGAGCTCAACAGGCGCATCGGCAAGGCAGCTACCACCATGACCAGACTGACAAAGAAAGCATGGAACAACAGCAAGCTGACTGAGCACACAAAGATCCAAATCTACAGAGCCTGCGTCGTGAGTATCCTCCTGTACGGCAGCGAGTCTTGGACTTTGCGTGCCGGACAAGAGCGAAAGCTCAATGCTTTTCATATGCGTAGCCTCCGACGCATTCTGAACATCACCTGGCAGGGCAAGGTCCCAAACAACACTGTCCTGGAAAGAGCCGGATGCACCAGCATGTACATGCTGCTGAAACAAAGACGTATGCGCTGGCTCGGCCATGTCGTGCGCATGGATGACGGACGGATCCCTAAAGACCTCCTCTATGGAGAACTTGTGCAGGGAAAACGCCCTACAGGCAGACCACAGCTGCGATTCAAAGACGTGTGCAAGAGGGACCTAAAGGCCTTGAACATCGACCAGAACAACTGGGAAGCAACAGCCCTCGAACGGTCAGCCTGGAGACAGACTGTGCAGAAAGGTATCTCCAAGTTCGAAGAGACACTCGTTCAGCAGCACGGAGAAAAGAGAATGAATAGAAAGGCTGCAGCCCAGGCAGACAGACCAGCATCAGACTTCATCTGTGCCCTCTGCCACAGGGACTGTCATTCCCGCGTCGGACTGGCCAGCCACACCCGTCGCTGTACCAGAATAGACACATAGAGCGCAACTCCATAGTCTTCCGAGACTGAAGGATGCCTAATGATATCTGTGCATGAGGCAAATGCGCTTATCAGACCTTGGTACATACATAAAATTGCAACCAAGGTGAGGTGATAACCATGAGAAAAACATCGCTTGCCGGAACGCAGCAAGAGTGGCAGTTAGGTGCAGGCACCTTTGGAAACCTTGTCTAGATCCATATAGACATCTGCAACTGACCCAGTCATGGCTGTTCAGAGCGAGTTATTTAGTGTTGAGAAGCAGGGGAGTTAACACCTCTCGGCATTGTTGAGCAGCTGTTACAAATGGGGTTGTCAGTTTGATAATCAGTGGTTATCATGAAGAATGTTACATGTATGCGCTCCTGAGATGACTGAATTGACGAATGCCAGAATTTTCTTTTAATATTTAACTCGACTAGGTTTATTTTCCCACAGATAACGAAGGATGGCATAAAAGATTGTACGCAAGTGGTAATGCAACATTAAAACAATGACAATACACACAAAAAATCGTGCAAGAAATAATTCACGTCAGCGCTTTCTGGACAGTTGATTTTCCCTACTTAAGTAGTACACAAGTTTGAAACATGCCTCTGCTCAGACATCAGCAACACAAAATGTCCAATCAGAAACTTTTAAAGCTTGTTTGTTCTGATATGCGAAAAGTAACTGACAATGCCAGTTTCACTTAGCTAACATCGGCAGCTGCAAGCTGCCTGAAGCTTTGCATCAAACTAGTAAGTGATTTTTTGGCGAACAATTCTAACCCTGCATTTCTTCTGTAATAAAGTACAAATTCAAACAGTCTTTTGATTCTTTTTAAACACACACACACACACACACACACACACACACACACACACACACACACACACACACACACACACACACTCACACGCACACACACATTATAAGTGGGTACACACACTGGGTACAACTATTTGCTGCAAAAAAAGTGTGTGTGTGTGTGTGTGTGTGTGTGTGGTGTGTGTGTGTGTGTGTGTGTGTGTGTGTGTACATGCAAATGCATTCATGCATTTTCATAAGATTGGAGGCGGTGTGTAAGCAGTGGGTACAAGAAAAGTAAGTGATACAGCATCCTCCAAGCAAACCGGCTGACCTTGTAACATACATAGTGCCCTGTTCTGCCAAGAGACAGCAGTATGAGCTGTATAGCTGACACGTGTGCAGCTCACACACGCATGCCTGTCCCACTAACATAACATTTCTAAATGACTCGACGAACATGTCATTAATTGAATGTACTCTGCTTTCAATATCAAAAAGTCCAGATCCAGACTCCATACACATCTTCCAGTGCCAGGAACTACACCCGTATGCTCACTGCTCGACATGGGCAAGCACAATGCTGCCATGAGGTACTTGAAAGTGCAACTTACAGAAAGATGAGGCATCCTCACACTCCCCGTACACCAGTCCCCGGCGGGCTGTAAACTGTGGTAAATTGTTCTCACAGTCTGACACATTGACCTGCAGGAACGTGGGCTGTGTACTATTCTGATTCAGATGTTCAACTCCTGGGCAGATGGCGCTGATGTTCGTCTCATCAGAGGGGATTCTGTCTCTTATGTTGTACTGGTTCTTTTGATCTGTAGTGAGCAGAGTACAACCAGCAACGTATGCACGACTAATGTTAACCATACTAGCTGTACAGATCTTCCTGTACAGTTTCTTAATCTCTGCTTTGTGATCTGACGTATGAGTGAAACATATTAAACATAACGCTTATGTTCTTTTTTCTCTCAAATGTCTTCAAATGTGTTTCATAAATTGATATATGAATCAAAATTAAAAACGAAAAAAAAAAAAAAATCACTGTGCCACCAAAGGAAAGAACAAACAAATGACAAAAGGAACACTACATGTTTCACCCTCAACAGACAATCATTTATGTCCTCAAATAGAGCACATTAAAAATGTTTCCATTTACGTCTGCGGTGACGTCTCTTTAAAATTGATGAATGAATGGCTAGTACTAAGCATACTGACTGTACAGCTTCTGTTACAATTCTTGACTTTTCCTTTTGAAAGGTGACATGTAAATGACTAACATCAACCATACTGGCTTTTCAACTTTCTTTTCCGATTACATTTCGTACCTTTTTTTATTTGTAAGCTGACCTGTATTTAATATTAACCACACTGATTTCACAGCGTTTTTCTATTAAACGTCTTAAAGTGTGCCCTGTAACTTGACGTATGTCATACTGATTTGACAGTCTTTTCCATTTAAATTTCTTAATCTGTGCTTTGTATGTTCACACACACACACACACACACACACACACACACACACACACACACACACACACATATATATATATATATATATATATATATTATATATATATATAATACTGATTTCCCCAAAGTTGGAGTATGGCTACCTTGGTACATGGTAGCAGGAAAAAAAACGGCCATGAACTTAGAACTGCACTCCGTTTGTTAAATAGATGGAATTAATCCTAACCTGTCAGTACATGCAGTGTCCACAAGAGTATCAGCCTGCACATGCAAAGAAAATACTGATGTCACAGCCTCTTCTGTTAAATTTTTAACCAGGTGCTTTCTATGCTGTGTCACGTAGGTTTTAGTTTCAGTTTCTTCAAGAGATATTCACCGCGTGTGGACTAGTCCATATGCGTTACACCTCATCTGCTACCACACTGCACATGATGCAAAGCTGAGGAATAATGGAGCTGATGATTAAGATGAGAGAATGCAGGATGAGGGCCTCATGACTATGACTTAACAGACATGTTATCTGTGCATGAGGCCAATGACCTTATCAGACCTTGGTATGTACACAACATTGCAACTAAGGTGTGCTGATATCCATGAAAAAACATCGTTTACCGGAACGCAGTAAGAGTGGCAGTCAGGTGCAGGCGCCTTCGGAGACGATGTCTAGATCCATATGGACATTTTCATCTGACCCAGTCATGGCTGTTCAGAGCGAGTTATTCAGTGTTGAGAAGCAGGGGAGTTAACACCTCTCCCGCAGTTGCAGAGGCAAAGCCGTGATTGCAGGTCAGTGAAAAGGGTGTTTTCTGCAGGCCGCTCCCTACCAGCCAGGTGCCGCACTGTACTCGGCAAATCGCATGTCAGCTGTGCACAGCGGGTCTGGCATCAATGTGTTCAGAATTGTTGAGTGCCCATTACAAATGGGGTTGTCAGTTTGATAATCAGTGGTTGTCGTGAAGAATGTTACATGTATGCACTCCTGAGACAACTGAATTCACGAATTCCAGACAATTCCTTTAATGTTTAACTCGACTAGGTTTTTTCCCCACAGATAACGAAGGCATGGCATGAGAGATTGTACACAAGTGGTCACGCAAAATTGTTGTTGGCAATGCAGTCCCGGAGGACAATGCTTGAAGCACCAAGCAGCGCCTGGTGTGCTCCACACAAGTGGTCATGCAACATTAAAACAATGACAATACGCACGCACACAATCGTGCAAAAAATAATTCACGTCAACGCTTTCTGGACAGTTGATTTTCCCTACTTAAGTAGTACACAAGTTCAATGCATGCCTCTGCTCAGACAACAGCAACATAAATGTCCAATCAGAAACGTTTAAAGCTTCCCCCCCCCCCCCCGAAATGTGTAATGTAACTTACAATGCCAGTTTCACTTAGCTAACATCGGCAACCATAAGCTGCCTCAAGCTTGGCATCAAACTAGTAAGTGGTTTGGTTGCAGACAATTCGAACCCTGTATTTCTTCTGTCATAAAGTACAAAATCAAACAGTCTATTGATTCTTTTTCATCACACACACACACACACACACACACACACACACACACACACACACACACACACCACACACACACATGCAGAAACACTCACACGCACACCCACACCCACACACCCACACCCACGTACACTATAAATGGGTACACACACTGGGTACAACTATTTGCTGCAAAAAAAGCATGTGTGTGTGTGTGTGTGTGTGTGTGTGTGTGTGTGTGTGTGTGTGTGTGTGTGTGTGTGTGCAAATGCATTCATGCATTTTCAAAAGACTGGAGGCGGTGTGTAAGCAGTGGGTACAGGAAAATTAAGTGATACAGCATCCTCCAAGCAAACCGGCTGACCTTGTAACATACATAGTGCCCTGTTCTGCCAAGTGACAGCAGTATGAGCTGTACAGGTGACACGTGTGCAGCTCACATGCGCATCTTTGTCCCACTGAGAAAGAGTAGTGAACCAGCGGGCATGTAAACAGTTCGCCGGCTGACCCATTGCTCGATCCACACAAAGACCTTGGTCTTCAGTATCAGATAACACAGGAACATACGAAAGCCAGCTGAACAGCTATTCTGTGTAAGAAGGGCATGAGGGAATGAAAGGTGGGTGTATGTCAATAAAGGATAGATAAGTCTCAGTTTCATCACGGAAGTGCAACTGCGTGAGAACTATTCCATATGCACTACGCAACAACTGGTAATTTTCAAGACAAAACTACATACTATTTAAAGCTGATGGGGAAAAAGAATGATAAACAAGATGCAAAAATTGAAGAAGAGGGTCTCATGGCTTTGACTTAGATGTCAAACCTGCGCATTTTCCGGATGCACTGATCATACTTTTGGTACCTACCTAACATTGTCTATGCCTTTATTTCATTGTATGTGTTTGTGGTGAGGGTACACATGTGCATGTGTGTGTGTGTGTGTGTGTGTGTGTGTGTGTGTGTGTGTGCGTGCGTGCGTCGCGCGCGCGCGCGCGCGCGCGCGCGCGCGCGTGTGTGTGTGTGTGTGTTTGTGTGTGTGTGTGTGTGTGGTGTGTGTGTGTGTGTGTGTGTGTGTGTGTGTATGTGTGCAGAAAAGGAAAATGGCAGAAAACGTTACAAAGAAATATTACCGAGACTGAGCTATGATTAATCAAAATAAAAGAACATGTACACCCTTATATTTGACGATCCGGAGTAAATGAGAAGGAAAATTACTTGGAATCAACAAACTTGAACACAAAAGGAAATTTCGATCTGAATAAAGTAACTTTCAAAATGTAATGAATACAGGCAGAGGTCAAGCAAGAAAACAAATTTAAATTTAAAATTCAACTGTGGACAGAGTTACAGAATCAAAACTGATGGCATAAATCCTGCATACAAATATAAATTAATGACCTTTCCAACCACACTGTTCACACATGCACAAGCAGTAGGATTTCAAAGTAACACAGACCACTCCCCACACACCAACATCTCACTTTGACCCCTTGGACCAGTTAGATGGGACAGCTGGAACGTTCGGGTACCTGGCCATCGTTCAGCTCACGCATAACTGTGACAGAGCTCACAGTCGCAAATCAGGGTATTTGTCCCAGAGAACTCTTACCACGGGTCAAAAACGGGTCACAACACAATTGGTGTGACTCAAAGTGGACAAAAAGTAAGCCACAAAGAATATACAGCCGATGGTGGGCACTCATGAAAATCTCCACTGTTGCACTGTTCTTAATAATCAGAAAGTTGGTGCTGCCCTCGTTATATCAGTAAGAAAGCAAGAACAAAATGTATCATGTCTGTTGCAATATCTCCATCTTCAGTATCGCAGGAAGAGGCCACAGTATGGCGGGTTCCGTTCCAGTAATGATGGTTTTAGATTTAGAAGGAAGCTATAGACTTTTAACATTAGCGTTCTCCATTCAGGTTTACATAAGGCTTCATATTAAACTCAACTAGTTTACGCAGCATTGTATGAATAATAAAGATGATGGGTATGCATAGTTCGCCAGGCCCAATTCATCCACCCAGCACTCCAGGGATGCTTCCTTTCTGCACTAACAAACCTGTAGAGCTTTTAGCTAGCCCTGTTGTCATCACAGATAAATTTTGTGAGGTCTGTAGGTAAAAGAACAAACACTTCGTTCTCGATTTGAAACATTCGTGTCTCAGTTTCCATGATAAATCATGTGTGGTGCTGGACCTGTCAAACGTTTCCACTCGCAGATCTCAAAATCCAAGGGAGAAAGACGTAACCTGACACAACGTGTTGTCGTCTTTACGTTCGTCCCTGTGAGTTTGGACACGATTTGACCAGAACAGTTTCTCTTTTGTACAGTCCTATACATGCAGCAGTGCCCTGCAGCAATATTGTGATAAGTGATACACAAGACAGACACACGCAGTGACTGCAGTACAAATGCATATCTAGTAACGATATGAGCATCCTGAAGGACAGAATGAACAGTTGCATCCTTTGGAGCTTACACCATGGCAGCCTCCTCCAGTTAAGGGCATATTAGCTCAAGTAGTGGCCTCAAAACAACTGTTTAGAAAGGGGTCCATTTTCATGAAAGCCCTGATATGGCGTTTGCGGTCGGCTAGGCAATAAGCAACATCACCTTATCTTCAGGAAATTGGCGGGTTCTTGTTTAGTCACGCTGTTGTCAGGAGGAAAAAAAGACTACATGGAATTCAGGAGTTGCTTTTTTCTCCTCCACCTTCATAGTATCCAAATCAACAGACTGACAGAAGTGAAATCATGGAGAGAGAGAGAGAGAGAGAGAGAGAGAGAGAGAGAGAGAGAGAGAGAGAGAGAGAGAGAGAGAGAGACTGGTTGACTGATTGATTGATTGATTGATCTTTAATACACAAGGATGAAGATTTTAGGCCAAAGCCTAGTCTTACAATCTGTCCTTGTCATGCATACATATTTCAACACATATCATTCATACTGACAATTTAACATAGCAACATGGTAATCTAATTCTACAATGATAAGCAAACTATTCATAAAAGTACTAATAAGATGGGGGATGGTAAAACAGAAGGAAACTTACAAACAAACAAACAAAACTACAGAGAGAGAGAGAGAGAGAGAGAGAGAGAGAGAGAGAGAGAGAGAGAGAGGTCAAAGGAGGGTGGGGGAGAGAGAATGGTAGGTAGGTGGAGGAGAAAAGGGATGGTACACAGTGTGGGGGTGGGGATGAGCGATTTTAACGGAGTACGGTTTATGTTTAGACGATTTATTCAAAGTATGGTTCACAGAAGACTTTGCGAATGGGCCCTAATCATTGTAATGGAATGATTGAATTACTGAGACATAAAGTGCTTATGCAAATGTTCCTTGAAAAGTTTTAAAGTATTCATGTTTTGTAGATTCGGTGGAAGTGAGTTCCAGACATACGGTCCAGAGTAAGCTAGGCTTGTTTTGTATAGATCAATGCATGGGTAGGGAAGAAGGAATTTCGTCGAGCCAGAAAAGCTGTTCGATCTTGTAAAAAGGGCACTAATATTACATGGCATAGTATCTGTCAAGATTGTAAACATAAATGATGCCTTGTTGAATCCCAATTGCCTATTCAGAGGAAGCATGTTCAGCGCTTTTAATTTTTCGTCTGTTGTTAGAGATACAGCTGGATGGAGTAGCCTTGCTGCACGTCTATGGAGAGAGAGAGAGAGAGAGAGAGAGAGAGAGAGAGAGAGAGAGAGAGAGAGAGAGAGAGAGAGAGAGAAAATACTGCTTCTAGACCAGCCGACCGCAAAGGGCCATGTCAGGGCTGTCACCGCATTTAAGTCCACTCTGAAGGAATATCTTGGACACCAGAAAGGTAACGTCAATTAATGCCAGCCAGTGGCCCTTCCTTGAAACATCATGTCTCTTGCATTAGCGAAAAGGTATGAATGACACCTTCCGGCAGAGCAGAGGTTTCCATTTCACCAGCTAAAGTAATGCACTTCTGGGATTAGTCTCTACACTGACCATTGGCTAGAAAGAACTTCGATACCAGAGCTGTACTTCGATCCGAACATGTCCACGTTAGTTATCGACATATCCCAGATGAAATGATACAAGTTTTAAGCTCAGATCAACATCTTACATATAGGAAATTCTTTCGGTATTAAAAAGAGATGATGGGTACCTTGATTTGTGTACAATGAATTAAAGGAACAGGTTTAGAGTTTAGACTGAACATACAAAGCAAAACAGATCGTGGGAGAGGATGGAGAAGGAAGAAAATGAACTTGGGTGATTCATCGGAGGCTGGGACGAAGAGCCACCACGTCAAAACCCACCATGAATGTGTAAGCTTACGGGATTACTACCCCTGAGCTGATCCTGAAATATAGGAGTGCGTCTAAGTCAGACACAGACCTCATTTGGGCAACGCTGCTGACATAGAACAGCGAGTGACCTTCTGTTCATCTACAGGTTTGTGGGGATGAACCTTACAGAAGTCTTCTACTGTGGGGAAAAGCTAGATGTTACAGGACAGGATGGCAAAGCTGTTATTTGCATGGGTAAATCGAGTTATCCGACGTAACGTTTGGTAACATCAGGGAGGGAAGTCCACCCACTGAAAAAAATGTTGTAGTCTGGTCAGGCAGGCAGTACAAGATTCTCATGTGTCTTATTTAGCCTTTGTGAATGGAAGCCAAATGCTGAACACTGAAATTGTGTTGACAAGGTGTGCCTTTAGAGTGCTGCCCCTTGGAGGAAGGCAGACAAATGAACAGGACAAATGTGTGTCCCCAACTGTCATGCTTCTAGGTCAATGTTTTCATCGTTTCCTCCTGTACGTACAGACAAGTCTGTTCTGTTAAAGCAGGTAGTTGTATCGCATTTAGAAAAAAAAATCATTTGACTGTGTTTTTAAGTAACTTAATTTGAAGTACAATCGTCGTACAGTCCAGTTCGACGTGGCTCTGCGTAAATGAAATGTCATCCCCCTTGATCCAATAAAGGGTTAAATGATTGGACATTTTAAATTTGAAGCCCGTGTGTGTGTGTGTGTGTGTGTGTGTGTGTGTGTGTGTGTGTGTGTGTGTGTGTGTGTGTGTGTGTGTTTGCATGCATGTGAGTGTGCATTTAAATATGTGAACGTATGTAAATATATGTACCTGTAAGCGTGAGCTTGCTTGCACGCTGACATGGGCATATGAGTATAATTGTTTGATATATACATATGCCTAAGAATATTTTGATTTGCATGTTAAAACATTTGCTCTTAATTTAAGCCGTCCTTGCTTCTCAGAATGTTCATAAGTTATGAATGCTGCGAGTCGGATCCTTAGAGATTCCTTCTATCACACACTGTGTTTGAATCATCCCACGTTGTTTTTGGATCAATCTAATGAAGAGGCTGTAAGGAGAAGGCAGATGTCTGCAAGGTCCTCACTGCTCGTGTCCCGAGTGAAGGATGTGTGGTCAGACCCCCGCAGTATTTTCTGTTTGCTCCTTGAGGCTTTCTCCTCTGTCTGGTATATTTCTTCCCTAATTCATTTGTTTCTCTTCGTTTTGGATCTTTTGTCTCTCCTTCTTAAAAGGAAGCTCCGTCAGTGAATAAACTCGAAGCCTTTTTCCTCTTGGAAGTCTCTGCTGGATTTTTTTTTCTGCTGGTGGCCATTTTTATTTTGCGCCGAATATGGGAAGATAAGTGGTGTCTCGTTCTTCGTTTCCACTGTCCTCAATGTTATTTGTGTTTGCCTGAAAAAGACCCAAAGGTCGAAACGCATTGTGTTTTGTCCTGTACGTTGCTTGTCTGTGTCCTTGGCGGTAACTGACCCCGTCTCTTTCTCTCTTTTTTTTAAAAAATAATTTATCTTCTGGCCAAACTCTTTTCTCAGAATGTCATGTGGCACATAGTTGTGAAGAGGAGTTGTTGCCCGTCCTGTCATGTTGATAAAACGATGACCAAGTCGTAGTAGCCAGCTTGTCCTGCCATGCCTATAAACGATCAACAAGTCATAGTAGAGCCGGCTCATAGTGTCATGTTGATAAACCATGATCAATTCGTAATACAGACAGTTCGTCCTGTCATGTTGATAAACGATGATCAATTCGTAATAGAGCCAGCTCGTCCTGTCATGTTGATAAATGACGATCAAGTCGTAGTGCAGCCAGATCGTTCGGTCATGTAGATAAACAAATCGGAAGCTTGTGTTTATATATTGTTGTGTTCGTATAATGCGCAGCCCTTTGTACAAGCGCTTCAAGACGCGACTGAAAAACAGAACAGTATGTCTTTACCATATGCATTTTTGAATGCCAAACCATCCTCTGACTTTCCGCATCAACCCAGCCTATTCATCACCTCAGCAGACCAGATCAGTTGTCATTACATCATTGATTTTTGCCTGCTGAACGCATAGCTTTTGCTTGCCTCCTTGTGCCTCGCAGCAACCACCAGCCACAAGGCCACCCCAAGACTTCTTCAACAGTGTGTTTCTGTGTTCTTTTATAACCCGAAAACGAAAAACGCACAGCGTAAACAAGCAAATACACAACAACAAAATCCAAAGTCTTATTCTGCTTTTCTCTTCTTTTTTTCCCGCAGAGAACTGCACGGTGATAAACCATAAACGGAACGCACATTACTCTTCTGAATGATTTATGTACATGAGTACACACACACACACACACACACACACACACACACACACACACACACACACACACACACAATATATATATATATATATATATATATATATATATATATATATATATGTTAAGATAAAGTGTTAAAACGAAATCTACAAATTTGTTTCAAGCATTGAGCGCTATCGTCAGGATGATTTTGGGTTGCCCACCGCCGGTGTTATATAGCGTGTGAGCCCCGGTTGCGGATGTTTTCACGTGCTGGTTGGCTGCACGTGTATTTTGAGAGATTCAGGTTGTTGTTCTGGGTGTGTTCACTAACAACGATTTCCATTTATGCCTGCATTTGTTTACTATTTCTGTTTTAGTATTTAGAGTTGCTAGGTGTGGTTTGCATAGTAATAGCCATTTTTCAGTTAGACATAAGTTGCATCTTTTTGAAATATTACTGTATGGTGATGCCCTTTTTATGATTTTCCAGGATATATTGTAGTTTGTTTTTGCGTCTTTAAGTTTCCATATAACACCGGCGGTGGGCAAGCCAAAATCATCCTGACGATAGCGCTCAATGCTTGAAACAAATTTGTAGATTTCGTTTTAACACTTTATCTTAACAAATGTTGCTCCCCAAGGGGTTGAGCACTTGTAAAATCGTTTTAGGCGTTTTAACTACATTGATCCTATATCTATCTATCTATCTATCTATCTATCTATCTATATATATATATATATTTATATATACACGTTGTGTGTGTGTGTGTGTGTGTGTGGTGTGTGTGTGTGTGTGTGTGTGTGTGTGTGTGCGCGTGCGTGCGTGCGTGTGTGTGTGTGTGTGTGGTGTGTGTGAGTGTGTGTGTGTGTGTGTGTGTGTGTGTGTGTGTGTGTGTGTGTGTGTGCGCTCTCTCTCTCTCTCTCTCTCTCTCTCTCTCTCTCTCTCTCTCTCTCTCCCATTATTCAAAAATGACTTCGGTGTAGAAAAGTGTGTATGATTAGAATCTTACCGGTAGTAAAAAGGCGTCATTGCAAGATTCCGAAACAGGACACAGGGGTTAAATGCTAATAGAAGATGGTGTCTAAATGATAATGCTGTTGACTATCTATGTCCATTGTGAAGTGATGTGGCAATTAGAGAAGACGAATTACATTTTGTTTTCACTTGTCCCGCTTATGGGAACATCAGAAACTAGCCAAGGCTCTTTGATCGTGGCACAGTCAAGAGTTAAAAACAACAACTTAGAACTATTTTGCAAACTAACGATAAAACATTGTTAAAGGTGCTGGTCAAACATATGAATGAAGCCCTAGACATACGGAAGGGCATTATAAATGAAGAAAAGTTTAAACATTGAGGGGATATTATTTTTTTAATTGATCTAGAAGCTAGATGGCTCAGTTTATGGTTCTGATATTATCAAGTTATCATAAATTATTTGTATAGAGAATGCGTGTCAGTGGGGAGAAGGGAGGATAAGGGTATACATGTGTAGTGCAAGTCGATGGGAAATCGTACAGACCAGATTGCGTATGTGTAGTGAATGGTTGTTGTGTGAGAATAATTATGTGCCTGGACAAAGACAAGAACCCCAAACGATTGATGGATGTGGGAATTATTCCTCAATTTTGTTTAGTTGCGCGGACATGATTTGCAGTTTTGCTATTGGTTTTTTTCCTTCCATGGATAGAAAGGGCAGTGTATCCCTCGACATAAAGGCTAATAGCCAATGTGAAAATCTCTCTCTGTAACGCAGGCCTAGTGCCCACGAAACCAAGACCCACACCCTTTCCCACTCTTACTCTAACACTAACCCACTAACACAGTTCAATTTCCAACATTTAATGACACTTCATTGTACACAAATCCACAACAATAAAATCACACGAAAAAAAAAACATACATCAAAACGCATATTATGAGGAGGATGGGGATGAGGATGATTATGATGAGTACCAGAAAGAATTAATTATAGTTATAGGACAGGTTGTGAACATAAAAAACAAAAGCAAACGAAAAGATATCCCGAGTCCGAGCACCCGCGCCCGGGAAAAGGTTAACTGCTGGCACTGTAGGGGATGGTAGCACGCAGGCAATGTAGCCCTGCGAGCGCAGACAAGAATTCTTGAACTTGGGGCGTCGAAGTGGGCATGAAGATGGAGGTCCCAGGGCGCAATCTCCAGGGGGATAACTTGCGGAAAGAATGGCTGATGATGATGAAGGGGAAGTGGAGGACTGGGGATGGACAGTTCACACGCATGAACAGAGTGAAAGGCCAAAACCCGTGAGTGAGCTCTAGAGAATATACAGGCCCTGGAAAACCAGAAACCTCACCGAGGACACAAGACAGCGTCACTTCGATGGCTCGGAGGACCCAAACCTCACCGGTGCGGTCACAACCGAAGATCTCCCTCCAAGCTCTTGGGAAAAAAAAAAAGGAATGTTCTCCGCCCAGGCTAACGGGACTTGAACTTCGTTTGCTCCCAAGGTGAGCCAAGTGATCAGCATGGGCTGCACGGGATGCCTGTACACTGATGCCACTTCTGGCTGACACCGAATAACGCGCGTGAAGCGTGCACGCGAGGAACTCGCGCGCAGGCACACACACACACACACACACACACACACACACACACACACACACACACACACACACACACACACACGTGCAAACATGCAGAGCATAGACACATGCCCTAAAACATTTGACAGTTCGTGACTCTCTCTCTCTCTCTCTCTCTCTCTCTCTCTCTCTCTCTCTCAAGAAATCTGAAGATCGATTGCCATATGTTAAATCCTGAAAATTACACAAGTATCTGACAAGGATACACAGAATATGTTATGTACGTGATAAGGCTAGGCCTCTGGTCTTCATATGTAACAACAGCAAACAGATCTGGAAGGAAAATAAGCAGGTTTCTGAAAAAAATGAACAACTGCAGTTTGTAAAGGTATAGCATGTGACCAGTGGTATGTACATTTCCCAGGATTGTTTAATGACACCAAGGTCGGGATAAGTTATTTCTCATCACATAATCAAACACTAGGAGAGGCATCAAATTCTAGTTGTGAACTTAATCATGCCATTGCTTACCAGGAGGTTTATGACGCTATACTAACATCTAAAAGGGGTAAAGTCTGTGAGCCTTACATCCTTTCAGCTGAAATGTTTGAATTAACTGGCAGCACAGCTCTCCCCAGTGAGTGCAACCTTGCCGTTGGTTGGGGAGCTTGTGTGTCTCTATGACCCTGAGAGCTATGCTGGCGGGAGATTCGTCTCCTGGTAGGGCCACCCAAACCAGACAGGTCAAAGGGGAGAGACCAAACAAAGAGCACTCAACTGGATCTCCAGGTTGGGGGTTTGAATTGGGCTAACAACCCGGTCCTAGAAAACAAACTTTGTTACAGAAACCGCAATGACATTCTCTGAGAATAGCATGGTTGGGGAAGAGTGCTCTCAAGCAGAGCCCATGACGCGAGCTGGTGAAAGCTTTCAGGAAGCCAGTGCGCCGACAACTCTTCTGACGACCAAAGCCAAGACCAGGATAGGGGCCTGGAACATCAGAACCCTATACGAGACTGGAAAAACAGCACAAGTGAGTAGTGAGATGCAAGACAAGAACAGTACAACCTATAGATCCTTGGCCTGTGCGAGACTAGATGGACAGGAACAGGAAGAACAAGGCTGATAAGTGGAGACACCATCATCTACTCTGGACGAGAAGAAGACCAGCCACACACGCACAGAGTAGGGCTGCTGATGACACCCGAGGCGACGCGAGCACTGCTGTCCTGGGAACCAGTGTCACCAAGGATTCTCACTGCAAGATTCAATTCAAAGGGCAGGAAAACCACCATCGTACAGTGCTACGCCCCCCCCCCCCCCCAAAAAAAAAAAAAAAAACAAAAACGTAGCAGACTCAGAGGAAAAGGAGGAGTTCTACAATCAACTCCAAACAGTCATGGATAGAGTGCCGAAGAGAGACCTTAAGATCCTCATGGGAGATCTCAATGCCAAAGTTGGAACGGACAACAAGGGCAGAGAGCAGATTATGGACATACACGGAACAGGAATACAAAATGAAAATGGAGAACTGTTTGTGGAATTCTGTGCTTTCAACAACATGGTCATCGGGGGCACTGTTTTCCCACACAAAAACATTCACAAGATGACTTGGAATTCACCTGATGGGAAGACCCAGAACCAAATCGACCACATTACCATCGGCAGAAAATGGCGCAGAAGTTTACATGACGTGAGAGTGAAACGAGGAGCAGACGCAGCATCAGACCACAACCTTGTGATAGCTGTGCTAAAGACCAAATTGAAAGCCTACAAAGACCAAGCAGGCCGACTATCACATAAGTGCAATGTACACAGTCTGAAGGAGAGAGTGACAACAGAGGAGTTCAAACTGGAACTGAGAAACAGATTCAGCACACTTGACCAACTTGCTGAAGAAACAATCGAAGACCACTGGTGTGGCCTGAGGGAGGTCTTGCAGTCGACATGTAAACAAGTGCTTGGAAAGAAGCAAAGACAACACAAAGAATGGCTGACAGCTGGAACATGGACCCTCATGACAGAGCAGAAGCACCTAAAAGACCAGATCAACCAGACCCAAGACCAAGACCACAAGCAAGAGTTACAGGGACACTACTGGGACGTCAACCGCTAAGTTAAGAAAAGTGCTAGACAAGACAAGAAACAATTCATCCATGAGCTCACAGAAGAGGCAGAAACAGCGGCAGGACAGAGAAACATGAAAAGACTGTATGAGATTACTCGAACACTTTCTGGAAAGACCAGCAACTCCAGTCGCCCGGTCAAAGACAAGGAGGGAAACACCATTGCAGGAGAAGCTGAGCAGAGAGCAAGGTGGGCAGAGCACTTTAAAGAGACACTGAATAGACCAGCACCACCTGCCCCCACTCCCCCCCCCCTCCAGACATTCCACCACCATCCCAGCTTCTGGACATCAACACAGGCCCACCAACCAAGATGGAAGTTACCAAAGCCATCAAGTCACTGAAGTCGGGTAAAGCAGCGGGTCCAGACAGAATTCCACCTGAAGCACTGAAAGCAGACATCCAGACGTCAACAGAGATGCTGCATCCACTCCTAAGTAAGATCTGGGAGCAGGAACGAGTGCCAGAAGACTGGAAAAGAGGCCACCTGATGAAGCTACCGAAGAAAGGGGACTTGGCATCCTGTAACAACTGGAGAGGGATTATGTTGCTGTCCATCCTGGGGAAGGTGCTGGCCAAAATCATGCTAGACAAGACCCTCCGCCAAGAACAAGCTGGATTGCGCCAAGACAGATCATGCACAGACCAAACTGCCACCATGAGAATTATCATCGAGCAGTCTCTGGAGTGGCAGACCCCCTTGTACGCAGTGTTTGTGGATTTCCAGAAGGCGTTTGACAGCATCGACAGAGATACCATCTGGAAACTCATGCACCACTATGGTTTCCCACCCAAGTTTGTTGCCATCATCCTGCAACTCTATGAGGATGCCACATGCCAGGTCGTCCACGACGGGAAGCTAACGAAGGCCTTCACTCTACAAGCCGGCGTCCGTCAGGGGTGTCTACTATCGCCAACAATTTTCCTGATGGTCGTTGACTGGATAATGCAGCGGTCTACAGACGGCAAGAGGACAGGAATCCAGTGGACTTTCACCAAGCAACTGGAAGACCTGGACTTCGCCAATGACATCAGCCTTCTCTCCCACACACAGCAAGACGCACAAGAGAAGCTGTGTCGGGTAGCAGAAGAAGCCGGAAAGACGGGCCTCCAAACCCACACAAAGAAAACAGAAGCCATGAGAGTCAACAACCAACAAAGAGACCCACTACGACTACAACAGGAAGACATCATTGAAGTTGACAAGTTTGTCTACCTCAGCAGTGTGGTCAGCAAAGAAGGAGGTACAGATGAGGATATCAAGAGCCGCATCAATAAAGCCAGGCACACCTTTACTACGTTACGCCTATCTTGAATTCCTCTGCCCTCTCACTCCACAACAAGATCAGAATCTTCAACTCAAATGTGAAATCTGTCCTTCTGTATGGTTCTGAAACGTGGCGAACAACAAAGACAAACACCCACAAACTCCAAACATTTATCAACAGATGTCTGACGAAAAATTGTGAACATCAGATGGCCAGATGTTATTGCCAACACAGAACTGTGGAACAAGACCAAGCAAGTTCCAATAGAATTAGAAATCAAAAAACGGAAGTGGAGATGGATTGGCCACACCCTCAGAAAGTCTCCATCCAACATCACAAGACACGCCCTTGAATGGAACACCTCAGGGCAAAAGAAAAGTGGGAAGACCAAGACAGACATGGCGAAGGAGTAGCGACGCAGAAGTGAAGGCCGCCGGAATAACGTGGACCGAGCTGAAGAAGATCTCCCGAAACCGTGTCCGCTGGAAGAGTGTGGTTGCGGCCCTGTGTTCCCCAGGGAATTCAGAGGACTAAGTCAAGTAAGTCAACAGCTATGAACGTTCTATTGTTCTGTTTAAGATTCTGTTTGACCAAGGTATGTACCCGGAGCAATGGGCTAAGGCAATCATTTGTTCTTCTTTCAGGAAAGGGATCATAACATCCGCAAACAATTACAGGTGTGTTTCTTTATCAATTTCAGAGGGTAAATGTTATATTCCGTACTAAATAAGAGAAGTTAAAGAATGTAGCAAGAAGGATGCATACTACCTGCTGCCCAGTTAGGCCAAGTTAGCATTGTGAGAATGAGGGCAGGGCACTCCAGACTGAGATACACATGCTCACAAAATTCCACATTGGCGAGTCTTCAAGCTGCCTGTGCGGTAAAGCCCCAATGATAGTGGGAACACTTCCTGCAGGACTGTTTCACACACGAAAAGCTAAGGGCAGAGACCTGGCCTGCCAACACACCAATGAGGGAAAATCTTTATGGATCACTGGAGGGCCTCCGCCATACAGCAGCTTTCGTGAGTACCCTTGGGGTTCCTTTCTGAGTGAAAGAATTGGATTGCATAAAAAGACAAACTGACAGAATCACAAGATGGATTAAGACCTGGGTACTCCATACCGGATTACATGTTTACACTTAATGCTGCGGTCGAAAAAGAAAGCATTATCAAAGAAAGGAGGTCAACTGTATGCTTGTTTTCTTCAACGCCTACCTACTTTGCGCTGACGAGTGAGGAGATCGAAGCTAAGTACCAAATTCGTTCAATTTCGTTGTTTGTGTCTTGCCTGAAGAAGACCTAAGAGGTCGAAACGCGCATGTTTTGTCTTGTGACTCGTTTTTCCACGTTTCTCTTGGCGGTTCGCTAACATTTATTTAAGATTGGTTTAGATTTCCGCCTACAGTCGTCTCACTTTGCAACTAGATCTGAGGAAGGGCTTTAAATTCAGTTCAGCATGAACACTTGTTCAACATTTCGAATTAAAATGGGATACATGGACACTGGATAAATGCAATTACTGCAGTGAGTCGATCTGTCCTTACATAAGTCAAGTTAAGTTATCCGGACCTGAAGACAGATTCATACAACTGCAATCCAGATTGATCCCAGCGTCAACAGGGAAACACGAAACAAGATGCTGGGTGTTGACAATTCCTAACGTTTACCTGACTGAGGAATTGACTTTCTCGATTAGGGCCAGACTTTTCTCACCTTTAATAAGGGGATGGCGAATTGTTACGAGTCACAGGCACTGACTAATAATAATAATAATAATAATGATAATGATAATGATAATAATAATAAAAACATTAATAATAATAATAATAATAATAATAACTATTTATGGCGCTTAATCTTACATCATAAGCCCTAAGCGCTTACGAATACAGAAGAGGTAAAACAAAAAACATAAATGAAGCCAATAAGAAGATACGATTGTAATAAGTACCATACACCTACAAAAAGGGCGCAGATTGACACCCACCCACCCACCCACCCACCCACCGCACACACACTCACGCACACTCAACACACACACATCGCACACACACTCACACACACACAACACAACACACACACACACACACACTCACCACACACAAACACACACATGCACACACACACACACAAACAACAACAACACACAACAACAACAACAACAACAACAACACAACAACGACACAACAGCACCTACACTACACACACACAACACACACACACACACACACACACACACCACACACACACCCCACACACACACACCACGACGCAGCGCGCACTCCGACACACACACACACAAACCAGAGATCGGTGTACCAGCCTAATATTTCGGTTCCATATTGACTCTTGCAATCAAAAGATTTTTCAATACCATTTCTTAGAAGAATGAAAAAAAGGAAAGTTGGAGGGGCACAAAGGTTAGTGTGACTGTCAATTGCTGAAATTCACAGGCTGGTCACGGAACCAACACCCCTATGCTGGGAAAGTAAAGCAGCCCAACATGATTTTGAAAAAAATGTCTTTCTTTGTTTTCTTTCTTTCTGCATATGCACGCTGATAGTCCTGTGGACACTGCCTGTATAGACAGGCAGTGGAGTTTTGTGTGTATGACAATTTTTTATCCGCCATTAAGGCAGCCATACTCCAACTTCGAGGAAGGTGCATGCTATGTGTAACGTGTCATCCATATCAACGTCCAAAGCGGCCTTCTCTTCCGAAAGTTGGTGATGGGATTTTACGTGTGTGCAAGATGTTGTGCGTGCGTTCACACACGGAACCTCGGTTTATAGTCTCATTCGGAGGACTGTATAGGGAATGTGGAGTCAGAACCAATGTTAACTCCGAGGGGAAAATCTTTCTGTACCGAAATTCGAACACGCAACCCCAACAACACGAGTCCGGCGCTCTACCAACTGCGGTATTCCGCCCCCCCCCTCCCCCACCCCCCACCCCACCCCCCCACCCCCAAAAAAGAAAAAAAAATGTCTGATCCATCACAGTTCAGAATTACAACATGTGGCTGTTACAAACTGCTTGCACTATGCAAAACCAAAAGAAGCCTTGGTTGACTCATTGCGCATGCACGTTTGCGGTCCCCTGCGCTCACACTAGAACCATATCACAACAGCAGTCCAAAACAGAGCGTTTTGGGTTTATTTTCGGCACTTCTGTCGATTCATCACAAATAGGTGTAGTGTAATTAATGCAATGAGTATGGAATCTACTGCAAAGAATGGATCTTTGAATAGTAAATACAATTTCTGTAATAAAACATGTGAATGCACCCTCCCCCACCTGAGGAGTAAGTGCCTACCATTGTGTCATCTGGTTTACGTGCATTCAGTGAGAGTCAGATGACTGTCTCTGTCTGCACTATCCCTGGTCACTGTGAGAGAGAAAGCATGTGTGAGAACCCACATGCTGGTACGCATGTTAAACAGCCTCCTCCCGTGTGTGTGGAATTTTGCTGGAGGCGTGCGCTAGCTGGAACTGGCTCTGTAATGAACAACGCATCATACACGCAGCTGTGGGATGGAATGAGAGTAGGCTACTTCCGCGAGGGAGTGTGCATTGCTGTAAATTGACGGTCAGCTGTCAGCGTAAGAGGCCCCACACTCTTTTTTTCTTTGTCAGATTAAGCCAGTGCCTCTAGCTGATCTGTACCCTCTCACGTGTCAGATTCACTCAGCAGGTGCGATGTGTAGCATGGATCAGAGGTTGCGTAGAGTGAAAGGACCCAGGAAAATTACCAAGCTGTCACTGGGAAGAGTAGCATGTAAGACCCGACACATTCAGTGCATTTCAAGGCACAACTGGTGAGTTGGAGAATTCAACATATCATCCTTGCTGAGAAATTGAGGCCAAGAAGAAGAAAAGAAAACTCTGCAGATATATGAACATGTGTACTCTCAAAAAGAGTTTTAAAATGTAACGAAAATTGTTGAATACATGCTGGAGTCGTATGAATCTAACACAAGATCAAGTTTCAAAACAAAGTGACTGAGGGCGGAAAATGAAGTAAAATTAAAAACAGAGAGGGTTAGTTACCGCCAAGGACATAAACAAACAAAGTACAGGACAAGATACAATGCATGTCAACCTCTTGGGTCAACTTCAGGCAAAAACAAATAACATTGAGACAGTGAAAACGAAGAACGAGAAAGATGTCCGGAGGTCACCGGACACATCTTCACCTACAGTGCGCGGGTGGCCATCGAGTGGGGGTGAGGGGGGAACACAAAACATGGCCATAGACAGTGGGGAGAGGGGCCTCTCACCAGACAAAGTAAACACACAGATGCCTTGTGACACACAGAAGCTTTGTGACGGTGATCATCAACAGTTCTGTGAGACAAGAGATTTCGGGGTTCTCGCCATGGGACAGATGTGCTAATGACAGTGCCAGCATCAACTCCAGAGACATGTGAAGTATCTAGTCAGGAATCATGAAGGTGAGAAAGACAATTTACTGTATATTGGCAAGTGCAAGAACAAGTTATGAGGGTTAAAAAGATTAAAAGGGTTATGAAATACTGTAAGGAAATTCCTTCAGTGATGTAGAATGCAGTATATGTGTAGCCTTGTTTTAGATGTGGGCCTAATTACCGGACCCCCCCCCCCCCCCCCCCCCGCTTTGACCAGTCCCCTCCTTCACCCTCCGAGTCCTTGTTTGCTCGCACATGCACGTGGACACGGTAGGGAGTCGCCTTGGTAGGAATAGTATAACAAATACCAGTCAGTGTTTTCGATTTCTGGTAGTCTGCTGTACTTGTAAAAAAAAAAGGGAAAAAAAAAGAAAAAAAAGAAAGGGAGGGGAGAGAAAGAGAGGGAAAGGAAAAGGGAGGAAAAAAAGAAAAGAAAAGAAAAGAAAAGAAAATTATGGGGAACGGTATTCCTTCAGCCCCCTCCCTTTGACAGTATATTTACTGGGTGTGTGTGTTTGTGTGTGTGTGTGTGTGTGTGTGTGTGTGTGTGTGTGTGTGTGTGTGTGTGTGTGTGTGTGTGTGTGTGTGTTTGCCCAGTTCTCCCCCAGAAGGTGCGGGGGGGGGGGGGGGGGGGGCTAAAAAGAATTTCGAAAAAGGTCTACCAGTCATGAATGTAAGACTGGCGTAGATTGAGGAGCTGGTTTACGTGTATAAGCGTTTGTACGCCTACATGTGTTTAAGAGCCAGTGTGTGAGGTGGGTGTGTATGTGAATTTAAGAATGCTTATGTGAAGTGCATTTAAAAAAAAATATTGACGTTACTAGCATTAATATTATACTTTTAGGTATCATTGTATGCTATATTAATTTGTGATGACTACCAAAACGACTGTGGAATCGTAATATTTTTGCTTCTTGAGATTATCACCCTCTATTATTGCGAGAGTTACCAGTATTAATATCGTTGTGATTGTTATTATTGCAGTTATTGTTGCTGCTGTTTAACCTGTTGAGCCCCCCCTCCTCTCTCTCTCTCTTTCTCTCTCTCTCTCTCTCATTTCATGTATACAAACATTACATTACCTACATCTCTCTCTCTCAAATCTCTCTCTCACTCTCTCTCTCTCTCTCTCCCTCTCTCTCTTTTTCTCTTTCCCTCTCTCTCCCTTTCCTCCTCCTCCTGCTCGTCCCCCTCCCCCCCCCTGTATGTACAAATATTACGTTGCAAATGCAAAAAATTATCATTCAGCTTGTTAAGGTGTATGATTTGATAGAATTATTATTATTATTATTATCATTATTATTAAAATAACTACTCTTTTATTCTTTGATTATTTGACCTATTAAGTTATTTGGTGGCCTCGCTACTCTGATATAACACTTTACCTCTTGTTATTCTAATCTGCTATCATTGGGATTGTTATTATTTTTGTGATTGTCATTATTGCCGATGCTGATAGTCCTCTGAATTCTCTCTCTCTCTCTCTCTCTCTCTCTCTCTCTCTCTCTCTCTCATGCTGTCACCATTATCAATATTATTATTTATATTATTAATATTATCATCATTGTCATCAATATTATCATGGGGTGGGGGATGGTGTGTGTGTGTGTGTGTGTGTGTGTGTGTGTGTGTGTGTGTGTGTGTGTGTGTGTGTGTGTGTGTGCAAGTTTTCGGGTAGGAGTTTTTGTGTGTATGCGTGTGTTGGGGTGGGGGGAGGAGAGACGGCAGTACATGGATATTAAGTATACATTCTCTTGCCAATCGTAGTGTTGGAATTTTCATTTGAAGAAACATATTACTTCGCAATATAGTCGTTATGAGTTGATTTATATGATGATGGCTGTGGTAATGATGATGATAGGATTAATGGTAATGGTTGCTGTTTGTTACCTTTGGTTGTTTTCTTCCCCCCCCCCCCCCCGGCCCCCTCCCTATTCGGGGATGGGGTCGTGGGGGTGGGAGGGGGGGGGTATTAGTAGAAAAGTGAGAATGGTAGGAACACTGGCATATTAGTATAAAAATTGAAGAGGGCACTGTGAATGGAGGTAAATGTATGTGTGTGTGTGTGAGGGTGTGTATGTGTGTGTGTGTGCGTTGTGTGTGTGTGTGTGTGTGTGTGTGTGTGTGTGTGTGTGTGTGTGTGTGTGTGTGTTGGAACGTGAGGAAAATTCCTAGCAAAATGAAAAACTGACTGTCGGATCTCTACAACGTCTGTGCATTAAGTGCAGACTTGTAGGTATTGCATAACACTGACTTGATGGAATCAGAACAATGTCTGTGAGAGCGATTGGGTGATGATGATGATGGACGCGGCGGTGAGGTTAGCTGTGTTGACGTGCATTGAGTACTGTAGTGTTCTTTATATTGTCTTTTCTTTTTGTGAAAGCGTTGGACATATGAAAGTTTTTTTGTAAACATGTTGGCCATGGTGTTAGGAGGCGGTGCAGACTGATTTTCTTTGATGTTCGATTGCTTGTGTCTTGACGATCATTTTTTCTTTTTTTTTTGAATATGTGTGTAGTTGTATACTACGAACTCTTTCCCCTTGTGAATTTGTTTTTTGTTGGAGGGTTTTCATTTTTTGTAGACAGACGGGAAATGACGGGCACAGTCAAATGTAAAAATGTTTCAGCTAGAGGACATACAATTCTATATGAAAAATGATTGAACCTGAAGGGGAAAAGGAAATTGAGATGAGTGAAGATTTCAGTTTTTGTAGTACTAACTGCCAGGGTTTGGGTGACTATAAAAAAAGAAAAGATGTTTTTGATTATCTAAGAAATTTAAAACATGACATCCATTATTTACAGGAAACTCATCTGCCAGTAAAACAACAACAATATATTAGAGCAATGTGGGGTTATGAAACTTGGCTCAGTGGTTCCAGGACAGACTCTGGAGGAGTAGCTATACTGTTTAGAAATACGTTTGAATACAAAGCCCACAGTTGTTATGCAGATATAAATGGCCATTTCCTTATCATGAATATTACAATCAATGGTAGGAGGTTTCTTCTTGTGAATGTATATGTTCCGAGTCATGGATATGTACCGAAGTTTTTTGACACACTCGAAGATAAGATTCTGGAAATGTGTTCAAGCGACTGTCAGCTACTCTGTGGGGGAGACTGGAATGTATTTTTAGATAGTGAGAAGGACTGTTGTGGATACAGAGAGGCACATTATAAGGAAAATATGAGAAACAGACTGTTTCAATTGATGGATACATGGCAATTAATAGATATATGGCGTCAACTTAATCTAGATAAACGGAGATATACGTGGAGAAGGACAACTCCATTTCAACAAAGTAGACTAGATTACTTCTTGATTTCAGACAATCTTCAAACGGATAAGATAGAAACGTCAGTACTAGTATCGTACAAATCAGATCATTCTCCAGTTGTTTTATCTGTTAGCTTCCGAAATAAATGGTTACCACAGCCATTTTGTAAATTTAATAATTCTCTGCTGAAAGATCTAGAATATATAAAGGAGATTAAAAGCACAATAGAAACAGTAAAAAAACAATATTCAATATTGAAGGACGGAGAAAATCTTGATACCATTCCTAATCTAGAAGTAAAACTAGTTATAAATGAAAATTTATTTCTGGAAACACTTTTGATGGAAATTAGAGGAAAAACAATTATGTATGCTAGTAAAAAGAAAAAAGAACAGAATTGTAAAGAGTTTGAATTGTTACAAAAACTAAAATATCTTGAAGAAAATTTGACAGAATTGAATTTGCAGGAATATGAAGAGCTGAAAGGTAAATTAAAACAATTGAGAGAAGTCAAGTTGCAAGGAGTGATAATTCGATCGCGAATTAAATGGGAAATGGAAGGGGAAAAAGCAACAGGATATTTTCTTAATCTTGAAAAGAAACACTTTTGCAGTAAAGCAATGCCATCTCTCAGGTCTTTAAATGATGAAATAATTAAAGAAGAAATCCAAATGTTAAAAGAGGTGAAAACATTTTATCAGAACTTATATGCCACGAAAAGCACAACGGGAGATGTTAATTTAGGAGATATAATAACAGAACATGTTCCAAAATTAGATGAAGAGGAATCAGAGAATTTAGAGGGAGACATTACTGAAGAGGAAGCACTAAGTGCAATAAAAAAAAAAAAAGAAACACAATAAGAGTCCGGGGACTGATGGTTTTTCAGTAGAATTTTTTAAAGTTTTCTGGAGAGATCTTGGCACTTTTATTGTCAGAGCAGCAAATTACAGCTTTAGAATCGAAGAATTATCTGTTTCACAGAAATTAGGTATAATCGTATGTATACCAAAGGAGGGGAAGGATAAGGAGGAGTTGAAAAATTGGAGGCCTATATCACTTCTAAACGTTGTTTATAAAATCGTATCTTCATGTATTGCTGCCAGAATAAAAACAGTATTACCGAAGTTAATTAACGAAGATCAAACTGGTTTCATGACCGGAAGATATTTAGGAGAAAACGTAAGGCTACTGTACGATATTATGCACTATACAGAGAAAAGGAGAATTCCAGGATTAATTCTCTCAATCGACTTCGAAAAAGCATTTGACAGTATTAACCACTCATTCATTATAAAATATTTAGATTTTTTCAGATTTGGTGCAGGAATTAAAAGATGGATATCAACGTTTTACAAAAATTGTACATCTTGTGTAGGAGTAAATGGAAAATTTACAGAATGGTTTGAAGTAAATCGTGGAGTTCGACAAGGAGGCCCTATTTCACCGTACCTATTTTTAATATGTGTAGAAATTCTTGGAATTTGGATAAGAAGAAACAAGGGTCAAGGGTAAAAGACCCTGTCGGGGGAATGAGGCAGGAACAGACAAAGAGCATAGAGGCACAACACTCAACTACTCACTATCTCCAGACCACTCCAGGAAGTGCGGAACAAATGATATGTATTAAATTCTAAACATACAAATTTACACAAATATATCAAACACCCCACTCACTCACATTTACATTCCATTTATGAGATGGGGCCACCTATCAAAGAAGAGGGAGGAAAGACAGGAAAAAAGAATAACTACAAAAAAACAAACAAAGAAGAGTATAGATCCTATCAGGAGCTAACTATCGCTAAGGGACAAAATAACCCGATAGAGGGGAGCTTCAAAAAAAAAAACACCACCACCCGGATCTCACTGCCACCGACTTATCACCATCTAAAGCTACCCCCAAACAAATAGAAGAGGAAGAGGAGAAACAAACTAATACAACCAACAGGGCACAACAATATACATTAGATCACACTAGCGCACGCACACAAATCCACAGCCCATACACCACACACACTTGCCACATAACTGATTTGCTGCTGCTCTCCTCCCTGGCGTCTAGAAGACTCATCCCTGCGCTGGCTGCTCTCCTCACTGACGTCTAGAAAACTCATTCCTGCGCCGGACTCCAGCACCCCTCAGGCTCGGCTCCAGAATCATCTCCTCCGGGAACCTCCTCCAGGTCGCCCAACGTCAGCAACTGTGGCCTATCTCCACCCAAGAAGAAAACACAGAAATCGCCCTGCGGCGGATATCAGTCCCTTGCCGCATAATCGTGATGATGGTTGATTATGTGTGTGAATGCAGGGCATGTGTGGACCATGTACGTACAATTTGAACAATTTAAAGAATTCAAAGAAGAATAAACTTTTACAATCACTGTTTTGTTTTGGTTTCACCTGTTCCTGAATCATTGCTGTTTTCCTCTTTTCCTTATTTGCCTTTACTATAATTCTCAATTTTGTCTCATATTACAAATTACAATACAATAAACTCGTGGAAGTTCACATTACATTTTATATTAATACAAGATGAAATTCCATAAAACTCATTCTTCCATATTATCTATAAAATACTTACATAAAAAAAAACTAAAGGGAAAAAAAAAAAAACGACAGAGACAAACAAACAAGACAAGGAGCGGGACCAATGGCGGGAGCGCCACATCGGAAATCTTCGCCAGTCGACTGAATGTTAATCGGCGGCAACTCGTTCCGTTCCGGACCTGACTTGGTGTTTAAAAATAATAATAATAATAATAATTTGCTTCAATCCTTGACGTATCGCTTCTGGAATACTCCGACTCCAATACAGAACTGGATACATATGTCAATCCTACAAGTAGCTCCCCAAACAGAGCCATAGCTTAACATCCAACTTAAAATAAATGACCTCAATGTCACTTAAATATGTACTGACCGAATAAATGCCAATCCCATCTTGGCATACAAACTCTCAAACCCAACGAAAATACAACCCACCATATTTATACATATATATTTACCAGAACGGCGGGTGAAGACAGAAGAGAACTACTGGAGAGCTTCACTCAACGAAGAGCCAAAAGCCCCACCAGTAGATGCACCACCTCCAGTGAAGGAAGTAAGAGTCTGGAACGACTCTGAAGATTGTTGTTGGTAGCCCAAGGATTGAGATCCTTCCCAAGTTCAGTGGACTGCCTTCCGCCCAGCGAAGGGTTCCGGCCCGGTTCCGCTGCTCTCCACGACGAAGTGGAAAAATAACTATGGCTACCAACAGAGGACGTGGCCTCTTACCAGAAAAGCAAAAGCAAAAAGAATGAGAGAGTCGAACACTGGCATAGCGCAGAAGGTTCCCCCTCCACCCCACATAAACACCTACTCACATTCAACACACGCTAAGCATAAACAACACACTTTACGCACAGAACACGTGCAAGACACTTCCCTGCACCGTTATTAAAATGACGGCACACACACACACACCCCCCCTTCATCCCGGTCTCCCTCTTCCATCTCACACTACTCCTATGCGAGGGTTTACCGAGGGGATGCATGATCCACACGGGCAGTGCACAAACTGAATGTGACAGAGGAGCTACCCCCCTCTCCCCTGCACTCCACATACTAGGTATAAGCCGCTGTCAACCTCTGTGACGAACAGCCCATTAAAACTCAATGCATAAATTCAAACACCGGTCTGCCCGTGACACTACCCCCCAACCAAAAAAAGCTTGTGCCAATGAGGCACAGCTTAATGCA
>CM065732.1:9647471-9679971 GCA_033310375.1 Conus canariensis
CGTCCCCCTCCCCCACCGCCCCATCCAATAGGGAAAATTAAACACCAAGTGCATCACACCCTCACTCAGTCATATCAAACGCCTAACACATCAACGAATAACGCAACCAACGACAAACGGGATGAAACGCACCGACAGACACTTGCGAAAAATGGAGGGAGAAGTCCTTGAATTATTTTTTGGTATGGTCAGAAGTGAATACAACCAAATTTATCTCCCCACCTATGCATATAAAAGGGCTACACAATTCTACATGAATACAGTCCACCTACATACAACATAAAAACGTTCAAGCAATGAAACAGAAAAAAAATATATAAATATATACCAAACGACTTGTGATAAGGACGAACAAATGGCTCCCTCCACTCCCAGTCTCACTGAAGGACTCAGGCCCAGTGGAGGAAAAAACACGTCTGTGGGACAGACACTGGAAAAAAAGTGAGAGAGAGCTCTCACGAGGGCTGACGGGCCCCTTCTTTTGATTTTCTCCTCTCCAAAAAAAAAAAAAATGGCGACTCTTCTCCAAAAACAAAATTGCCGCCAGCTCCCCCTGTGAGCTATGAGAGTTACGGGAACTGCGAGATGCAGTGAAAAAGTGCAAAACACGGAAGGCACGCGTTTCACACCCAGGCTAAAAACCCAGGTGAAGCGGAGTGGACACAGAAAGTAAAGAGGAAGGGAGGGTGAGGGGGTGCGAACACACAAGAACGATTGAAGGAGACAGACTGTGACTTGAATGGGAATAGTGTCCTGAACAGGACACAGAGTGTCTGGCGCGACACACCCCCTACCAAAAGAGCTTAGTACCTCTGAGGTACTAACTAGTCCACTCCCGCTACACCTGAGGTGCCAACAATCCTACCATTGACTGAAAATGCCAGGTGCAACGGCTAGTCCAATTCCACAAGACTATTTGAATACCAAAGAAACACTAACAATAGATACTAATGCAATATAATTGATTTCACAATATGTACAAGGTGGAGTGACAGCGGCATCAAGACAGGCCATCACTGAATGAAGCTGCACGCGTTCGGTGCCACAAGGTGGAAGCAAACCATTTAAGGACTAATGCAAGGGAGTTAACCCTAAAAGACGCCACCGAGTAAGACTCCAAGTGCTCGGTGTCACTAACAAGGGAGTGAATAAAGACGTGAAAGGGGTGGTAAAAAGGGTGCCCAAGCTCACCACAGGATTGCAGCAATTTTACTGGGACATACGACTCAAGAAGTCAGCTTCAACATTAGCAGAGCCTGTGATTGCCTGAACTGGAAGGCAATACTCTGAAAACTCAATGGCCCAGCCCATGACCGCTTGCTGACGGGACGAATGCGATGGAGGTACTGTAATGGGTGGTGGTCGCATTCTAAGGTAAATTCTCGGCCATAGAGAAAGGGTAAAATCTCCTGATGGCCCAGATGACAGCAAGACACTCCTGTTCTATCGTGTGATATTTTCAGTTCTGCTCCTGTCAACTTCTTGCTTGCATAGGCAACAGGTTGAAGGCCCTTCCCTTGATCCTGGAGGAGAGCCGCACCAATCCCTGGGGCCCTGAGGCATCAGTCCTGAGCAAAAAAGGGAAGTTTTGGGTCTGGAAGTTGCAGCACGGGTTGTGATGTCAGAGCCATCTTCAAGGCATCAAATGCCTGTCTGACTTTGGGGGAAACCCACTTCATTTTTCTCGGGTTGCCGGGCTTTTGTTTTCTCAGTGAGTGGAAGTGCAAGTTCAGCGAAGTGAGGAACAAATTTGCGGTAGAATCCAGCCAATCCCAAGAAAGATCTCAGTTCCCACTTGGTTGTTGGAGGTTTCGCTTTCTCGATCTTCTGTAACTTGTCCTCCTCTGGTAGGATGGAACCTCGTTGAAGCACATGTCCCAGGAAGGAAATTTCAGTTTCCCCCACTGACACTTGCTGGGGCCCGGCAGAAAGCTGCACTTGCCGAAGTCCTCTGAAAAGTGTACGTAAACCCAAGATGACGAAGCCACTTTCAGTGCAAAATGATAAGGTCTCCATGAAGTTGTGCGCTTCCCTTCAAATGTAGGGTTCCAACAACCTGCGCATGATGCGGCTGAAAATAGCCCAGCGTCTTTAGAACCAAAAAGGCCCGACAGTCCATCGAAACGGCCATCTGGAGTGGTCAAGGCCGTTTGGTCCTTGTCTCAGGAGCCACTGGGGATTTGCCAGTACCTTTTGTTAAATTTTGAGCTTTGTAAAATAACTGCTCGGGTGATTGGGCGAAGATGTACCCCCCCACGTCAGGCATGGGTTCACATCAAATTTCAGGATGCGGTTCAAACGTCTGAAATCGACACAGAACCCCCTTTTTCCCCATCCTTTTTTTGACCAGGAGGATCGGTGATGAATATGGGGAGCTAACCCTCCGATAACTCCCATCTTCAGCTATCTTGGAAACCCCCTTATGTACTACTTCATCTTAGAATGGGGTAGCGGGTATTGTTTCACTCTCACAGGTTCTGTTTGCAAAAGGGGGAGCGAACACACCCCGAGAGTACACTTCAAAGCATTTCAGTGGTATACCTTGAACTCTCGCACAATTGTCTAATTCCGTTTCTGTTCTAACATTCAGGTGCTGTGCGATCTTCACATCTTGCCGGTTTCCCGGAGTAAGCACAGGCTTGGATGTTTTAGATCACAGGGGGCTCAGAATCTCGAACTCTGCGACAACGGTGTGAAACCATTTGCAAAGCCTCTCCTCTGGTACCTTCTTCAGCAGGGTGCAATTCACCAATTTGTCTTTTCCCCTGACTTTAAAGTTCCCAGTCCCCAACGTGCTGACTGACAACAAAGGGGCCCGCCCAGGCAACCTGGGAGTTTTTTTGTGGTGCAGAGGTAAAAGCAACAGTACTTCATCTCCTTCTATACACTTCTCCTTGGCTTTGCAGTCATACACTTTTTTGTAGCGCGACGGCCTGCTAAGGTTTTCCTGGGCCATTCGCAGGTACTGCTATGCGTTCCCTTTTAAACTACACATACCTGCTTCAGTCTTGGCACATCTGTCACCTCTTTCCTGGTCCACATGCGACGCGAAGGGACATTGGTCCAGGACGGTACGCCCGTAGAGCAGTTCAAATGGGGAGAACTTCATGCTTTCTTGCGGAACCCCCCTGTAATCGAATAGGATCCCGGCAAGTAACGATCCCAATCCTTCGGCTTTTTCCTGACAAAAAGGCGCTTCACCATTTTTCTTCAGGGTTGCATTGAACCTTTTCCACAAGCCCATTGGCTTGCGCATGGTATGGTGTGGTGGTTTCCCAGTGCACGTTGAGAAGCGTGTACACCTCATCCATGACCTCTGACATGAACTGGCTGCCCTGGTCAGAAAGAACTTTGTCTGGGACGGCCGGTACGAGTCCACATCTGCCACAGAGCTTCTGCCACAGTGACCGCATCGATGCGCTTGAGAGGTGTGGCTTCCGGGTACCTTGTTGCATAGTCGACCATTACAAGAACATATCTGTGTCCTCTGGCTGACGCTGGTGTGATGGGGCCAATGAGGTCAACACCAACTTTGGTGAAGGGAGTGTATACCAAGGCACGGTGCCTAGTGGGACACTTGTATTATGCCCCTTTGGAGTGGTCCTCTGGCACGCGTCGCAAGTCCTGCAGTAACGTCGGACATCGGCACCAATACCTGGCCAGTAAAAGCTCTGCTGAATGCGTTCCAGTGTTCTGCGTACTCCCAAGTGTCCGCCATCGGAGAATCATGACCAAGTTTCAGCACATTTTGTCGCAGGCTTTCAGGCACGACCAGCTGTTTGACTTTCATGGTCTTGGAATGCAAACTCCCTAATGCAAGATTCCCTTGGTCCTGAAAAAATGTCACTTTCCCCCTTGTGAGTAACTTTCGGTGGCTTGTTAATGGAAGACCTAATGACATTCAACGATGGTCTCTGGCCTGAAGATTCCTAACAGCTGGGGGGTCCACACTGACAGCAGTTCTGTTGTCCAAAGGTCGGAGTAAGGGCTTCAAGGACTTCCTGCTCTTTCTTTGCCTGGGCTCTGGTTGTGACTGCAACAAACACCTGGGCTGGAAGATCGGTTGAGATGTACTTCGACTCCCCATCCTTGAACTTGACCTCATTCCCGATCAAGAGGGAGTAACGCCGGTCGTTCAAGAGCGACAGCCCAAACTTCACCCTTGAAGTAAGGAGTGGACAGCTCGACGAGCACTGTAGGACGTGTCGACATGAAGCCGGCTTCAATTCCTGACACTTGACAGTCAGGTCCCTCTTCGTGTGCCATCTGGTACAAGCTTACTGTCAACAAAGGTAGTGGTGGCCCCTGTATCTCTGATAGTATCAACTACCATGCCCGTTGACCAGTGAAGCGAAGGTGGGACAAGTAGGCTCTCCAAGCATAGGGCATCCGAACGAGACGCTGGCCTTGATCCTTCCTGGGTCTCAGCCCGTCTGCCTCTGGCATGGGACAGTCACGCCGGGAAATGGCCATGGCTTCCACAGAGAAAACAGGTTTTCGTCCCTTGGACTGGAGGCGATGGTGGTACGGGGCTCTTGGCTGTCCTCTTCCCTATCTATCATCCAGTCGGTTTACCAGGGAGCAGGCGGTCTGTCTTGAAGGATCGGCGAGCATCAGCGAAGGCCTCAGCAATCCGTACTGCTGCTTGGAATGTTTTAGGTCTGCTCTCTCCAATCTTAATCCGCAGCTCTGGGGAGACAACACTGCACAACTGCCTCCATGAGAATGCAGTCTCTCAGCTTGACACCTGCCGCCTCTGTCCAGTAGTCCAGGGTCTTTTTCAGTCTCTCACCAAACTGATGAAATGTCTCCTCTGATGCCTTGCGCATAGTCCTGAACTTCTTCCTGTAGGACTCTAGTGTGAGGTGAAGGCGTTGCCTGAGGGCTGCTTTCAGTTCCTGGTAGGTGGTCCCAGGTGGAAGGTTGACGAAAGCTTCCCTTGCTTTCCCAGTCAAACTACTAACAAGGTACAAGGCTTTACTCCTGTCTGACAGACGACACGATGAAGCGACAGTCCTCAAAATGTTCCAGGAAAGCATCAATGTCATCATCAGGGCGTAGCGAGGCATCTCACAGCTGGGGGGGGGGGGGGGGGGGGGGGTGCGAGTTGATGTCATGTTCTTCAGTGACCCCTTTCTGAATGGGCCTTGACTGCCTGCTCCAATTTCCGGCTCCATGGCAGTGTGCACGGACAATGCAGCTTGAATGCGTGCCCTCTCCGCCTCTCTGTATCTCTCATCTGCCTTCTGTTCCTGCCGCATTCTTTCCTCTCTTTCTTCTCCTCATTTTCTCAGCGCGCTCTCTCTCTTCTCTCTCTTCTCTTCTAATCCTTTCTCTTTCTTCTCTTTCTTCCCGTCTTAGTCTTTCCTCTCGTCTCTTTCTTCTTTCCTGATCCGTTCCCTTTCTTCTTTCTCTTCTTTCCTAATCCTTTCATCTCTTTCTCTTTCCTCGTTCTCTTTCCTCTTTCCTTATTCTCTCTTTCTCTTCCCTGTCTTCCCGGCGTCGAACCTCCTCTTCGTACCTCTGCCTCTCCATGAGCTGCCACATCATGGAGGGGTCAGCCATAGGAGGGGCCATGGCTGGGAACATAGGCCTCTCATAATACCCAGGTTGAGGTCGAGGGGTTAGCTTCACAGAGGGAGAAGTAACAGTTTGCCTGGTGCATCAACGGAGCACCGGGGTACGATACACGTGGAACTGCAGGAGTGCGTTCCGGTGTGGAAAAGCCTACTGTAGTAGATACCGGGACCGGACAGGGCTAGGCTGATGGGGTGATGGCTGCATAGGCTGAGCAGTGTGCGAAATGGGTCTACTGACACCCCCTGCACTGTATACGACAGAAGTGGTCGGTGCCGTGGTGGTGGCAGCTGCCATGCCAGGCAGGATTCCGGTAGCCTGAGTATACCCACGGGTATGTGGACGGCTTAAATCGCTGGGATCCATTGTGGAAACAAAGCCAGTAATAATGACAAACCACACGAGCTAGGCCTGGGATACGCACCAAAAGGTAAGGGGCCTAACCAGCGAGGCAGTAGTGAACTGTTCCTACCACTTCTCTGAGCACACAAAGTCTAGACTACATGCTGTCCCATACACCAGCTTCAAAAAGTAGCTACGGCCACCCAGCGAAAGCTCAAACAATGGCAGTCAGCAAATACTCAACGGTAACAGGTCTCCTGACTAAGTCGTACTACTTAGGATGCACTACAGTTCAGACTGTTATTCTGAGGTGGGTGTCTGCCCAAAGAAGTGGCCTCCAAAAAGGGTAGATGTATAGCCAACTCCTTGGAACCCACTAAATGCTAGGGTTCACCCTCCAACCTCCCACGAACACCACAGACCACGACACCTTCAACCCCCCTGGTTGGTCTAGGGTCAGGTGTGAGACAGGGGAGATCAGCCTATCCCGGACAAAGCCCCCACAATTGTCACGCAGGGGAAAACTGCAGACAAAGCTCGCCAGATATTAGGCAATCTCAACCCTTCACACACCCAGTAAATACCCCACAAACCAAACTCGAAGGCATCAGGTGGATAACTAGACAAACTTTATTAACAAAATACATGAACCAAACAATAAACAGAGGCCGCAACAAAGAAAAGTGGCTCTACTCGTCTAGGGGGAATAAATTAAAAAAAAACACACCAAAAAACCAAAAAAAAAACATCAAACAGGACACAATGTCGAGCAATCCAATGCACGTCCAGCTAGTACAACCTGCTGGAAGCAATGCACACTGTTTTAACACTGTCCACTTCCCGGTCTCCTAAAGACCTCATAGTGAGTTTTTTTTTTTTTAAACATTAACACAACCCAACACTGGTTGCAAGTGTCATCAACACAAGAGAAAAAAGAAAAACAACAAAAGGCATTGTCCAGTCAATTCCCGGGAACATATCTTGAGTCAAACATGCCACATTGACGAATCTCTGGTTGCACCTTGGTATTGTCCCCTGAACCTTCCCACAACAAGCTAAACTCGCCTTTCTCACACAGCACACGGATTCCCACATCACCTGATGAGCAAAGTCAGATTCCTTTGCACAAAGCAGGCAGTCTGAGAAGCTTGCGAGACACTACTCTAGAAGACAGTCCCCGTCTTGGTGGTGCAGGGACATCTGGACTGGTGGGGCGTTCCCCGATGGACTCCCATGACGTGGGAAGAGTATATATAAAAAAAAACAACAACAGAAAAGCCCTGAAGGGCACACCACATAAGTATCGTGCGCACGTGAGGGTGGTGATGAGACAGACGTGGGTGTGTGGTGTTTTGAAAGCGAGTAAGCTGTTGGGAGGAATAGGTGGACAGAATGAAAAGCAAAAAAAAAAAAAAACAAAAAAAAAACCTATATACATATATATATATATGTATACATACACACATAGCTATTGACAATGAAAGAGTAAGAAAGGGGAGCATGAGCAGAACAGAAAACAAACAAAATCAAAGGGAAAGGTGATGAAAGGAAAAAAAAAATAGAAAAAGGGAATGGTGACAGAGAGAGAGGGGGAGAGGGTGTGCGTGGCAGAAAGAAAAGAAAAGCAAAAAGGGGAGGAAGCCAGCAAAGTGAAAAGGCACACATTATCAGTAGACATTCACAAAAAGATTATCATTCCACTTGAAATTCATAACAAATATCTATCATTTATGGCCTCTCCTTTCCCCCTTGCTAAAGCACAATAATATAAACAAGTAGCATTGAACACAGTTCACTTTCACACACACGCACGCAAAACAACAATAAACAGAACGAAAGGAGATGAACGAGAGAGAGGGTGGAGAGATGGAGAAAGGGACAAAAAGAACCCAAGAGCGTCCCCCTCCCCCACCGTCCATCCAATAGGGAAAATTAAACACCAAGTGCATTACACCCTCACTCAGTCATATCTACGCCTAACACATCAACGAATAACGCAACCAACGACAAACGGGATGAAACGCACCGACAGACACTTGCGCAAATGGAGGAGAAGTCCTTGAATTATTTTTTGGTATGGTCAGAAGTGAATACAACCAAATTTATCTCCCCACCTATGCATATACAAGGCTACACAATTCTACATGAATACCAGTCCACCTACATACAACATAAAAACGTTCAAGCAATGAAACAGAAAAAAAAATATATATATAAATATATATATATATATATATATATATATATATACCAAACGACTTGTGATAAGGACGAACAAATGGCTCCCTCCACTCCCAGTCTCACTGAAGGACTCAGGCCCATGGAGGAAAAACACGTCTGTGGCACAGACACTGAAAATAAGTGAGAGAGAGCTCTCACGACGGCTGACGGGCCCCTTCTTTTGACTTTCTCCTCTCCAAAAAAAAAATAAATGGCGACTCTTCTCCAAAAACAAAATTGCCGCCAGCTCCCCCTGTGAGCTATGAGAGTTACGGGAACTGCGAGATGCAGTGAAAAAGTGCAAAACACGGAAGGCACGCGTTTCACACCAGCTATACCCAGGTGAAGCGGAGTGGACACAGAAAGTAAAGAGGGAAGGGAGGGTGAGGGGGTGCGAACACACAAGAACGATGAAGGAGACAGACTGTGACTTGAATGGGAATAGTGTCCTGAACAGGACACAGATGTCTGGCGCGACAGTTACGAATGTTCAAGTCCTCCCTGTGGAGATAAACAGATGACGAGGTTGTTGTTAGCCCGGGCTGTGGCCAGTCCAGTGTGATCTTTGTACTTTACATTCTCATGTTGTGTCTCTTGGGCACGAAAGGTCGCACGTGGTGGAGCCCATTCCCTTCAACGTCGATTTTCTTCTTTCAAATTCTTCTGACATGTCGCAGGTAATTCAGGGGTTTACGTGGTTACCAGAAGCAGTGGGAACCCCGTGTCTCACTTCAATACAGCTGCTAACACAGTCAAGAATGCATCATGCACTAATTGGCGTGATGTGGTTTCAGTTGCCTGTGTTTTGACTTATCTATTGACAGTCACTAAATCGTGTAAGCTCTACTTACCACTTTTTTTTAAATTTAAAGCTTTGCTGTTCGATAGGGAAGTTTGTGACCTAAACGCTTTTAGTAATCTGACCTCTCGTTCTTGCGTACGTAGCTGTGTGACGACTGTCCATTGGTAAAGGCATGGATGAAGAGCAGAGTTCAGTGGTAAAACGTACACAGCCATAACGTCACGAATGGTATTCAACCCAGTGATACCAGCTGAAGCTAAAATCCCAATCGGACCAAAAGGCAGCCAGCAAAAAGCGTTTGTGATGACTATTTTTCCAGTGAGGTGAAGTGAGAAATACACTGATCTCTGGGCAGAACTCAGTACTATTCTGTATTCTGGAGCTCGTCTGTAGATGACAACTAGAAGACCCATGCTCACTAAGCCCAGAATAAAATTGATGACCAGAACAACTGTGAACCACTTGAATCCTTGACTACAGTGGTGATAATTAAACAAAGCCAGACGACACAGACCAGACTGACCATGCAGGCCCCAGTGTGACAAACCAGGAAGAAACGGTATCACTGACAACACGATTCCTACACACCACGCTACACAACACGCTATGGTTGCTGAACGTTTACTGGCCGTCCTTGATTCACTGGATGACACAGGATGATGACATGGTCCACACTGATCAGTAAGGTGATAGAACTGACACCTTGCTGTACACTAAGGACAGAAAGCCACTCACCTTGCAGGTCACACTGTTGGTCCATTCTTTTTCCACTTGGATGTAGTCTCCATGCAACACTGTATCTGCTATGGCAGTAATGCATACGTGACAGCCCATACACAGGTTTACTAACTGTAAATGGAAAACGTCGACGGAAAAACGGCTTCCAAACACATTCTTGACCCTCAAAGACACAACAAAACAAAGAAAATGTCCCATAATAGCAAAAGTGCCAACAAGCCAAATAAAGACCTGATTCACTTGCGTTGGTATCAACATTTCACAGGACTGGAATACTGGTTGAGGCGCTGCACATTTTATTCCGCTTGATTCCTGAGGAAGAATGCTCGTACAACACAATCTGTAGTTCGAGGAAAGGATGTATTTTAAAAGTGGTGATCCAGAGAAAATATCCTGCGGAAGGCGTTCACTGGATTTCCCCTCATGTCCAGTTCAGTTAGTCTTGGTGCATTTCTAAAACCCACTGACCCAATCCCCTCAATCACTGAGAATGATATATTCAAATATTCCATACTGGGGAGATATATTGACAAAATATTTCTATAAACACTGCCACATGTCTCCGATATATCCATTCGTTGAAGTGAGAACTGAACATACTTGAGTAGGCTGTTAGTCATTTTGACTAGAGGGTTGTTTTCCACGTACAAAGTTCTAAGATTTGGCAACACAAGGAAATCCGCAATGTTGAGAAAACTTATTCGATTATTGGAAAGATCTATGAACTGTAGATTGATAAGATATATCACAGAAATATTGAACAGGGAACAAGAAGCCATGCTCAGACGAACGAGGTACCCATTGTGGACGACATCATGCAGCACCATTCCTGAACCCTGGGCGTCCAAGGAGCGTAGTTCAGGAAACAGACTGGCAGCAAAAGGGTTTCTACACTGGAACAGGTGACCTTGACACAGGCAGTGTTCAGGCAGTTCCTGTCACACATCAGTTCATCATCCTGCTGTGGGCACTGATCCCAGCCATCACACAGGTGATCTCTGTGCACACACACCCCAGAAGCTCGACAATGGTAAAAACCAGGGCAGTTTGATCTGTCACAGGCTTGTTCGTCTTCCCATAAACACAATCAGAAAACCCATTGCATCTGGTGTAGACAGGGAGACAGTGCAGCCACTGGCTTATACATCGGTAATGACTGTCTGGACAGGCGTGTCAGCTGGCATCACCTGCTGAGTGAAGTAACCAGAGCCATCTAAATTAATATACAATGATTCGTCTTTCTGTCCATAGGAGGTTGGATAATGCATTGCCGTGTTAGCAGGACAACTGGCCTCATCAGAACAGTCCACACAGTCAGAGTGTTCATTACAGTATTGACTGTCCAACACAGACTGACTGTTCACACACCCAAATCCGTTACGTGAGGGGTGGACACAGAATGACTCATCACTCTCATCTGGACAATGCTGTCTGAAGTCACACAGCAAGTGTAATGCACTGTTGTGATGCCATCATCACATGTAAACATTGTGTGTGTGCACATGAATCTTCCTGCAGAAAACACTGTCACGTTGTGCTCATCATTTACTGTCAGCATCCTGTGCTCCTGTGGAAGCATGCCTCTTCTGCAGTAACTGTCAGGGTCACACAACAGGAAGAGGTGGGTCAGGTGGCTGCCTGGACAAATCCATAACAACTGCAACGTGACTTTGTAGGTAGGTGAAGGCGCCGGGGAATGAGCCAGTGAGACGGAAGAGGACAATACTGGGGGTTAGTGATGGTAGTTCACACACAGCTGAATGAAGGCTAAGAGTAAATGTATAGAGGCGCAGTTCCATGCTCGCTAAATTCATTGATCTGTAAACTCTTGAAGGACAATATTCATCCTCTGAGTGGAAGTGATCAATGCCATAGATAAGTGTGCGGTCAGACCAAACAGGAAATTTACTGTATGTAAAGGGCAAGAGTCTGCTTCCTGACCAGCCACCAATGTTTGCCTTAAACAGAATATTATTTATAAAAATACGTGTCAGATCATCCTTCTCCTGACATGTTTTTATTGAAGCTAGCCTTCCTCCCCTCATCTTGCACTGATAACTGAACAATTTATAAGAAAGAGCGACATCTAGCTCGACTAACAAAAAACATTTGTTTCGTGAAGCCACCAGACCCTGGCAGCCAGGACCACTGAAGGGACAGTGTTCTGTTTCATCACGTCCATCTTCACACTCTGGCTTTAGGTTACAGTGCATGTGATCTTGAAATGTCGAGTAATGATCCACAGAACAGTTGTATAAACTGCTGGGCAGCCTTTGGGGTTGATGATGCAAAGAGACAGAAGAGAAATATAGTCTACAATAAGAACCCCTTGAAGAATGGCGGTGAACATAAATTTGAACATGTGAGGTAGCCAAAACAAACAGTGGTAAGGAACTATCGATGGGTACTTTTTCTTGAGACTGATGTTGTGTCTTTGACTTTCTATAAGCAAATGTCATATGCTTTTTTGAAATGTCTTTGTTTCCCAATGCCTGCTGAATACTGATGAGGACAACATACGTTGCTGGCACCGCCAGTGTTATTCTGTACACAGCACTGGGGCAGAACAAGAGCACGGGCAGTATCACAAATCCAGAATACTCCTGAAGATAATTTATTGCGCAACTATGGTTTTGAACTGCCTGGATACTGATGTTTATTTGGGGATTATTTATGTTTGTTACTAACATGATATTTTTACACGACTCGACGAACACGTCTTTAATTGAATGTACTCTGCTTTCAATATTGAAAAAATCAGATCCAGATTCCATACTCATCTTCCAGTGCCAGGAACTACACCCGTATGCTAACCGCTCGACATGGGCAAGCACAATGCTGCCATGAGGTACTTGAAAGTGCAACTTACAGAAAGATGAGGCATCCTCACACTCCCCGTACACCAGTCCCTGGTGGGCTGTAAACTGTGGTAAATTGTTCTCACAGTCTGACACATTGACCTGCAGGAACGTGGGCTGTGTACTATTCTGATTCAGGAGATGTTCAACTCCTGGGCAGATGGCGCTGATGTTCGTCTCATCAGAGGGGATTCTGTCCCTTATGTTGTGCTGGTTCTTTTGATCTGTAGGGAGCAGAGTACAACCAGCAACGTATACACGACTAATGTTAACCACCCTAGCTGTACAGATCTTTCTGTACAGTTTCTTAATCTCTGCTTTGTGATCTGACGTATGAGTTGAACATATTAATCATACTGATTATGTAGCTTTTTTTCTATCAAATTTCTTCAACTGTGCTTTATAAATTGATATATGAATCAAGATTTTTTAAAAAATCACTGTCCCACCAAAGAAAAGAACAAACAAATGACGAAAGGAACCCTACGTGTTTCACCCTCAACAAACAATTACTTATATCCTGAAACTGAGCGCATCAAAAAAAAGGAATTGTTTCAACTTCCCTCTGCATTAACTCTCTTTAAAACTGATGAATGAATGGCTAATACTAATCACACTGACTGTACACCTTCTGTTACAACTCTTGACTTTTCCTTTGAAAGTTGACATATAACGACTAATATCAAGGATACTGATTGTGCAACTTTCTTTTCCTATTAACTTTTTTTTAACCTTTTTTTGTAATCTGATTTATATCTAATGTTAAACACACTGATTTCACAGCCTTTTTCAGTTAAACGTCTTAATGTGTGGTGTGTAACCTGACGATGTCTAATATTAAGCATACCGATTTTACAGCCTTTTTCTGTTAAATTTCTTAATTGTGCTTCGTAAGCTGACGTATATATATATAATGTTAACCGTACTGATTTCTCCGAAGCTGGAGTATGGTTACCTTAGTGGCGGGATAAAAAAGAACGGTCATAAACATAACACTCCACTCCCTTTGTTGAGTAGATGGAATTAATCCTTACTTGTCTGTACAGGCAGTGTCCGCAAGAGTATCAGCCTGCACACGCATGCCACAGCCTTTTCTGTTAAATTTCCCAACCAGGTGTTTTGTAAGCTGTGTCACACTGGTTTCAGTTTCAGGTTCTTCAAGGGGATTCACTGCGTGTGGACTGGTCCATATGCGTTACACCTCATCCGTTACCACACTGCACATGACGCAGAGCTGAGGAATAATGGAGCTGATGATTACGATGAGAGAATGCAGGATGAGGGCCTCACGACTATGACTTAGCAGACATGTTATCTGTGCATGAGGCCAATGACCTTATCAGACCTTGGTACATACATAACATTGCAACCAAGGTGAGCTCATATTCATGAAAAAAAAACATCGCTGGCCGGAACGCAGCAAGAGTGGAAGTCAGTTGCAGGTGCCTTTGGAGACCATGTCTAGATCCATACAGACATTTGCAACTGACCCAGTAGCAAGAGTTCGTAAGTTGTAGCTCAAGCTCGAAATTCGGTCATGGAGTGGGCTAACTAAATACAACTTAGTTTCAAGTAGAAATATGAGTGCGTGCTCTGATCCACTCTAAAGCATACAAACTGGGGTCACCACTCTTGTGGACAATGTCACACAGAGGATTCACTCAGAGAACAACTGAAGTAAACAGTGTTATCCAGTACTGCTCAAAGAGAAAGGTAAGTAATTCACCTGAGGGCTTCTGTCTCCTCAAACACATATCTGGAAATGCATGAAAGACAGTGAGCCAAAAGAGGCCCAGTAGGTTTGCTAACAAAACCAAAGAATGCAGATACATCAGAGTAAACACGACCTATAGTTGTAATCGTCGTCAGCATTCAACAACTGCACCTTTTGACAGCTTCACGCATACTGTCAGTTTTCAGGGTCTGTCTCGTTACAATCGAGTTCACAATTACTCACATTTACATGAACACGGGTATTCTGCGACTGTAATCTTTCTAACAAAACCAACTTAAACTCCTCTGCTTGTTCAAGTTACTAAAACGTTAAGGGTTGTTCAGCCTACCACAAACGTTAACCAAATTTACGTTTGTGATATTTAAAATTCTAAATACAAAATTGGAATTTTCTCTTTTTCTCTCTACTCGTCTGTAACAATGCATTATGCACATGACCACCTTTGCCTTCACCCATGACACCCCCTTCCTCGAGAACAAACAAACAAACAAACAAACAAAAAACCGTCACCAAGGATTTTTTGTTTTGTTTTTGTTTGAGGGGGGGGGGGGGGGGGGGTAGGCAAACTGAAGCAAGGAGAATGCTATTTTTGGAACATAGTAGTGAACAGGAGATGTGTTTACTAATCTGTTTTCAACCACCTCACTTCGCAAAAACGCAAATTAATGAGAAATCTGTAGCTCACTCCCACCACGCTCAGTGGAAAGAAGAAGACGAGAGTGGTCCTGGGTAACCCGAGAGCTTACAAAACATTTCTATAAGCAAACATCTGTTCTCCCCTCGTTCATGGAGTGGAGTTGTTCTCTATAGCTGTTCTCTCTTTGTAAGTTTTTCAACACATGTCACGACTGCTCGCAAAGGGAGCCTCACTATTTCGCCCCACGCTGCAAGCATTATCGCAGTTCACGACAAGTCGGCTCAGCCACGCTACGATTGAAGAAATCTTTTCTCCAACGTTCAGCCCCAAATTCAAGGTATGAGAGGTGTAGGTGGAGGTAAAGAATTGCTGAAGTACTGAATCACTAGCTAAGTGCAACAAGCAAGCCTTGGCCTATTGGTCTTCTTCAAGCAGAATGACAACAACAAAAAATGGGAATGAACATGTAGTGAGGAAAAAAACTCTAGGTAAACAATTCCTTAGGTACTGTGAAAATAAATCGAGGGATGATTGAAAAGGCGACGTTGTATTATAAATATCAAACTCAGACTTCCATATTTTGAAACACACACACACACACACACACACACACACACACACACACACACACACACAACACACACATTTGCTTGTGCCTGCTCAGGGTCGACTTTCACATTCTTGCCGAGAACACCTCAATGAGCCCGGACTTCAGCTGTTGTGACAGTCCTCCCACAGCGCTCAGCATGGAGCGCCGCCTATAACTTTGTGGTGTTTCCAATGCTGCTGGTGAAACATCACCTATGAACAACAGAATGAGCAGACCCACCAAGAGCCGGTTGAAAAGAGGCAGCTTCATCCGCCAGTCAAGACGCCTTGAAAGACAAACCCCAGTCTTGATGGAACATGAAGCAAAGCCTATCCCGGCAAATGTCACCCACCCATCTTGGAAGAGGCAGGTGTTCCCAACAGTCGTCACCAGCATTCCCGGAGTGGAGAAGAGAGGAATACAGTCAGACACCCAAAGGAAGGCCCTGGCCATGGAGTACATCTGCAACCAGTATCCCCAGGAAGACTGGACCCATGTCTTCACAGATGGCTCCGCCACAGAGGCAACGAGGGATGGTGGAGCTGGAATCTTCCTCCGATACAAAGACGGAGATGAAGAAATTGCAATTCCAACAGGAAAATACTCCACCAACTTCCGAGCTGAGCGAGAAGCCCTCTGTGAGGCAGCCACAACAGTCTTGCAGAACTCCAAAAGAACAACAGGGCAGGTGGTGGTGTTCTCTGACGCTCTCTCCGTGCTCCAAGCCCTCAAGAACTCCCGCTGCAAAGAACAGAACCATATCATTTCAGCCCTTGTTGCCCTGAGTGCCAGAGTGGAGAAAGTGGTGATACAATGGGTACCAGCACACTGTGGCATCAGAGGCAACGAAAAAGCGGACATTCTGGCAAAAGATGGTGCACAGAAGGAGCAGGCCAACAACCTGGTGTCATACGATGAAATTAAGACAATCATCAAGGCACAACAAGGAATAAAATGGCGCCTCCTGCATCCCAAATACAACCCAGAAGACACATACCATTTGCTGGGACGACGGGAACAGGTCAAGATCTTCCGCCTGAGGACTGGACACAATCGCCTGCTCCACCACATGCACACAAAATTTGGCATTGGACAGAGTGGAGAGTGCCCTTGTGGTGAGGGACCAATGACAACTGACCACATCCTTCAAGTCTGTACGACGTATGCAGCATCCAGGAGAAAGTACTGGCCAACACCGACAGCAGTGGAAGTCAAGCTGTACGGCACCCTGGAGGAGCTGCGACGGACGGCAGCCTTCATCGAGGACACCGGGCTGCTCATCTAACGGGATGGCGAACGAGGAAGAAGAAGAAGGTGAAACATCACAATCCAGTAAGCCCAAAGAAGTGGGGGGGGGGGGGTGTCAATAAAGGATAGATAAGTTTCAGTTTCATTACTGGAGTGCCACTGCACGCTGACTATTCCATATACACTACGCCACATCTGTTAATTTTCAAGACAACACTGCGTACTATTTAAAGCTGATGGAAAAATGAATAATAAACGAGATGCAAGAATTGAAGAAGAGGGCCTCATGGCTCTGACTTAGATGTCAAACCTGCGCATTTGCCGGATGCGCTGATCAGGCCTTTGGTATCTACCTAACGTTGTCTATGCCTTTATTTCATTGTATGTGTTTGTGGTGAGGGTACACATGTGCATGTGTGTGTGTGTGTATGTGTGTGTGTGTGTGTGTGTGCGTGCGTGCGTGCGTGCGTGTGTGTGTGTGTGTGTGTGTGTGTGTGTGTGTGTGTGTGTGTGTGTGTGTGCCAAAAAGAATATACAGCCGATGGTGGGCACTCACGAAAATCTCCACTGCTCTGTTCTTAATCATCAGAAAGCTGGTGCTGCCCTTGCTATATAAGTAAGAAAGCAAGAACAAGATGTATCATATCTGTTGTAATATCTCCATCTCCAGTATCGCAAGAAGAGGCCACAACATTGCGAGGTCCGTTCCAGTTATGATAGTTTTAAATTTAGAAGGAAGCTACAGACTTTCGTCGTTAGCGTTTTTCATTCAGGTTTACGTAAGGCTTTAAATTAAACTCTTCTAGTTCACGCAACACTATATGAATAATAACGATAATGGGTATACAGAGTTTGCCAGGCCCAATTCATCCACCCGGTACTCCAGTGATGCCTCCTTTCTGCACAAACAAACCTGTGAAGTTTTAGCTAGCCCTGCTGCCATCACAGATTAATTTGTTGAGGTCTGTAGGTAAAAGAACAAACACTTCATTCTCGATTTGAAACATTCACGTCTCAGTTTCCATGATAAATCATGTGTGGTGCTGGACCTGTCAAACGTTTCCACTCGCAGATCTCAAAATCCCAGGGAGAAAGACGTAACCTGACACAACGTATTGTCGTCTTCACGTTCGTCCCTGTGAGTCTGGACACGATTTGACCAGAACAGTCCTATACATGCAGCAGTACCCTGCAGCAATATTGTGATAAGTGATACACAAGACAGACACACGCAGTGACTGCAGTACAGATGCATATCTAGTAACGATATGAGCAACCTGAAGGGCAGAATGAACAGTTGCATCCTTTGGAGCTTATATCATGGCAGCCTCCTCTAGCTCATGAAGTGGCCTCAAAACATCTGTTTAGAAATGGGTCCATTTTCATGAAAGCCCTGATATGGTCCTTTGCGGTCGGCCAGGCAATAAGCAACATCACCTTATCTTCAGGAAATTCGCGGGCTCTTGTTTAGTCACACTGTTGTCAGGAGGAAAAAAGACTTTACATGGAATTCAGGAGTTGCTTCTTTTCTCCTCCACCTTCAACAGACTGACAGAAGTGAAATCATGGAGAGAGAGAGAGAGAGAGAGAGAGAGAGAGGAGAGAGAGAGAGAGAGAGAGAGATTGATTGATTGATTGATTGATCTTTAATACACAAGGATGAAAATTTAGGCCAAAGCCTAGACTTACAATCAGTCCTTGTCATGCATATATTATTTCAACACATATCATTCATACTGACAATTCATAGCAACTGACATAGCAACATGGTAATCTAATTCTACAGTTATAAGCAAACTATTCATAAAAGTACTAATGAGATGGGGGATGGTAAAACAGAAGGAAACTTACAAACGAAAAAACAAAACTAGAGTGCGAGAGGTCAGAGGAGGGTGGGGGAGAGAGAATGGTAGGTAGGGGGAGGAGAAAAGGGATGGTAGACAGTGTGGGGGTGGGGATGAGCGATTTTAACGGAGTAGGGTTTATGTTTAGATGACTTATTCCAAGTATGGTTCACAGAAGACTTTGCGAATGGGCCCTAATCATTGTAATCGAATAATTGAACTACCGAGACATAAAATGTTTATGCAAATGTTCCTTGAAAAGTTTTAAAGTATTCATGTTTAGTAGATTCGGTAGAAGTGAGTTCCAGACATATGGTCCAGAGTAAGCTAGGCTTGTTTTGTACAGATCAATGTATGGGTAGGGAAGAAGGAATTCCGTCGAGCCAGAAAAGCTGTTCGATCTTGTAAAAAAGGGCATTGATATAACATGGCATAGTATCTGTCAAGATTGTAAACGTAACTGATGCTTTGTTGAATTCCAATTGCCTATTCAGAGGAAGTATGTTCAGCGCTTTTAGTTTTTCGTCTGTTGTTAGAGATACAGCTGGATGGAGTAGCTTTGCTGCACGTCTGTGGGGAGAGAGAGAGAGAGAGAGAGAGAGAGAGAGAGAGAGAGAGAGAGAGAGAGAGAGAGAGAGAGAGAAATATGCTGCTTATAGACCAGCCGACCGCAAAGGGCCATGTCAGGGCTGTCACCGCATTTAAGTCCACTCTGAAGGAATATCTTGGACACCAGAAAGGTAACGTCATTTAAAGCCAGCCAGTGGTCCTTCCTTGAAACAGTATGTCTCTGCATTAGCGAAAAGGTATGAATGACACCTTCCGGCAGAGCAGAGGTTTCCATTTCACCAGCTAAAGTAATGCACCTCTGGGTTTAGTCTCTACACTGACCACTGGCTGGAAAGAACTTCTGATACACAGAGCTGTACTTCGATCAGAACATGTCCACGTTAGTTATTGACATATTCCTGATGAAATGATACAAGTTGCAAGCTCAAATCAACATCTTACATATTGTGACGGACCGTTTTTCATCCGGTCACAAAGTTTCATGTGCGACCGTGCTTACCGGAAGGTAGTTGTCCGGAAGTCGGTTGCAAAAGTTAGCTGACTGCTACTCACCGGCGCATTGCTATAAGCCGGTGAGTTGCACCGGTTAGGCAGTCTCTGCAGTGATTCCGGCAATACAAGTCACAGAAGGCCGAAGAGGGACTCAGCCGTTTGCTAGTAGCAGTCAGGTATTTATCATTGAATGTTTATTTATTAACAAACTAAAACTGTATTCCCGTTTAGGAGCGACTGAAACTTCCTCAGCGCTCTTGTGAAAGTTTTATTTAAAAAAAGAAAGTATTGTTGTTCTGTTATCCTATGACTTGACAGGGTAACAAAACGAAATTGTTTCGGAAAATGTGAATAGATGAAGTGAGTGTTATGAGAAGGGGTCTTCAGAAAAAAAAAAAAAAGATTTTGTTTATTTTGTGACTTAACTGGCTATGAACTTCATGATGAAGAAAAAGTGTCTATTCTAATATGGTTTGCAAGAAGATGGAGAATTTTGATGCTATGGATAATAAGCTCCGAGAGTGAGCGACATAGACTTTTGTTTTTCATTCTGATGTGTGATGTGTTTACATGGGTATCAATATATGTGTTGTTAAACAAAAGTGTGGTGGAAATCTTTCCCTCGCATATATTGGAACTGAAGTGAAGTGAGCGTTCTTGTGTTACAACAAAAGAAATGAACATCTCCTGAATTGACAAAAGACATGGTGATTATATGAAATGAAATGAACATTTTTGTTTACAAGAAAGCAAATGAACAGTGTGTGAATTAACGAAAGACATTTATAGTTTGAAAAAATAATCATCAATTGTGTAATGAAATTATTGTGTGTAATGAATTGTATTCATGGTTTATTGAAGAGGATCCAGATGGAAATCCTTTTCCCTAATTTGGAAGACTAGATTATGAACGGTTTATGTGGAAATCCTTTCCCCAATTTGGAAAACTAGAGTCTGAAAGGTTTATATGTAAATCCTTTCCTGTGCAATGTTATGATTCCGGAAAAGGAAATGTTGTAGTGTAATGATTCCGGAAAAGGGAATGTTGTAATGTTATGATTCCGGAAAAAAAAAATATTGTAATGATGAACGAATATGCTGATCTATGGCTCAAGTTCTAGTGAAATATGATGTGGCTAATGAATGTGAACGAATATGCTGATATGTGGCTCAAGTTCTAGTGAGATATAATGTGGCTAATGAATATGAAGATAGTTGTGATTGCAATGAATAGTGGCCATGATAATCAAGGTAGTTAATCAGTTGCCCCCAGGTTGATAGTGTTCCCTGGACTGACGGGGACTGGCTGCTACCGGGTTAGGGCCGGGGCCATAGCTGTATTGACGCCCCGTTCTGCACCTGTTTGCTGCTGGTGTTGAGAGGCCGGCCTGAGCGCCGACAATTGCCCTACCTGCCACTGCGCCCGTGACCGACCACTGTTGGGCCAGTGGGTTGGAGACGTCGCTGCTGGTGAGCCAGGACGTCGCTCCTTTTGTGCCAGCGACCTGTGTCCGAGGCCGTCGCTGTGTGTGGTGTGTGCCACAGCTCTTGGTTGGTGTTGAGCCACAGGTGGTGTGTGTGCCACAGCTCTAGGTTGGTGTTGAGCCACAGTTCTTAGGCGTTTGAGCCACAGCTCGTAGTTGAGACTGTCACCGTGTTGCTGACAGAGACGCCACGAACGTGTTAGTTTTCTTCATTGTGAGCCACAGCTCTGAAGAGACTCTGTTGTCAGACCTGACTCGTCGCTGCCGCCGTCGTCATCATCGTTGGACCCGGCAGTTTTGATAGCTATAATTGTATTGACTTGTTGTGTGTGTACACCTGATGGTGGGTGTACCAACCTACGTTTACTTGTGTGTTTATTTTGTATGTGTTTTGCTTGATGGCTCGGGCGGCATAAAAAAAAGTGTTATTTTGTTGCCTGGCTGTCCATGTTCGGATGAGTGGGTGTGTGTATGTGAATTAGAAAAAGTCGTGCATGCATCCATAATTCTGAGTGAGTCAGACTTCCACACACACGCACTTCCATCCGTAACATCTGGTGACCCCGTAGAACTTTTTTGCATTAACCTTCCAAATTGTGTTAGGATTAGGATTTCTTTTGTAACCCCTTATAGTGTCCCCAGTTATTAAGTTAGGACACGTTGACGGACTTTTCTTTTGAGAGGCTTGATTGTTTTGTATTGTTGTATGACTGGTTCTTGAGTTGATTTCCCGTCTCCAGCGTAACGGGGTATCTCTTTTGTATAGTTTCTGGAGATACGAGGGCCTAGTTCTTTATCTTCTGCGGGCTTTAGTTTGGTTCTCTTTTGTTACCCTTCTCATTGTTTCTATTTCTATCTTTTTCACTTGGGGATTGTGTTGCTTCTCTAGCATTCTGAGGATTCTTTTCTCTTGAATGAATGTGTGTATGATTGGCTGCCTGGGCCATTTTTAAAAAGATAACCCCCCTTTCCCACAAAGAAAAAAAAAACCCAACAAGATTATCTTCATTTATATATGCATTGATTATTGATTTATGCACATGTATGTTTGATTATTGATTGATTTATGCATATTCATTCATGATTGAGTTCCCTTTATTTATTGTTGATTGATTTGTGCATTTGTTTCCTCGTTGGTGCTGTTATTGGTTCATGCATTTGTTGTTTGCCTGCCATTGATTATTGACTGCATTTCCCAAACCCGTAGGCTTCTGTTGTTGCTGTCGTTCCCCATTCCCCCAGCCCGTAAGCTTCTATTTATTGCTATCGTTGCGTTCCCTTTAAAATTAGTCGTAGTTTTTTAAAGTGTGATAGATATATATGTTTGTGTGAAAAAAGGAAGGAAAAAATCGTAAGAACCCTCTTTGGAATATATTTCAGTGTCCGTTGTATCTAAACGTTCTTTTGATTGTCCTTGGTCCACTGACTTAGTGTTTCATTATGGCCTCTGAGGATGAAGATAGAGTTTTCACTAAATACTTGCAACGTGGTAAGGCATTTGGTCTGGAAGGTCAGCTTTTACTGGACTATTTTGATAAATGTATTAGACAAGATTCGGAAAGGGAAGAGAGAATCAGTCAGACAAATGCAGGAAGAGCAGGAAACTAAATGAGCACAACAGCAGGCAGATGAGGAAACTAAAAGAGCAAAAGAGGTAGAAGAAACTAAAGGATTAGAACAAGTTGAAGAAACTAAAAGAATCCAGTTAGAACATTCTCGTCAGGGAGCAGTTTCAGGCGAGGACAGTCAAAGTGCTAGTGCACCCAAGTCTAACACCCTCGTCCTACCTTTCCCAAATTACCTCCCTTTAAGGAAAAGAGTGATGACATTGACAGTTATCTGTTCAGGTTCGAAACCCATGCTCGTTCTTTAGGGTGGTCAGAAAATCTATGGGTTACATATCTCTCTGCATTACTTTAAGGTTCAGCTCTTACGCTTTATCACAGTTTGGCAGAAAGCAATGTTGTTTCGTATGAGCTGTTGAAAGAAAGCTTGCTAAAAAAAGTTTCAGTGTACTCCAGGTGGTTTTAGAAAGCGTTTTCGGGAATCAAAGCCCAGGGCAGATGAACCCTTTGAAACTTTTTCTGTTGAACTTAAACGCCTTCTGGATCGTTGGATTTCGTTGTCCAAAATTGAGAAAACTTTTCAGGGTCTTGGTGATCTTATTTTGAGAGAACAGTTTTTTTAGAGTGTGTTTCGAAGGATTTGGCTACTTTTCTATGTGAAAAAGATGAAAAAACATTTGATGCTATGATTAAGTCTGTCGAATCGTACAGGCGTGTCCACCCCACTAAGCGTCTTTCCAGAAAGGCTGATGTCAATATTTTTGCCTCTGTTTCCCATACTTCTGGACATTCAGATAGACTCCCCTCCCGTGGTCAGTCAGATAGAGGTCGCAGGTATTTTGCCCCTCAGCCTGTTCAGAATCCCAGCACCCCAGCTAATTGAGGCGGTGGCAACCGTTCCCGTGGTCGTGGTGCTCATCAGTATTCAGGCAATAGAGGTTCATCAGGAAATACTTTTCCCCAGTCTCCTACTGTTGTCTGTTTTCTGTGTAAAAAGACAGGGCATGTAGCTTCCATATGTACTTGGAAGTCGGGTAAAAACCCATGCAAGATTTGTAATCTTAGTCATCCCGATAGATGCCCCTTTGTCACTGGCAGTTCAACTGTTGTCGACAAGTCGCCTGACAAACAATCTACTGCTGCTTGTTCGCTCCCCATTCGCTTGTTTGGCTGCAGGTGAATTTACAGGAAAGTTACACTTAGAATCTGGTTCTGTTAATGGCACTCTAAGTTCTGTATTGCGTGACACTGGTGCTACCATTTGTGGTGTTCGCAAGAGACTAGTTTCCGATAGCCAGATGCTAGGTACTACAGTGAGCTGTGTTTCCTTTGGAGGACGTGTGGATGAATTCCCACTAGCTACAGTTCATGTCAGTTGTCCCTACTTTGAAGGTGATCTAAATCTAACCTGCTGTGTCCTAGACAGTCCTGTCGCCGATCTCATCATAGGTAATATTCCTGGTGTCTGTGAAGACAGTGCTTCCACTGATGTGAGTGAACCCCTCTCTTTAGCTGCCGTTACCAGGGCTAGAGCTAAACATGTGGTCGAGAAGAAACCTCTGTGTAAGATCCCTGATGATTTAAATATCTCTCGGTCCGACCTGATTTCGAAGCAAAAGGCAGATGAATCATTGAAGACGTTTTCAGCTAGTGTCTTCTGGTGAAGTAAAGAAGTCAGGTGCAGCTACTTTCTACTATTATTTGTCAGACGGTGTTCTGTTCAGCCATTTTGAGAAAGATGATATTCCGTTTGATCAGGTTGTTGTTCCCTCTGACCTCCGACCTACAGTGCTATCTGTCGCCCATGATCTTATCTTATCAGGTCATTGTGGTTCTCGTCGAACTCTTGCAAGAATCCTCAACAAGTTCTTTTGTCCCGGTGTTACTGTCGATGTGGCAAAGTACGTAGCTTCATGTGACGTTTGTCAGAAAACAGTACCTAAGGGAAGAGTTTGTCCAGTACCCCTTTCTACTGTCCCGTTCATTGGTGCCCCATTTGACCGTGTGGCTGTTGACCTTGTGGGTCCGCTGTCTCCTCCTTCGGAGCAAGGTCATAGATATATTCTTACCATGATTGACATAGCCACCCGGTATCCAGAAGCCGTTCCCTTGAAGGATATCTCTTTTATTAGTGTAGCTGAAGCACTATTGAGTATCTTTTCACGGTTAGGGTTCCCAAAAGAGATACTGTCGGATCATGGCACCCAGTTCAATTCTGACCTCATGAAGCAGTTCCATGTGCTATGTGGTAGTAAGGGCATACGCACATCGCCATACCATCCTCAGGCAAATGGTCATGTTGAGCGTTTCCATGGCACTCTCAAAGCGATGCTGAAGAAAACTGTACGTCTTTATCCAAAGGCGTGGCATCGATATTTACCTGCACTATTATTTGCATGCAGAGAGTTGCCCTCTGAAAGTACAGGGTTCTCACCGTTTCAGCTGTTGTTTGGTCGACAAGTTCGTGGTCCTATCGCTCTGTTGCAGGAATCTTGGACTCAGTCTGATAGTCAGGATGCTGAAGCGAAACCCCTTTATGCATACTTGTTCGAACTCAAAAATGTCATTGCTGACTCATGCAAGTTAGCTATGGATCGTGCTGTCGATTCCACTGTTAAGGGGAAAAAGTATTTTGACCGTAAGGCGAGAGAACGTCGTTTCCAGGTTGACGATGAAGTCCTTGTTCTCCTCCCTACGGAGTTGAACAAGTTGCTGGCTAGTTGGTCAGGACCGTTTCCAGTTACTAAGGTCCTACATCCTGACTATAAAGTGTTAGTCAAAGGAAAGGACAAGATTTTTCATGCAAACATGTTGAAAAGGTACATTCGCCGTTCTCCAGTATGTGTGTCTCACAGTATCCCAACACTTACTTCACAGGGAAATTCAGTACCATGGTCAGAAATAGCGCCACTCAGTTCTGGCAGGAAGATTGTTTCTGTTAGACATTCTCCAAGAAGTTCGCCTTCTTTGAACGCTGCTTCTACTTCTCGTGATTCTGTGGTCGCGTACACAGTCGGTAGTGTTCAGGACTGTGATGACGCGTTACCACTACACACTCTCCCTGTGCCCATGGCATCCTCTATGCCAGATGAAGATATTGATTCCATACACTTTGATGGTGCTTTGTCAAACAGCAATGCTACGGAGTTAAGAAGAGTCTTTGATTTTCAGGATATTCTTACTCCGAAACCAGGATCCTTCTCGGGCAACGTACTATTGGAGATTCCTCTAACTACTGATGTTCCAGTTAGGAAAAGGTGTTATGACATCCCCTTCTCTGCTAGAGAGGTGTTGAGAGAGAAGTTGGCATCATGTTGGAACTCGGTATTATTGAACCCTCCAATGGTCCCTATGCCTCCCCATTTGTTCTCGTCAGGAAAAAAAGATGGTACCTGTCGCTTTTGCATTGATTTCCGTTCTCTAAATAAGTTTACTGTCTTCGATGCTGAGCCCATTCCTGATGTGGAAAGTTTGTTTGCAAGATTGTCTGATGCAAAGTTCTTTACCAATAAAGACCTTGCAAAGGGATATTGGCAGATAGTTGTTAAGCCCGAGGATCGTCCAAAGACAGCTTTTACAATGCATATGGGTCTTTTCCAGTTTGTCAGAATGCCTTTCGGTCTTGTGTCAGCACCTGCTGTTTTCGCACGCATGATGCGCATGTTAGCTTTGGATCAGTTTTCAGCTGTCAGTTTCTTTGATGATATTCTGGTTCATAGTGTTTCATGGGATGCACATGTTCGTCATGTGAAAGGTGTTCTTTCACGTCTGAGGTCTTTCAATCTCACAGCTCGTCCCTCGAAAATAGAGGCAGGTTTCCGTTCTCTGGAATTTATTGGACATATCGTTGGAGGTGGTACTATGCGTCCGGAACAGAAAAAAGATAGATAAGATTCTGAGAATTCCCACCCCTACTACCAAAAAGCAAGTCAGATCTTTGCTAGGTTTGCTTAGCTTTTACCAAAGATATGTTCCCAGTTTTTTCCACCTTGAGTGCTCCACTCTCTGATTTAATCAAGGATGTTGGTCGAGCGGGAAGATCTATATCTTGGACCCCTGAATGTGCAGTAGCGTTACAGAAGATTCAGAGTATTTTGTCATCAGCACCTGTCTTGCTGTTACCTCAGTTAGGTAAGCCCTTTGTTCTGCGAACTGATGCTAGTTCTGTTGGGCTAGGTGCTGTACTACTGCAAGAGGATGATGATGTACTTCACCCTGTTGTATTTGGGAGTCGCAAGTTGTTGGATCGTGAGAAATCCTACAGTACCATCGAACGAGAGTGTTTAGCCATTGTCTGGGCTGTTCAAAAGTTCGTTCGGTACCTTTGGGGAGTTAGCTTTATCCTCCAAACAGACCATCGACCTTTGACGTACCTGCACACGTCCAATTTCAAGAATTCCCGGATTATGCGTTGGGCATTGTCCTGCAGGAATTCTCGTTCGAAGTGGAACCACTTCCAGGATCATCGAACATTTTCGCTGATCTTCTTTCGCGTTCTTGTCAGAACCAGTCTGTTCCTTAGACATTGGTTTGAGTACATACCAGTTTTGATGACCTTTTTCATGTATTTCTTTCTGGAATTTTGTGCCCTGGGGTTGCTTACTTCCTCTTAGTAAAAACAATTCGGACATTGTTTTTTTTTTTTAGGAGGGGGAGTATTGTGACGGACCGTTTTTCATCCGGTCACAAAGTTTCATGTGCGACCGTGCTTACCGGAAGGTAGTTGTCCGGAAGTCGGTTGCAAAAGTTAGCTGACTGCTACTCACCGGCGCATTGCTATAAGCCGGGTGAGTTGCACCGGTTAGGCAGTCTCTGCAGTGATTCCGGCAATACAAGTCACAGAAGGCCGAAGAGGGACTCAGCCGTTTGCTAGTAGCAGTCAGGTATTTATCATTGAATGTTTATTTATTAACACACTAAAACTGTATTCCCGTTTAGGAGCGACTGAAACTTCCTCAGCGCTCTTGTGAAGGTTTTATTTAAAAAAAGAAAGTATCGTTGTTCTGTTATCCTATGACTTGACAGGGTAACAAAACGAAATTGTTTCGGAAAATGTGAATAGATGAAGTGAGTGTTATAAGAAGTGGTCTTCAGAAAAAAGAAAAAAAAATGTTTATTTTGTGACTTAACTGGCTATGAACTTCATGATGAAGAAAAAGTGTCTATTCTAATATGGTTTGCAAGAAGATGGAGAGTTTTGATGCTATGGATAATAAGCTCCGAGAGTGAGCGACATAGACTTTTGTTTTTCATTCTGATGTGTGATGTGTTTACATGGGTATCAATATATGTGTTGTTAAACAAAAGTGTGGTGGAAATCTTTCCCTCGCATATATTGGAACTGAAGTGAAGTGAGTGTTCTTGTGTTACAACAAAAGAAATGAACATTTCCTGAATTGACAAAAGACATGGTGATTATATGAAATGAATTGAACATTCTTGTTTACAATAAAGCAAATGAACAGTGTGTGAATTAACGAAAGACATTTATAGTTTGAAAAAATAATCATCAATTGTGTAATGAAATTATTGTGTGTAATGGATTGTATTCATGGTTTATTTATTCCATCCATAACACATATAGGAAATTCTTTCGGTATTAAAAAGAGATGAGTCGTTACTTGATTTGTGTAAAATGAAATTAAAGGAACAGGTTTTGACTTTAGACTGAACATACAAAGCAAAACAGATCATGGGAGAAGATGGAGAAGGAAGAAAATGAACTTGGGTGATTCATCGGAGGCTGGGACAAAGAGCCACCACGTCAAAACCCACCATGAATGTGTAAGCTTACGGGATTACTAACCCTGAGCTGATCCTGGAATATAGGAGTGCGTCTAAGTCAGACACAGACCTCATTTGGGCAACGCTGCTGACATAGAACAGCGAGTGACCTTCTTTTCATCTACAGGTTTGTGGGGATGAGCCTTACAGAAGTCTTCTACAGTGGGGAAAAGCTAAATGAGCCTTACAGAAGTCATCTACTGTGGGGAAAAGCTAAATGTTACAGGACAGGATGAGAAAGCTGTTATTTGCATGGGTAAATCGAGTTATCCGACGTAACGTTTGGTAACATCAGAGAGGAAAGTCCACCTACTGAAAAAATGTTGTAGTCTGGTCAGGCAGGCAGTACAAGATTCTCATGTGTCTTATTTAGCCTTTGTGAATGGAAGCCAAATGCTGAACACTGAAATTGTGTTGACAAGGTGTGCCTTTAGAGTGCTGCCCCTTGGAGGAAGGCAGACAAATGAACAGGACAAATGTGTGTCCCCAACTGTCATGCTTCTAGGTCAATGTTTTCATCGTTTCCTCCTGTACGTACAGACAAGTCTGTTCTGTTAAAGCAGGTAGTTGTATCGCATTTAGAAAAAAAAATCATTTGACTGTGTTTTTAAGTAATCTTAATTTGAAGTACAATCGTCGTACAGTCCAGTTGGACTTGGCTCTGCGTAAATGAAATGTCATCCCCCTTGATCCAATAAAGGGTTAAATGATTGAACATTTTAACTTTTGAAGTCCGAACGTGTGCGTGTGTGTGTGTGTGTGTGTGTGTGTGTGTGTGTGTGTGTGTGTGTGTGTGTGTGTGTGTGTGTGTGCGTGCTTGCATGCATGTGACTGTGCATTTAAATATGTGAGCGTATGTAAATGTATGTACCTGTAAGCGTGAGCTTGCTTGCACGCTTGCATGGGCATATGAGTATAATTGTTTGAAACGAAGGCAACTTATTATACGAGAACTTGATGCCTAAGAATATTTTGGTTTGCATGTTGAAAGATTCGCTCTTAATTTAAGCCGTCCTTGCTTCTGAGAATGTTCATAAGTTATGAATGCTGCGAGTCGGATCCTTAGAGATATCTTCTGTCACACACTGTGTGTGAATCATCCCACGTTGTTTTTGGATCAATCTAATGAAAAGGCTGTAAGGAGAAGGCAGACGTCTGCAAGGTCCTCAGCTGCTCGTGTCCCTGAGTGAAGGATGTGTGGTCAGACCCCCGCAGTATTTTCTGTTTGCTCCTTGAGGCTTTCTCCTCTGTCTGGTAGGTATTTCTTCCCTAATTCATTTGTTTCTCTTCGTTTTGGATTTTTTTCTCTCCTTCTTCTTAAAAGGAAGCTCCGTCAGTGGATAAACTCAAAGTCTTTTTCCTCTTGGAGGTCTCTGCTGGATTTTGTTTTCTGCTGGTGGCCATTTTCTTTTTGCGCCGAACATGGGAAGATAAGTGGTGTCTCGTTCTTCGTTTTCACTGTCCTCAATGTTATTTGTTTTTGCCTGAAAAAGACCCAAAAGGTCGAAACGGATTGTGTTTTATCCTGTACGTTGCTTGTCTGTGTCCTTGGCGGTAACTGACCCCTTCTCTTTCTCTCTCTCTTTTTTTTTAATAATTTATCTTCTGGCCAAACTCTTTTCTCAAAATATCATGTGGCACATAGTTGTAAGAGTTAAAAATGCGTTTTGCCATAGAGGAGTTGTTGCCCGTCCTGTCATGTTGATAAAACGATGACCAAGTCGTAGTACAACCAGCTCGTGGTGTCATGTTGATAAACCATGATCAAGTCGTAGTGCAGCCAGCTCGTTCGGTCATGTGGATAAACAAATCGGAAGTTTGTGTTTACACATTGTTGTGTTCCTATAATGCGCAGCCTTTTGTACAAGCGTTTCAAAACGCGACTGAAAAACAGAACAGTATGTCTTTACCATATGCATTTTTGAATGCCAAACCATCCTCTGACTTTCCGCATCAACCCAGCCTATTCATCACTCCAACAGACCAGATCAGTTGTCATTCCATCATTGATTTTTGCCTGCTGAACGCATAGCTTTGCTTGCCTCCTTGTGCCTCGCAGCAACCACCAGCCACCAGGCCACCCCAAGACTTCTTCAACAGTCTGTCCTGTGTTCTTCTTCTGTGTTCTTTTATAACCCCAAAAAGAAAACGCACAGCGCAAACAAACAAATACACAACAACAAAAATCAAAGTCTTATTCTGCTTTTCTCTTTTTTCCCCCCAGAGAACTGCACGGTGATAAACCATAAACAGAATGCACATTACTCTTCTGAATGATTTATGTACATGAATACACACACACACACACACACACACACACACACACACACACACACACACACACACACACACACATATATATATATATATATGTGTGTGTGTGTGTGTGTGTGTGTGTGTGTATGTGTGCGCTCTCTCTCTCTCTCTCTCTCTCTCTCTCTCTCGCTCTCTCTCTCCTCTCTCTCTCTCTCTCTCTCTCTCTCTCTCTCTCTCTCTCTCTCTCTCTCTCTCTCCTATTATTCAAAAATAACTTGGGTGTAGAAAAGTTTGTATGATTAGAATCTTACCGGTAGTAAAAATGCGTCATTGCAAGATTCAGAAACGGGACACAGGGGTTAAATGCTAATAGAAGATGGTGTCTAAATGATAATGCTATTGACTATCTATGTCCATTGTGAAGTGATGTGGCAATTAGAGAAGACGAATTACATTTTGTTTTCATTTGTCCCGCTTATGGGAACATCAGAAACCAGCCAAGGCTCTTTGATCGTGGCACAGTCAAGAGTTAAAAACAACTTAGAAATATTTTGCAAACTAACGATAAAACATTGTTAAAGGTGCTGGTCATAAGAGTGCATCGAAACATATAGAAAGAAGCGGGAGTATCGTTTTTTTAATTGATCTTGAAGCTTGATGGTTCAATTAATTGTTCTGATATTATCAAGTTACATAAATTATTTGTATAGAGAATGCATGTCAGTGGGGAGAAGGGAGGATAAGGGTATACATGTGTGGTGCAAGTCGATGGGAAATCGTATAGACCAGATTGTCGTATGTGCAGGAAATGGTTGTTGTGTGAGAATAATTGTGTGCCTGGACAAAGACAAGAAACCCAAACGATTGATGGATGTGGGAATTATTCCTCAGTTTTGTTTAGTTGCGCAGGCATAATTTGCAGTTTTGCTATTGTTTTTTTTTCTTCCATGGATAGAAAGGGCAGTGTACCCTTCGACATAAAGGCTGATAGCCAATGTGAAAATCTCTCTCTCTCTCTCTCTCTCTCTCTCTCTCTCTCTCTCTCTCTCTCTCTCTCTCTCTCTCTCTCTCTCTCTTCAACAAAGCTGAAGATTGATTGCCATATGTTAAATCCCGAAAATTACACAAGTATCTGCAAGGATACACAGAATATGTTATGTACGTGATAAGGCTAGGCCTCTGGTCTTCATACGTAACAACAGCAAAGAGATTTGGAAGGAAAATCAGCAGGTTTCTGAAAAAAAAATGAAGAACTGCAGTTTGTAAAGGTATAGCATATGACCAGTGGTATGCACATTTCCCAGGACGGTTTAATGACACCAAGGTCGGGATAAGTTATTTCTCATCACATAATCACATAATCAAACACTACCAGAGGCATCAAATTCTAGTTGTGAACTTTATCATGCCATTGCTTACCAGGAGGTTTATGACGCTATACTAACATCTAAAATGGATAAAGTCTGTGAGCCTTCCATCCTTTCAGCTGAAATGTTGGAATTAACGGGCAGCACAGCTATGAACGTTCTATTGTTCTGTTTAACATTCTGTTTGACCAAGATATGTAGCCGGAGCAATGGGCTACGGCAATCATTTGTTCTTCTTTCAGGAAAGGGAACATAACTTCCGCAAACAATTACAGGTGTGTTTCTTTATCAATTTCAGTGGGTAAATGTTATATTCCGTACTAGATAAGAGAAGTTAATGTTATTAAAGTCAAGGAGAAGCAGAAAAGAAGATAGCTTGAGCAGCACCCAGA
>CM065732.1:9684971-9692471 GCA_033310375.1 Conus canariensis
GCTTGTATAGTAAAGTCTTCTTTGCTGGATCAAGGTCTGTGAAGACGGAGAAATTGTGAGTACTGAATGCTGTCTTTCGTGTATGGGTGGTGTGAGGATGTGTAGTCTAGGTATGTATGTGCATCAGTGGATTTGTAGAAAATGGAAGTTTTGAGTAGACCATATTTGAGGGAGATGGTGATGTCTAGGAAGTTAACTGACTGTGAAGTGGTGTAGGTTAAATGGATGGATAGATGGAAGGTCTGGGCAAAGTTGAGGAAGTTGTGGAGATCTTGTTTGGGCATGGATGTGGCTCCCAGTCCATCATCAAATTTGATCAAATGAAACTTGTTGAACGCGTGCTTGAGTCCTCTGAATCCAATAAAAGTTAAAACGTCACTATATGAGAGAACCACTGCCAAGCTCATTTGACGGCGAAACATCTGCTTCTGCTGAAAGTAACACCTACAGACGAAAAAAGTGGTTCGTATATTTGTACTGGATGTGAGTTTAAACAATCTGTAATGACTAATTATGACATGTAGTCAAGTTTAAGCAATAAAAGTAAAACTGGGAACGAATTTTGCCCCTCTAATGAGAACAACTAAAACATTATAGAAACTTGCTTCTTTCTTTTGCAGTACTTGGCAGTTAGGAAGAATTACCCGACTGGCAATATTTTGCCACTGACAATTTATATCATACGCTCATATCTCCCATACGTCCAAGCCTGCATCACACACAATACACACACACACACACACACACACACACACACACACACACACACACACACACACACACAGGCTCCTTATATAGGCACACAACCTTTCATGCATGCATGCACTCTCACTACACACAACATGCTCGACCAGATATTCCTGCTGGAATGAAAGGTGTAAAGAAATTGCTGAAAGAGCTTCATCCTACCAGAGCCAGTGGCCCAAACCACATTGCCAACGTGGTTTTAAAGGGTTGTGTGTTCCCATCATCCCTGTTCTGCAGATCTTTCAGCGGTTCTGTGGAGATCTGCCTTAGGATTCGATCTCCTCGACTTCTTCTGTTTCCTCTTCCTCGTTCGCCATCCCATTAGATGAGCAGCCCGGTGTCCTCGATGAAGGCTGCCGTCCATCGCAGCTCCTCCAGGGTGCCGTACAGCTTGGCTTCCACTGCTGTCGTTATTGGCCAGTACTTTTTCCTGGATGCTGCATACGTCGTACAGACTTGAAGGATGTGGTCAGTTGTCATTGGTCCCTCACCACAAGGGCACTCTCCACTCTGTCCAATGCCAAATTTTGTGTGCATGTGGTGGAGCAGGCGATTGTGTCCAGTCCTCAGGCGGAAGATCTTGACCTGTTCCCGTCGTCCCAGCAAATGGTATGTGTCTTCTGGGTTGTATTTGGGATGCAGGAGGCGCCACTTTATTCCTTGCTGTGCCTTGATGATTGTCCTAATTTCATCGTATGACACCAGGTTGTTGGCCTGCTCCTTCTGTGCACCGTCTTTTGCCAGAATGTCCGCTTTTTCGTTGCCTCTGATGCCACAGTGTCTGGTACCCATTGTATCACCACTTTCTCCACTCTGGCACTCAGAGCAACAAGGGCTGAAGTGAGATGGTTCTGTTCTTTGCAGCAGGAGTTCTTGAGGGCTTGGAGCACAGAGAGAGCGTCAGAGAACACCACCACCTGCCCTGTTGTTCTTGTGGAGTTCTGCAAGACTGTTATGGCTGCCTCACAGAGGGCTTCTCACTCAGCTCGGAAGTTGGTGGAGTATTTTCCTGTTGGAATTGCAATTTCTTCATCTCCGTCTTTGTATCAGAGGAAGATTCCAGCTCCACCATCCCTCGTTGCTTCTGTGGCGGAACCATCTGTGAAGACATGGGTCCAGTCTTCCTGGGGTACTGGTTGCAGATATACTCCATGGCCAGGGCCTTCCTTTGGGTGTTTGACTGTATTCCTCTCTTCTCCACACCGGGAATGCTGGTGACGACTATTGGGAACACCTGCCTCTTCCAAGATGGGTGGGTGACATTTGCCAGGATAGGCTTTGCTTCATGTTCCATCAAGACTGGGCTTTATCTTTCAAGGCGTCTTGACTGGTGGGTGAAGCTGTCTCTTTTCAACCGGCTCTTAGTGGGTCTGCTCATTCTGTTTTTCATTGGATGGTTTTCAAGGTGTTTGAATTTTGCTGCCTGGATGAGGATCTTTGTGTCCCTTCTGTCCTCCAATGACTGTAGCCCAGTGGTCTCCTCCATCTTCAGGATTGGGGTGGATCTCATGGCGCCAGTTATGACACGCTGAGCTTGGTTCTGTATCTTATTGAGATGGTCGAGGTTAGACTTTGCAGCTGATGTCCATGCTGACGTCCCGTACTCAACTACAGGTCGGACTCTTCCTGTATAGAGTCTCTTCAGGATACGTTCGTCAGCCCCCCAGTCCGTCCCCGCAAGTTTCCTCATGATCGCCAGTCTCAACTTGGCCCTGCTACAGCATCTGGTGATCTGCTGTTTCCAAGTCAGCCTGCAGTCAAAGGTCACTCCCAGGTAGGTAGGTGTGGGTTCCTCTGCAAGCCTTTGGTTGTTTAGTGTTTGGTTGATTCTGCATCTTGGGATGAAGAGCAAGGCAGTCCTAAAAATCTTTAACTCCAGCTGGAAGACAGGATCAGTACCACAGTGCTGGAGGAAAGCAGACATGATCCCCATTCACAAAAAGGGAAAGGACAAGTCGAAGGCTGACAGCTACAGACCCATCAGCCTTACAGGCTGCTTAGGAAAGCTGATGGAGAGATTTGTCAATGCAAGGCTTGTCTGGCACCTTGAGGAGCATCAGCTGCTGAGCCCTGAACAGGCAGGCTTCCGCCAACACAGATCAACGGAAGACCAGATCACATTCATCACGCAAAACATTGAGGACGCTTTCCAAGAAAGGAAGAACACGCTTGCTGTCTGGATTGACATGGAGAAGGCGTTCGACAAAGTCTGGAAGGACGGACTTAGGCTCAAACTACGGCGATGTGGTGTGTCTGGGAGGATATACACCTGGATCAGCCAGTACCTACACAACCGCCAAGCCCGAGTCAAGATTCAGGGCCAGAAAAGCAAGAAAAAGGTGCTGAGACAGGGAGTACCACAAGGAGGAGTCCTTTCGCCAACGCTGTTCCTCATCTTCATAGATGACATCGTCAGAGAACTGCCAAAAGGGGTCAGTGGAGCGATCTACGCAGATGACCTAGTACTTTGGTGCTCTGAAGAGTACACCAGTACAGCACAGGTATGCCTCCAGACTGCGCTCAACAAGATCAGCGACTGGACCAAGGAATGGCTTGTCTCTGTCAACTCAAGCAAAACAATCTCCTCGACTAATTCACAAAGAAAATAAGTCCCATTTCCGTAACATCAGTCTGCCAAAAACATCTCAGCGCTGTCATTAACTTGTTCTTAAAACGTTAAGGAGGGAGAGCATCCTGACTCTACTGAGATTTAGATTCCCCTGTAAAATCATGATGCATTCAGTGAGGATTTCATACTGTGACCACAGCAGTAGTGCACATATTGTTTTATTCTCTCTCTCTCTCTCTCTCTCTCTCTCTCTCTCCTCTCTCTCTCTCTCTCTCTCTCTCTCTCTCTCTCTCTCCATTAAATACTAGAGATTCATTTAGCATCCCCTTGCTTGCTATTAATGAAGTTGGTTCCTTAATTTCAAAACTTAAAAATAAAAAAGCAATGGGTCCAGATAACTTAAATGCTTCTATACTCAAGCTTGCTGTACCTTACATTGTTGATACCCTTACGTATATTTATAATTTGTGTATTGATCAGAATGTCTTCCCATGTGGTCTAAAGGCAGCAAAAGTCATTCCCATACCCAAATCAAGCGATCTCACTGATTTAAACAATTTTAGACCAATATCTCTTTTATCCATTGTATCGAAACCTCTTGAGATGCATGTTCACAAACACCTAACTAAACATATGGAACATCACAAACAGTTCCACCCATTTCAGTCAGGCTTTCGTCGAAATCACTCATGTCACACGGCCTTAACACGCCTCTGTGATACATGGCTATCAGCCATCAACGAAAGAAAACTCACTGGAACTGTTTTCCTCGATTTTAAGAAAGCGTTTGATCTTGTAGACCACAACATATCATTAAAAAAAATGACTGCATATGTTCAAAATCCGGCAGTAGTCACCTTCTTTCAGTCATATCTTGAAAACAGGACCCAGCGTGTTGACTTAAACGGTACTTATTCCTCTGAAGGAATAGTGAGCTGTGGCGTTCCACAAGGCTCTGTCCTTGGACCTCTTCTCTTCTGTATTTTTATAAATGACCTACCGATGCACATATCTCACAATGATGTCATCTGTGATCTGTTCGCTGACGATAGTTCTCTTCACTGTAGTGATACAAACATCATGTGTGTACAAATATCGTTACAACAAAGTATAACTGATGTCTTAGAATGGTGCAACCAAAACCGAATAGTCCTTAATCCGCACAAAACAAAATGTATGGTCCTAGCATCGAGACAGAAACATCAACGACAGCATCTTATGTTGAGCCTAAAAATGATTGAAACCTTGATCGAGCAGGTTACCGAACACCGTGTCTTAGGCGTGATCATTGATGAGAACTTTAAATGGCGATCACATATAAATCATGTTTGCAAACAGTTGGCTCGCAATTTGTTTTTACTCAATAAACTCAGTTATTATATTGAACCACACATCCGGAAATTATTTTTTGAAGCCCATTGCCTTTCTCACATCAACTATGCGTCCACTGTCTGGAGTGGTGCCGGTGAAAATCACATAAAAAAGATCAACTCTATGCATAGAGGGGAATTAAGCTGATTCTTCCCGACAAGTCTCTATCAACCACGGGCAAATTCGCAAAACTGATGATGTTACCACTGCAGAGCCAACTGACCTTATAATAAGGCAGTACTACTGTTTTAAGTCCATGCAAACATGGCGCCAACATATCTTGCTGAGTTTATCCAAATGGCAACAACACGATATGATTCAAATAATTACATTTTACCGCGTGTCCGCATTGATTTGCTCAAATCTAGTTTTGCATTTGTTTTGGTCCATCTGTGTGGAACTCTCTTCCTCCGTCTGCCAAAACATGTCAATCACTGCCGTCCTTCAAATCAGCAATACTTAAACATTTACTTGAATAATAAATCTAACCTTTTGGTCATAGTCTCAACGCCCTACTTTATTGCTTGCCTCTATATTAGCTAATAAAAATGTGTGTGTGGGGGGGGGGGGGCGATGTGGGTGTGCGCGCGTGTATGTGTGGATGCATGTGAGCGCGCGTGCGTACGTGTCTGATTGTGTTTGTGTAATTTTGTAATGAATTTTTTTTAATTCTATAATTATTATTCTTATTACTATGTTATTGTTAATATTATAATGTTGCTATATTCTTCATTGTTTCTGTCATTATTAATATGTGCAGTCTGTTTAGTTGAATGTTGTAGAATAAATAGCAAGGACAGATTGGAAGAATAGGCACCGCCTAAAATCTCTATCCTTGAGTAATAAAGTTTTTGAATCTTGAGTCTCTCTCTCTCTCTCTCCTCTCTCTCTCTCCTCATGTCTTAGATTGAAGAAACAGGGGGAGATAAGCATTCATATCTGCAGTGGCAGAAAATTCTGCCTAACTGACTGTATGTGCTTGAAAGTGTGAATGGGGAATAATAAATGCTTCTCAAAGAGAGCCTTCAGCACGCTTATAGTCTCCAAGGGGTAGACAATCTCCAATGGGGAGGAAACTCACTAACATATAACTCCTGGTCAGATACTGGTATTTGGAAACCTGATTGCTTCTCTTCAGTGACCGCGGAAAGTGGTAACTTGACTCCTCTACCTTTTCGGTTTTAAGAAGAATGCTATCCCAGAAAAAGGCTGGTGTGCAATACCGTAGTATGTTTGTTGAGTTTTCAAAAAAACCAACCAAAGGTGCCACCTAAGAAGCAAAATAAAAATCATGAAAGAGCAAAACAAGCTACATTTTCTTGTGAAAAGTAGAAAATATAAAAAGATAACCTCTTAAGATAGAAGTGCTGAGGGCCAGTTCTTGGAATGAATCCACAAGGGACTAAATTACAATAAACTAATAAATTTCAAGGGTAAGTAACCGAGCACCATTCCAGCAACTTACAGAGCAGCTTGGTGTTGCAATGACTGCAAGAAATATTCAATTATAAACAAAGCTTGCTCTTATGTCTTAGATTGAAGAAACATGGGGAGGTAAGCATTTATATCTGCAGTGGTAGATAATTCTGCCTAACTAACAGTATGTGCTTGAAAGGGTATTCATGCGCTTGGTCCTAGGGTGATTTTAATCAGTATTACCAGTTTGGGGTATGCTGGCTATTCATGTGGAATCCACCTGTGCCTGTTTATTCAGCAGATGCGTATGACAGTGATGGTTCCGAATATTTAGCTCAAGTTATGACATCTTCCTCCTCAGGGTATATCACTGTAAAAAGAGGAAACGTCAGTGGCAAAAACTCAGTTCACCTGTGGACGTTTCTCTTTGTGCCTCAAAACAATTCAGTTGTTATCAGTTACAAGCAGACAGAACAGGGCCGACCTTTCATCCAAGTGTTTGATTATTTCGAGTCGAACGATCAGTGGAAACACAGACTGGTATGGGGTAAGATAGCCGTATACAATCATTTCTATTTTGTAAAAATAATCAAAACAACAACATTAGGTATAAAAACATCTAAACACTGTCCGGTCAATCTGTGTGTTTTCCGAATTTTCTTTTCCTTTCTTCCTGAGTGGAAATTACCTCAAACATTACCCAGCAGTTTATGGAACTGTTCTGTGGATTATTACCCCAGCTTTCAGCATCATGTGGAGTGTAACCTGAAGACGGAGTGTGAAGGTGGGCAGGATGAAACAGAACACTGCCCCTTCAGCAGTCCAGACTGTCAGGGTTTGATAGCGTTCTGTGACCAGTGTTACAAACTGGCCCATGGTCTAGGTGGGTATCATAGTAATCAAAAAGAACCCAGCAAAATAGCCAATGAGTTCTGTCAGTCATTTGGAGGCAGGCTGAGTATTCCACACTGTAGTCCCAACTGGTGCAGTAGTCTTGTTAGTGTAAGCCACATGCACCCCAATGTGCTGGGCTACACCGTAGTTGGCCTGTACTACAGGGATATTCCACAGTGTGCTTTGTATACACACAGTCTTGTAAATGAGAACAGAATTGTATTTCATCATTCTACTGATCTTTCTATGAAAAAAATTTACACAGACAAGAAACGCTGCTCCATTCTTAAAACATGTCATTTTTCATCGCTCTGTGTGTGCTCTGAACATAGCGATCGATACGTGTTGAAAGATAGGGTAATGTGTGAAATCAAAATGAACAAGACAGAGAATTCTTCCGACAATTCAACGTCCATTATATTGGAAAGTACACGGTTCACGTTGTCCGAGAGAGAGGAATCCATGGCAACATGCAATGATGGCCATGTGACGTATGCAGTTTT
>CM065732.1:9699971-9732540 GCA_033310375.1 Conus canariensis
TCTGAAAACGCTGTGGCGCAATCGTCCTCGTTCCGACAACTGCTGTTCCATTACTCCCTTCCATAATTGAAAACGTTCTGCAGGCTATACGCAGCAAAGAAATATATCCGAGCCCTGTCGTGAACCCTCTTACTATCAATTAAGATCAGATGCCTTTCCTCCAATTTCGTCTTTCGATCATTACCCCACTTTACCCCCCAGAGCGTCCCCTACAGAAGGCGTTCTAGATTTATCAGCCTCCAAAAATCACACTCATACCTTCCCATCCTCGTCTAACGCACCTCATAGCGCTGTTTTTCATAGAAATCCTAACGTTCCTCCTGATAATCAATATCGTTTTTTGCCCCTCACACCATGGAATAGATAGACATCAACGCCCCTCTTTCACCCCTGTGCAGAGCACTTACTTCGGGCCGCTTCACATCTGTTGTTTAATCAACAGTCAGTGCGTAATCATCCACCCCCACAATGACTTTGACGTTCTTTGTCATTTTTATGTTTTACCACTATTTCAGTTATTAATTTTTGGTACTTACATTTCCACGTGCAAACATATGTGAATATATGCACGTAAAAAGTATGGTGGTTGAGCACTTGTGTACATGGATGCGTGTGTGTGTGTGTGTGTGTGTGTGTGTGTGTGTGTGTGTGTGTGTGTGTGAGTGTGCGTGCGTGCGTGCGTGCGTGCGTGCGTGCGTGGTGTGTGTGTGTGTGCGTGTGTGGTGTGTGTGTGTGTGTGTGTGTGGTGCGTTGCGTGCGTACGTGTGCGCGCGCGTGTATGTGTGTGTGTGCATGTGTGTGTGTGTGTGTGTGTGTGTGTGTGTGTGTGTGTGTTTGGGGGAGGGGGGTGGGCATATGTGCGTGCGTGCGTCTGCATGGTTGAATGAGTCTTTGCGAGTGTCTAGCGCGCACGCGTATTGGTGCGTGCGTGCGTGCGTGGCGCGCGTATGTGTGTGTGCGTGCGTGCGTGCGTGCGTGCGTGCGTGCGTGCGTGCGTGCGTGCGTGCGTGTGTGTGTGTGTGTGTGTGTGTGTGTGTGTGTGTGCACGTGTGGATAAGTGCTTTGACATGTCTATGTTTTTCAGGCTCTCGGACCAACGTAGTATGCCTAATTGTTTGATTCATTGGTTGATATTGTGTCTTGCAGCCCCAAATAGTGGATGAGTTTCGAGGCTGTTCACATTCGAGATTACATTGTACTACATTAATAGCTTTTTGACTTTGTGCAAAATCGATATTTCTAAGTGAATCTAGTCTTCATATCATCTCTCTCTCTCTCTCTCTCTCTCTCTCTCTCTCTCTCTCTCTCTCTCTCTCTCTCTCTCTCCTCTCTGATATTCACTGTAATATCATTATTACATTCCTAAGATCGCGAACTATCTGTTAAGGATTTGTGACTCTTTTGTGTTATTGACAAATTTGTTAAGGTTTGTGCATTTTGATTCCTAATTCATTTGTACTACCATTTACTGCCATTTTTTGTGTTTGCATAGCCTCTTGTTTAGATAATTTAACCGTGCAGTTTGCACTTAAAGTGGGTATATTTCTTCATTTTGTATTCATTACTATAGATACAATTGGCATCTGACACTGCTCCTGTATTCATTGTGGCTAAAATGTCTAATACCCTTAGGACTTGGCCATCTAAAGATGAGCTTAGAGTTGCTTTTCTGAATATTAATCATATCATAAATAAATTGACTGATGTATCCCATATTTTAGATAACTCTGGCAAACATTTCCATGTATTTGTTTTTGCAGAGTCAAGATTGTCAAAACATATAAGCAACTCTGAACTATATGTACCAGGATACAATATCATACGTAATGATCCTACACGCACTATGGATACAGGTTTAGTTATCTACATCCATCAAAGTGTTAACTTTATAAGGATTAATCCTACAAACTATTTTAACATAGAATCATTATGGATACAAATTAAATTCAAACTCTCAAAACCTCTTTCGTTGGATTTGTGTACAGAAATCTTGCAGAGAGTGCAGTTTGGCGTGATAACTTTACTCTTCTGCTAGAGGATTTATGTTCCACTACTCATGAATTAACATTATTGGGAGGTTTCAACATTGATCTTTTGAAGCCAAACAAGTCCTGGATACAAATGGCGGAAACCTTTCACCTTTCACAATTAATCGACAAAGCTACAAGAATAACTGCCTCTTCAAGAACACTTATCGACCGCATATTTACATCTGAAGCATGCAATATAGCGGACATTTGTTCACCGAATTATGCTTGTAGTGACCATCTTCCCATATGCATAACATGGATGAAAAAAGGTGTTAAAGTTCCAAAAAATTGTCACACTTTAGTTGAATACAGAAGTTTTTCCTGTTTTTATTCTAATAATTTTTATTTGATTTAAGGAATTCCCACATACACGACGTCTATCAGTTAACTGATCCGGATGAAGCATTCGAAGTTTGGTATCACACTTTTTTAAATGTTTACGACAAACATGCACCTTTGAAAACAAGACGTGTTAGAAGTACCCCTTAAGTGCCCTGGCTCACAGATAGTGTGAAACATGTCATGGACCTACGAGATTTACTATTTTAAACGGGACCGAAAGAAGAGTTTAATAAGCAAAGGAATCTTGTTACATATTTAAGACGTGCGGCTAAAGTGAACTACTTTCAAAATCTTGTGTCGTCAAAAACTGACAGTAAGTCGATTTGGAAAGCCATAAATCAATTAACCAATAATAAAGTCGCTACCTCTAAAACTATATCAGTCAGCACTATGTCGCCTGACACAGTCAACAATTATTTCTGTGGAATAGGTAGTGCAACTGTAAAAAAAGATAAATCTGCCTATAACGACTTAGAGACTGTCCGTGAATTCTGTAATTCAAAAGACATTTCCTCTTATTTAAACGTACCTTTAATGGCAGTGCATGAAGTATACAATGCACTCACTCATTTAAAGCAAACATGTTCACGAGGACTGGATGGCATTGATAGTAAAATTCTGAAAATCTCGGCACCAGTTATTTCTGAAACCCTTACTTACATCTACAACTTGTGCATCTCAAAAAAACAATTCCAAAGGCATTTAAAGTTGCAAAAATTATTCCCTTATATAAATCAAGAGACCATTCAGAGCCTTCTGATTACATGCCTATTTTCCTATTACCTGTCTTGTCTAAACCCTTAGAGAATCACATTAAAAAGTCTATTCTTCATCATTTCAATTTTCACAATCTTTTTCATCCGAACCAGTCAGGTTTCAGAGCAAACTTGTCATGCCATACTGCACTGACATCCTTAGTAGGCAAATGATTGACTAATATTAACAACGACAAAATCACTGGTGCTCTCTTTGTTGATTTCACTAAAGCCTTTGATGTACTTGACCATGCACTCCTTCTAAAAAAACTTAAGATCTATCGTTTGTCTTCTAATTCATTAGACCTCATGTCATCTTTCCTGTCTGAGAGAAAACAATCAGTAACGTTTAGCGGAAAAAAACATCTTCTGCATCGCCTGTTGAATACGGTGTTTTGTCCTAGGTCCTTTATTATTTTCAATTTACATTAACGACTAACTATTAGTTCTTACTGCAGCATGCGAGTTATTTGCTGACGACACGACTTTATACATCAGTAGCACCAATGTCGTCGAGGTCTCAACAGCTCTTCAGGAAAATATTAACCACTTAGTCGACTGGTCTGAATTAAATCACATGTGTCCACATCCACAGAAAACGAAATTGATGCTTATAACAACTCGACAAAAACGCCAAAATCTTCCCGATAATTTATCTGTTCTTTACGTAAATAACAAAACGATTGAAGAAACTAATAGCCATAAAGTTCCTGGAGTTGTCATTGATAATAATTTGTCATGGTCAGATCATATTACAAGGACATGTAACATTATTTCTAAAAAGATCTGTCAACTTTCTAAAGTGAAAAAATTCTTGAATCTACACAGTCAAAAAATGTTCTTCTGTGCTTACATAGAATCTTACATATATTATGTTTCAACTTCTTCTTCTTCTTCTTCTTCTTCTTCTCTCTCCTCTTTATTCTGTGTCTCCAAGTCCGCACCCACCTCTCTCTTTGTGACGCTCTCCGTCCCTCCCTCCCTCCCACACTCTCTTCCTCTAGTTATATTGTGCATTCTGGTATTCTAAATTGCTATGTACTCATTGTTGTTTATGAGTTTATGCAGTTCGATGCAATGATTTCTTCCACGTATTTATTGTTTGAGGGCTGGATGAAAAAAGCCACTGACTTGTGCTTATTCTTTTCCCTCATTAAACATTTCGTTCGTTCGTTCGTTCGTTCGTTCGTTCCTTCTTCTTCTTCTTCTTCTTCTTCTTCTTCTTCTCTCTGTACGCACGTGATTTCTGTGTGTGTGTGTGTGTGTGTGTGTGTGTGTGTGTGTGTGTGTGTGTGTGTGTGTGTGTGTGTGTGTGCGCGCGTGCACGTCGTGAGTATGTGCATGCGCGCGCGCGTGTGCGTGTGCGTGTGTGTGTGTGTGTGTGTGTGTGTGTGGACACGCTCGTACATTTGCGTGCGTATGAACAAGAATATAGAACAAGGAAAAGAACAACATGTTCTAATGCCATATGAAAAAGAGTTTTGTCTCTTATTTTGAGGGCACAGGTGATCAGGTTAAGACATTTAACTGCACTTTTATTAATCCAACATCATCACGCCTGCAACGTGGCACGAGTGCCAGAACGAAAGAAGGTATTGTGTGTCAAGGTCATTTTACATTTTCTTTCTCCATATAGAGAAACGCAACAGAATTTATTTGGCAAGTACAGGTTGGAAGCAGTCGTTGAACATGATCTCCGATGTCGTCGTCGTTGTTGTTGTTGTTGTTGTTGTTGTCGTCGTTGTTAAATGTAAATAAAGCGAACCGCCAAGAAAACGCAGACAAACGAATCACAAGACGAATCACAAGACAGTACACTACGCGTTTCGACCTCTTTGGTCTTCTTCAGGCAAGATGTAAAACACTCAGACAACGAAAACGGGACAGTTGTACAGTTCGTCGCAGTACTCTGTCCATCTGGCCAGCACTGCGGAGCTCTCGGTCAAAAGGGTTCCGTCTTTGTCCTCGATTACTGTTGATTTGTTCTGCTGGGTCTTTGTGAGCGTCTTCAGCGCCTCGTACGCTTTATTGCTATTCCCTTGCTCCATGCTTTTCTCAATGGCTTCCCACTGTTTACTTATCCACTTCTCCCTGGCTTCATTCATCTTGCTTCACGCGAGCTTGTTTGTTTTGCAGTACTGCTCGGCTCCTTCTGGACTGCTGTGCTTTGTCTTTTTCTGTTCACGTCTTTTGTCGCAGAGATCCAGGATATCATTGGTTACCCAGGGACGTTGTTTCTTCCTCTGGTGGCCCAATACCTCTGTCGCTGTTTCCAGGACTGCCTCGTTATAGTTAGAGGTGAGGTCATTAATGTCAGTGTCCAGGAGGCTGAGTGCTGCGAATCGTCCACCGAGTTGAGCTTGGAAGATCTCGGCAACTGCTGGGTCTTGTCATTTTTCCAGGTCGAACTTGATTCGTGGGTTTGCAGACTGGTGTTTCTTTTTAAGCTTTATCTTCATTGTGAGCAGCACAAGGTCGTGATTGCTGCCCACGTCAGCACCAGGGTATGTTCTTGTCTTGGCCCTGTTGATGCTTGACTTGAAGTGCCGAGGGGTCAGGATAAAGTCTGTTTGGTTGTGTGCTTTCCCATTTGGCGCGTGCCAAGTTGTTCTGTGGGAAATCTTGTGTGGGTAGAGGGTGTTGGGGATGGTAAGCCATTGGCTGTTCGCAAATTCCAGCAGGCAGAGTCCCCTGTCATTGGTTTCGCCTGTTCCGTACTGGCCGACTGTTCCTGCCCAGATCTCATAGGCGTCCAGTTCGATCTTCGCGTTGAAGTCACCCTGTATAATGGTGATGTCTTTCTTGGGCGCTTCCTTTATGACTTTTTCAGATGTTCGTAGAATTCTTCGACCTCCTGGTCGTCATGATCGTTTGTTGGAGCATACACTTGAATGATGGTGATGTTCTTGGGTTTGGCTGACATGCGAATGGAGATGATCCTGCTCGAAATGGGTGTGCAGCTTAGTATGCATCCAGTGACTTCTTTGCGTACGATGAAGCCTACGCCGTGTTCAAGGAGGCTCTGTTCTCAACGAGGATGGGGCATTCAGGGGGAAGATGTGCGCTGGTGGGTGTGGGCAGTGGAGTCACCAATAGGGTGCTCCCCATTGTGCCACCCTAGTCTGGGGTCCTTCTTGGGGCCCAGCGGGGTTTCCATTGTGGTGTAATCCCTCCGGACTAGCATAGCTTTTTCTCATCCCAAGACCGTCCGTGCATGGTCCATAACCACATCCTCTCCGAGGTGGCACTAGAAACTGGGTAGCGTGAGCCCCCAGGCTAAACACGGCGGATCTAGAGGAGAAAACCTCGATAAATAATCAGGAGACTTGGAGAGGAGATTGGCGCCACCAAGGAATAACCTAAGCCCCCAGAAAAGACATGAAGGACACAGCCAAAAGATACAGCATGCCGGATCGGTCGGGGCTCGGAACACCAACAACCGCGCTTTCCACTGTTGTGCTCCAGGGTGGAAGTGACAAGTCAGCTACTAGAGCCAAGGAAACCAAGAACACCTTCAAGTTAGCATCCGAGCAGACCATCATCGGCACATGGAATGTCTGCACACTACATGCTTGCGGCAAAGAGAAAGAATTAGAACACGAACTACAACACTACCAGTGGGACATTATTGGACTCGCTGAGATGAGATGGACAGGATTTGGAGAGACAACCACAGAAGACGGCCATAAGATTTGACATAGCGGAGAGGACACAAAACATGAACACAGCATAGGCTTCATTGTACGCAAACTTTGCCTACAGTTGCTATATTCAGTGTGCTCGCACAAACCCATAAATCACACCCACACCCACACACACACACACACACACACACACACACGCACTCAAGCACACACACAAACACACACACACATATGTACACGCACACACAAACACGCCACACACAAACACGCATATGCATGCAAGCACACAAACACACATGTGCACACACACACACACACACACACACACACACACACACACACACACACACACACACACACATGCGCCCACGCACACACATGGGCCCATGCCCACACATCATACACACGTGTGAAATCACTACACACACATACCAAAAAAACAAACAAACAAAAAAGCATAGTAGGTAGACACTCAAGGTCTGACCAGCGCATTGGACTAATGCGTAGGTCATACATCTGCTGAGTCGTAGCCACGAGACCCTCTTCTTCAATTGTCTCATCTTAGTTGTTAATTCTTGTATCCATCAGCTTAAAATCATGCGTAGTGTGGTCTCAAAACTAAGCAGATGTGGTGTAGTGTATATGGTCTAGTCCACATGCAGTGACGCCTCCTTTATGAAACTGAACTGAACTGAACTTGCTATATTCTGAATTTACATTTTCTGTCCATATCTAGTGTGGCCCTTTGTGTCATCTGGTTAAATGCATGCAATTAACTACCCTTCTTTTTCTTCCTCCTCCTCTTCTTCTTCTTCTTCTACTTCGTCTTCTCTCTCTCTCTCTATGGTCATTTTACATTTTCTTTCTCCAAATAGAGAAACGCAACAGGATTTATTTGGCAAGCACAGGTTGGAAGCACTCGCTGAACTTGAGCTGCGAGGTTGTTGTTGTTGCTGTTATTGTTGTTGTTGTTGTTAAATGTAGATAAAGTGAACTGCCAAGAAAACGCAGACAAAACGAATCACAAGACAGTACACGACGCGTGTCGACCTCTTAGGACTTCTTCAGGCAAGATACAAAACACTCAGGACAACGAAAATGAACGAACAACTACTGGATTTACGCAGATCACTCAGCTAGGAATAGCACTTACTTGGAGCTTTCGACAGACATCTGTCTGTCTTCTTCAGTGGTGGTGTGGCTACTGGGTGAACTGGCGTTCAGTGCACACGACCACGGGTCGAACCCTGGTCATGTGACTGAAAGATGAGGGTGTTGTACACCGATGGCAAGGTGTGTCTGCCGCGGTCCCGGTTGAGTGTGGGGTTGTTGGTGGCAATATGTATAGCCTCCTTCACCCCACGCTGAAACCATCTGTTGTCACGGTCGAGAACGCTGATGTTTTCATAATCGAACTGATGTTGCTGGGCGTGTAGGTGGGCGCCTACTGGTGATGATTCCCTTTTGTGTTCTGTCAAGCGTTTTCGAAGGTTTCTCTCAGTTTCCCCAACATAGTTTTCTTCACAGTCACGACAGTCTATTTGGTAGATCACTCCAGACTTGTCCAGTTTGTCAGTTTTGTCCTTGGGGGCGACCAGCTGGCTGCGGATGGTGTTGATAGGTTTGGGATGTACGGAGACACCGGTTTTCCTGATCTTCCTGCTCAAGGCTTCAGTCACACCACAGACGTAGGGGATGGTGACATGTCCTTTACGCCTGGTTTGGTCTTGTTTGGTGGTAGGGTGCGGTGTGATCTTTTTGCTAGCTGGGATGTTCCACGCCCACTTCTCATAGCCTGATATGGTGAGAACCAGTTTGAGGTGTTCCATTTCCTGGTCTTTGGCATCCTGAGTAGAGCAGATGGTGTTGGCCCGATGAGTGAGGGTGCGTATCACTCCGAGTTTGTGTTCCAGTGGCTGGTGGCTTTCGAACTGTAGGTACTGGTCCGTGTGGGTGGGTTTGCAGTACACACTGAAGGAGAGGCTGTCCTGTGTCTGTGTAATGAATGTGTGTAGCATGGCAATCGAGTTGTTCTCCTCCACCTCATGAGTGAACTTGATAGCAGGGTGTTGACTGTTCAAATGGTTGGTGAAGTCTTCCACCAGCTCCCTCTTGAGGATTGTCATGGTGTCATCCACATAGCGGCCCCAATAGCGTGGAGGAGAATGGTAAGACGCCAGGGCCCTCTCCTCTATGTCCTCCATGAAGAGGTTGGCTACAATGGGGCTGACTGGAGAGCCCATGGCTGCTCCTGCGGTCTGCTGGTAGAAGTTACCTTGGAACGTGAAGTAAGTGGTGTTGAGACAGCAAGCCAGGAGTTCACAGATGCTTTCCACGGAAAGTGTTGTACGCTGTCGTCAGCCTGGAGTCTTGCTTTGATGATGTGGATGCTTTCTTCGACGGGGACACTGGACACTGGTGAACAGTGCCGAAACATCATATGATACCAGGCACTCGTCAGGAGAAAGGGTGTAGTCTGCCAGTTTCTGAACCAAGTCCGCACTGTTGATGATGTGGACACTTTCTTTGACAGGGACGCTGGTGAACAATGCCGAAACATCATATGATACCAGGCACTCGTCAGGAGAAAGGGTGTAGTCTGCCAGTTTCTGAACCAAGTCCGCACTGTTGATGATGTGGTGTTCTGTTGTGCCAGCCACAGGAGACAGGATGTCTGCCACAAATTTTGCCGTCTCATACATGAGGGAACCTCTGGAAGCAACTATGGGACGAAAATGAACGAGCAATCACTTATCCTCATTTACTTCAGCTAAAGATGGGCGTTGAAATAAAACGAGGCTGTCAAGAAGGAGACAATGTCAGAGTCAATGTAGTAATGATGATAATTATATTAGTGATAAGAATAATGATAATAGTAACGATGATGATCAAAATATCAGCAACAACAACAACAACAAAATAAAATAAACAAAGACAGGATTACTACCACTTTTGGTGATGATATGGCAACAGTAGACGAGAAAGTAGAGTGGGTTAGAGGATTCTTAAACAGCATGGTTGCAATGGCAACGGTCTTAGGGTGATGGCGATGGTGATCTTAATGGTAGTGATAGTAATATCAATAATAACAATCGTATTGATGATAATGATGATAATGTTAGGAACTGTAGCAACTGGCGTGGTAATAATAGTGCTGATAATAAAAGCACGATACAGAAATATAATTTTTAAAAAACAAAGATGCAAAGCATATAAACGTACTCCCAGTATATCCCGAATATGCGTGATATATTCCATAAAGAGGAAAAAACCGTCTTGGGCTGGTCTAACTCTTAGTAATGGCCATTCTGGTAAACATCGCCATCATCTGTGACCTATAATGAACATACTTACACATTTTCAGAAAGATCCGCCAAGAACTTTCTGAGATTTTCCATAAAGAAGAAAACCATTATGGACCATTAGTAACGGCTATAACTGTACAGTTGAACATCGGGCATCATCCGTGACCCATAATGAACATACCTACAAATTTTCAGAAATATGGGCCGCGTACTTTCTGAGATATTCCATGAAGAAGGATAACCGTTAGGGGCCGTTACAGCCGTTAGTAACGGCTATAACGGTAAAATAAAATATCGGGCATCATCCGTGACCCATAATACCTACAATTTTCAGAAGGATCGGCCAAGTACTTTCTGAGATATTCCATAGAAAAGAAAAACCGTTATGGGTTGTTATAGCCGTTAGTAACGGCCATAACGGTAAACTAAAACGCCGGGCATGATCCGTGACGCATAATGAACATATCTGCTAATTTTCACAAAGATCGGCCAAGTACTTTCTGAGACATTTCATTTTAAAAAAACAGTTATGGGCCATTACAGCCGATAGTAACAGGTATAACGGTAAACTAAAACGTCGGGTGTCATCCGTCGCCTCTAATGAACATACCTACAAATTTTCAGAAAGATCGGCCAAGTACTTTCTGACATATTCCATAAACAAGAAAAACCGTTATGGGCCGTTATAGCCATTAGTAACGTCTATAACGGTAAACTAAAACATCGGGTATCATTCGTGACCCATAATGAAATTACCTACAAATTTTCAGAAAGATCGACAAAGTGCTTTCTGAGATATTCCATAAAGAAGGAAAACTGTTATGGGCCGTTATAGCCGCTAGTAATGGCTATAACGATAAACTAAAACATCGGGCATCATCAGTAACCCATAATGAACATACCTGCTCGTTTTCACAAAGATCTGCCAAGCACTTTCGGAGATATTCCATAAAGAAGAAAAACCGGTACAGGCCGGTACAGCCGTTAGTAATGGCTATAACGGCAAACTAAAACATCGAGCATCATCCGTGACCCATAATGAACATACCTGCCAATTTTCACAAAGATCGGCCAAGTACTTTCTAAGATATTGCATGAAGAAGAAAACCCGTTACAGACATTTAGTAACGGCTTTAACGGTAAACTAAAACATCGGGGCTTATTCGTGACCCATAATGAACATACCTGCCAATTTTCACAAAAATCAGCCATGTACTTTCTGAGATATTCCATGAAGAAGAAAAACTGTTATGGGCCGTTACAGCCGTTAGTAACGGCTATAACGGTAAACTAAAACATCGGGCATTATTCGTGACCCATAATGAACATACCTACAAATTTTCACAAAGATCGGCCACGTACTTTCGGAGATATTCATAAAGAAGAAAAACCGTTACAGGCCGTTACAGCCATTAGTAACAGCTATAACGGGGTAAACTAAAACATCGGGCATCATCCGTGACCCATAAAGAATATACCTGCTAATTTTCACAAAGATCGGCGAAGTACTTTCGGAGATATTCCATAAAGAAGAAAAACCGGTACAGGCCGTTACAGCCGTTAGTAACGGTTATAACGGTAAACTAAAACATCGGGCATTATTCGTGACCCATAATGAAATTACCTACAAATTTTCAGAAAGTTCGGCCAAGTACGTTTTGAGATATTCCATAAAGAAGAAAAACCGTCACAGGCCGTTGCAGCCGTTAGTAACGGCTATAACGGGGTAAACTAAAACATCGGGCATCATCCGTGACCCATCATGTTCATACCTGCAAATTTTCACAATGATCGGCCAAGTACTTTCGGAGGTATTCCATAAAGAAGAAAAAAGCTTTACAGGCCGTTACAGCCGTTAGTAACGGCTATAACGGTAAACTAAAATATTGGGCATCATCCTTGACCCATAAAGAATATAACTACAAATTTTCACAAAGATCGGCCCAGTAGTTTTGTCTGGAGCGAGTGGAACACATTTTGACCACGGACGGACGGACGGACAGACACACAGACAGCATTTCTTCGTTCCCATTCTAATATACTCCCTGTTCTATAAGACTGGGAGTATAAAAAGGACAAAATGAAATTGATAACAATAATTATTGTTATTGTTGTTGCTGTTGTTGTTGTGGTGGTGGTGGTGGTGGTGGTGGTGGTGGTGGTGGTGGCGTGTGGGGGTGGTGGTTTGTTTGTTTTTAATTTGTTTTCGCGACCCTCGTCATCATGTCATTATGTTGTTGGTACAATAAATTACAGTGATCGAGGAAATGTTATTCGTCTTCCACGACGTGGCCTGTCGTGCATAGTCTGTCTTCTCTAACAGTGTTTGTATAACGAACACTCTCAATTTGAAATTCACGGGCGCTTATTCGTTGTCTGGTTAATGCTCGTCTGCAATATGTGAAAATGCATTGCTCCAAATAAGCCACCTGTGTGTCTTCAATGGCAAACATGCTGAGCTTAGATGTTGTCATTCCTTTATTTTGTCCAGAAGCAATCAACATGAATGCACGGCAAGTTTTGTGTTGAAAAGAAACTTCAGTCGATTCGTATTAAATGTAACCTGATTCTTGTAGATGTACTCTTACCGTTGATTGAGAAGGTTTTACTTATAAACTTCGTCCATTTGTCTTCTTCAGTATCCTTGGAGATTATCGGCCGATAAATCTGTTGTCAATAGGAGCCCTGGATTACTTTAGTATGTGCATCCTGAATGTAATAAACCGGATTATTACTTTAATAGCAGTTGGGAATCTCCCTAGTTCGCTCTGAACTGGTGAGTCTGTTATAATCCACGAAGTGCTGTCATGTCGTCATGATTCCCTTTTACTGTGGCATTGCCAGTCAGTGTGTCTGCTTTTCACAGTGTACTCATTTTACTGCTTCCTTTAAGCAGTAAAAGGTATGCCCGAAAGAGGGTCACTCTCAACCACCTCATTTGAACGAATGAAGACACCTGGACGAAAAGAATATAGAACAAGTTTTATTCCATTTTACATCGCACAAAGACCAGAGTTCAGCTACATAACTTCTCGGCACACAGACCCACCCCTCTTCCCTTCCAGCATTCCTTTTTCCGCTCTTCATCTCATTAGATTGAAGATGTAATAATGAAATGACACCACGAAAGAATATGTTTGGCCTGCAAATATTCATCTATCGTAATAGCTTGGTATATTGCGATGCCCGATCATGACTGGACATGCAAAACGGATTATGAGCAATGAGCAAGTGGAAATTTTCTACTGAGCGTGGCATGAACATCCACAGAAAAAAAAAAAGTCTGCATGAAGACTCTGGTGCATGAGGAGCACCGCACTGCGCCAGCAGATAAGACATCATAGAACCAAGCTCAGGATTCAATCCACAGTGCTAAACTGAGGTACAATAAAAGCTACCACCACCACTACCACAACCAGCACGATCATCATCGTCGTCATCTTCATCATCATAATCATCATCATTATCATCATCTTCTTCTTCTTCTTCTTCTTCTTCTTCTTCTTCTTCTTCTTCTTCTTCCTCCTCCTCCTCCTCCTCCTCCTCTCCTTCTTCTTCTGTCCTTTTTGATAAGACCATCATCAGAATAATTGTACAACTCTTACTTTGATCCTCTTTAGTCACTTCAATAATCAACATCAAAATATCCCCACCACAATCGTCACCCTTCTCTAAAATTCTCTTTTTTCCTCCATCATTTAAATAATTATGCGATTTCCACATCACTGTTCTTACAGGAACACCTCTACATCATAGTCTTAACAGATATTTAATGATTATTTTCCTTTGGTAATAGGTCTTTTCGTCACCACCACCACCACCACCACCACCACCACCACCATCATCATCATCATCATCGTGGTGGTCGTCATCATAATCGTAATCATCAAATAAGTATGTAATCGCCAATAGCATTGTTACAATCCAAGACGATTTATAGTCAACATCTCCATCTCCACTTTAAGTAAATAACAAACAAATAGGGTAGCTCTTGCTCACATGATGCAACAAAATACACGCTCATAACTCCAAACGAAAGCAACTTGCGGCTGCGAATCGTCTGGCAGAAATTTCGACATACAGCACAGAGAACAAACAAGGAAACATCCCCCCAAAAGAATGTTCCAAACTTACCCATACTTTCTGTACCTGGCACATCTACTCAGCAACAACGGCTAGTGAAATGAACAAACACAAATCAGCATTTCTTCAAGACTGGCACACGCTTTAATTACATTTGTCCACGCCTTGCTTTGCAGAACGAAACCATATCTTCTTTGTCGAGCGTTTTCTTGAATATTCTAAATATTCTACGCATTGTGCGCGTAGACATTTCACATTTATTGTCATACTAAATATTTTGGATATATTTATGGTCATGCCAATTATTTTGGGTATATTTATGGTCATACCAATTATTTTGGGTAATATTCTTGCTCACTGGTATTCTTTTTTCAATAATTTTAGCTAGTTCTTTGACAATCATATTAAATTGTTTTATTGCTTCATTGACATTTACATGTATACAACCTTCACTTTCTGATGATTTTTTCAATGTCTTCTGTAGTCATGGAAAAAATATTTCTGAGCAAAAGCTTGGTTTCAACAATATTTAACTAGTAACTTTTAGCACACGAATTCAACTTCAAACCCATCTTCTGCAATTTGCAGAACATACATTTGATCACTTGTTTTGGGGTATTGTCTGCAAAAATGGTCCCGGTAAGTCTTTTTTTTACATCGTGGTGTCCATGTGAATGCACCTGTCTGTAATTGTGCATTTTAAAACAATGGAAAGTCCCTATCGCCTTCATCCAAGGTTCTGAGCACTTTTAAAAAGAAACGTTCTATCAGTCAAATAATACTCTCTGCAGGTTATTTTCCCCTTTAAGAACAAGAATACTTTTACGAACATCAGGAGCTATCATTTGAAAAGGACGACCCATGTGATTTTTTCTTTGCTCTTGCCTTTCCAGGTACAGCAGAACTCTGGAACGCATCCTTAATCCAGAGATAATGGCTCTGGTAGTGCTGCTGACTAGTTGCATTGATAACTCCTAGAAGAACATTCTTGGACCTGAAGTTCATCCTGAAGAAGGACGAAGTTCTGTACTGTTAAGTGGCCATTGAGGTCGATCTCAGGTGAATTTCATGTGCTGAAAAGACAACCATGCAGTAAGAGATATGGTTTTCTTTTGTGTTGTTACTTTTCTTTTCTAAGTAGATTAAGAAGAGAACGTCTCTTTCGTTCTAGCAGAACTAGATAGGTGTAGACTTATTTAGATATTGTCGTGTAACTGAAGATAAAAAAAAAACAGTTCTTAATGTGAGAAAAAGACACAAATTCATAATAAATTCGCAGAGAGATGGTTGTGCGTTACCCTTTCCCAGGCATAGCTTTACTGCAAAAACTTAAATACGCATTAAATCCTGTGCATCGTGTTAAGACGTCCACACAGAGTCAAAACATGAGTATAATTTAAACACCACTGAAGAGACAAATCAGGTCTGAGTTTGGCTGTCCAGTGCAAAGATTCTTGGTGTTTAAAAATCGTAGGACCATTAACATCTTTACATTTCAAAAGAATCGCTAGCCTCATTCATGATCTTTGAACTGTATCAAAAGTTATCGTATGAAGATGCAACGTTTCCCACATTTTTCATTATTGTTTGGTAGGGCCCTCCAGTCCACGTTTCTACGTCTGTTACACACGAGGGTTTCTGTTTCATTGTATGCTTTTCACCTGCATGACATGACAATTGCCAGCCATACCATCCTTTACTAAATACCTCTGTGTGTGTGTTGTGTGTGTGTGTGTGTGTGTGTGTGTGTGTGTGTGTGTTGTTGTGTGTGTGTGTGTGGTGTGTGTGTTATAAACTTCAGTTAGGATTGACAGCCTATATCAATTCTCAGTCTTCAACCTCACCCCTCAAACCTCTCCTCCTCTCACACCCTCCCCTCAGTCTGTCAGGCTTATGTTTTATATATAAAAATATCGTGATAAGCGCACATCACTAATGACAATGGGACAGAGAAGTCTACCACAGCTATAGTGCGGTCACCAGATTACTCTCCCCCTCATCCTTCTTCACCTCTCTGGTTTGCAGGCAAATCGCTCGTGGTTGACATGAGGCTGTGTGTTCCTCTTCTCTTCTTCAGTGAAGCACCAACTCCTCTCCCTTTCCCACACACTCACTCTGTCACAGGTGTGATACCATGCATTTATGCAATCACTGGGACTGGCAAGATATCCGTGTCTGCCCGTGTCTCACAGGTGTAACAATGTGGATTTGCTCATTGTGAAAAGTTAATATACCTCCGACATCTGAGAGGCGTCTTCTCGAATTGTCTGCACATGACCTCACACTGCAGTGCGGGGGACGATCCCATTCCAGATAACCCCTCCTCCCACGCCGTCTGATTACTAGCATCTTCTCCCTCTTTATAGTGATACTATTGTTAGCATGTTTCTCTGATAGCCTGTCAATCAGACAGACACCAAAGAGTGGATGCGTAGCTAACGCAGAAAAAAAGGAGATAAGTCTGCCCACTTCCCTGCTCCACCACAGGCTGTAGGACTGATCACAGTCCGTGACACACACTGGTGTCTGCCAGACAGGGGAAAGTTCATCTCTCCTACTCTGAGGTCCTGTGTAGGTTTCACTGACCAACCCAGAGGAACTGTAACGTGAAACTAAGTTTGTAAGTCTGAGACTATGCATTGTTTGTATGTATGTCAAATGTTTTAACACTACAACTTTTTGCCATTACTTGGTGACCTCTATCAAAATAATGAATGAGTATTTTATTGTAATGGTTGAACGTTTTGTCACAATTTGGTAAAAACTGTAAAGATGCTTGATTTGACATTCTATTTCAACAACGTAACATTTTATCGTCTGTATTCAATACTATCTGTTAAGATGATCACAGAATGCTATCTTCCCACATGACAGCAGTATGGTTATTTAGGGTGAAAACTGTTAGGGTGATTTTTTTTGTCTCACTTCTGTTCTTAAGACTGGATTGTCAAGGTAATCTGCATAGCTGTCAATTTGAAAAAGGGCCTCTTCTACTGCCACTTTTTTCAGAATGTTTTCTTTTACAAATCCCTTGATGCGTTCATACAGATCGTTGACAGAACTATTGTTATGCGTTTTTCTTTCTTTATTTATTTTGTCTTTCATTTTGTGCATATATCCATAAGAATATTGCTGATTAACACACACACCACACACACACACACACACACACACACGCGTGCGCGCGCGCGCGAGCGAACACACACACACATACACACACACGTGCGCGCGTGCGCGCGCGCGCAATATTGCTGATAATTCCATGTGTTAACTAAATTACGTGTTAAAGTAGAATTACATTAATTCGTGTAACTCTTTATTTGATTTGTTACATTCTCTTTGAACTTAGCAATAACGCTTTCTGTTTGTGTGTCATAAAGTCTGTCTAGACATTCTGATATTCTATTTCAACAATATAACATTTTTTTCCTGTTTTCAATACTGTCTGTTAATATGATCACAGAATGCTATACACGTGCGCACGCGCGCGCGTCTGTGTGTGTGTGTAACATAAAGTCTGTCTAGATATTCTGTGAAGAATTTTTTGATTGTTTGTTTCTTTGTGTATTTGCTTTTTTGCTTTTCATTAATGGCTTTTCTTTTCAAATCCATCATCCTTCTTAGCTTACTGTCATCAGTTGTCGTTTGTCCGTTACGTCAACAAAGACCTCTTGACTCATCTTTTGCTTGAGTGGTTGAGATGGTTTGTGGATACGCAGGCCGCTGATTTATCCTATCCATGCACAGAATGTGTTGTGATGGCTTAGACACAGAATGTGGGGGACGTCCTGTTGAGTGCTGGCGAGGGCTTTTTTTGCCTGTCTCTTAAGTTGTACTGCATCTGCCACCCTTTCTTCACACAAGCTGGCGCTCAGATATGTGGATAGAGTAGCGCTAGCTAGCTCAATCCATTGCAATTTGTTCCTGTGTGTCAGGGTTGATGTCAAAGGCTGTCGAATGTGTATGTATGCGTGCGTGTGTGCGCGCGTGTGTGTGTGTGTGTGTGTGTGTGTGTGTGTGTGTGTGCACGTTTCTCTCTCTCTCTCTCTCCTCTCTCTCTCTCTCTTATATATATATATATATATATATATGTGTGTGTGTGTGTGTGTGTGTGTGTGTGTGTGTGCGTGCGTGCGCGCGCGCGCGCGCGCGCATGTGTGTGTGTGTGTGTGTGTGTGTGTTGTTGTTGTTGTTGTTGTTGTCTTCAGTTTAACGTCTATCCACATAGTGATATCACACGGTGTGTGTGTGTGTGTGTGTGTGTGTGTGTGTGTGTGTGTGTGTGTGTGTGTGCCATTAACCAGGAATGAAAATCCACAATCACAAAGATTAAGTATTATTTGTAATGGATCGCACGTTTCAAACTCTTCACCACTGGACAAGATTAGAAAATTTACATGCTGATGCAGTACACTGAAAAATATAAGTGAGCATAGACATGGGCCCAAATACATATTAGAGATGAACTGTAACAGGGGTACCTGTTCTTTTTCTATATCTCCCAACTGTTTTTCTCCAATTTTTTTTCAGTTTTTTTTGTCCTGTAAAGGGAGCGTTTCCGTCCTTTTTTTTCATAATTCTTGCACACCATCAAGTCCATATGCTACTGTTACACTGCACCTTCTCTGGTGCACTTTGATGTTTTGGCATTTGATACAAATGATATCAAAGTGATACGAAGAAATGATACGAATACAAATTTCATATGCCTTTAATATCAAACAGTTGTTAGTATGGACAGCTGTACTGTCAGGAACATGAACGTACCAATTACACAAAACAGAATGCTGAATGATAAACCCCATTAGGATCACATAAAAGAGGTTTTAACGTATTCGAGTCTCGACTCACACAAAGCAATATCAAAAACAATGTATGCAGAAGTATGAAGAAAACTTGAAACTCAAAGGAAACAGTTATCAAAGATGGCTGTAGCCCATACAGAAAGCGATGGCTGCTGCGCGTGATCCTGCCCTTCTGCACTTCACGTGACAGCAGTCACTGCCCCTTCTTGTGTTCTGTTATAGTCCACACAGTAATTGACATGTATACAGTGTTCTTATGTGCTACTATAGTCCACACAATAACCGTCAATTATAGCGTGTTCTCTTGCGCTTCTATAGTCCACGCAATAATTGACAATTATAGCGTTTTCTTATGTGCTACTATAGTTCACACAATGATTGACAATTATAACGTTTTCGTATGTGCTTCTATAGTCCATACAATAATTGACAACTATATCGTTTTCTTGTGTGCTACTATAGTCCGTACAATAATTGACAACTATAGCGTTTTCTTATGTGCTACTATAGTCCACGCAATAATTGACAACTATAGCATTTTCTTATGTGCTACTGTAGCCCACACAATAATTGGCAATTGTAGGGTGTTCTCTTGCGCTGCTCTAGGCCACATAATAATTAGAAACTTAAACGAGCACTTACCTTGGGAAGTCGAAGTTTGAGTGAGATTACCTGAACGGAGGGATATGTGAAAAGCGCATGCGCAGATCCGCCATACTTTAAAGGTCAGATCAAATACACAAATTTGATCTGATTTGATAGTTTCCTTCACATTGAGAAAACAAACAGTGAACCTATTTATGAACTTAGATTTCTGTTCATAATTGTATTGGGTGGATATAACTTCTGGAGTGGGCACATGTCCCTCCGTTCCGGTAAACTTCATTATGGAATCACTCAAACTTCGACTTCCCAAGGGAAATGTTCGTTTAGGTGTCTAATTCCATTTCTCGTAGTTTACTGAAACTACGTGACATGTGAGACTTCAAAGTTGGTTGTTTTTCAGTACACCTTCAGTCATCATTCAGTCATTCACGTTTCAGAGCATAAGGCAATACTATATCAAAGATTTCGCCTTGCGTGATTTTATGTTTAAATATTTCTTCATCATTTGATAATACCAGTGCAAAGGATTTTCTCCTTTAGCACCAAAATAATGTTCCAAGTTTCTTGGTCCACTCCAATGCATGGCTATATGTCATGGGGCACATTTATAACTACACATTTACTGATCTAGTTTTCCTTTGACACTCACACACTACTGCTTGCACAAATAACTGACTAGAATGAAACCAAACACTTCATTCTCTATTTCTCTCCACACAAAGATAAGTCACTGTCTTTTACCTTGGAGTTTAGTCTCCACACAAAAGGTAAGTGTTTTCACATAAGAATTTGCTCTCTGCACAAGGCAATTGTCTTTCATGTCTTTTCGATCACATAGTCCACCATCTGTTTCTGTCCTGTCCCCCGAAGTGTGTTCTTCATTTCCGTCCTGATAGCTTTGTGGTAGGAATTCTGAAAAGTTGTTGCTTTCGACCAACCTGCTTTCTATCGAATACTTTCTACGCTGATTTAACATAGCAGATGTTGATGCAGTTCATGCATTTTTGTGTCTGTGTGCATACGTCCGTGTGTGTGTGTGTGTGTGTGTGTGTGTGTGTGTGTGTGTGTGTGTTAAGAGTCTTGATTGCTTCTACTTGTTTCGACAAGAACCGACAAGAATACGCTTTAAAAAAAAAAAAAGACAATCCGCCACCACCACCACAACCACCCACCACCACCCCGTTTTCCACTCCTCTACAATAATTATAAGGAGACTTCCGCACTGAACTAGCACAGCCCAGGCAAAATCTTATCAGCCCAGCCCCCCTCCCACCCCCCCCCCACCCCCACCCCCCGCCGCCCGCCCCCGGCCCTCCCCACCCCGCGCCTCACTCTTGCTCCCCAGAAAGCGAGACTTTCTCGCAGTATAGTCACGATCCAGACAAACGTAATCTTATCAGATTACCACCCCCACTCCTTATTATCATAACGCGGGTCTTTCTTGCCAAGTCACAATCTAGCTTAATTGATCGCCTAGGGACTGAAGAGTTATCCCGCCTGATTTTGTTACGCCAGTCGTCATCGACAATCATGGCTGTCTCGAAAGTGTGCTTAAATAGCGAGATGACACGGCTGACTGACAGTGCCGTTAATGACTAAAAGATGGCTCAACTGATAAGAGGGGTATTCACTGTCTTCTAACAGATTGTTAGGTCCAGGGTACTCGAAACTGGTGTGGACTGGTCAAGATCACACACACACACACACACACACACATGACTGATGACATGCGCGATGACTTTGATTAAAGTGAGGAGGAGATGCGCGTCGTCGACCTCACTCTCTCGTCCGAGACCACCTGTATCCAATGGCAAGACAAGGTCGAGACGGTTGGAGATGGAGACGGATGCAGTGGATGACCTAGATGTTCTACGTGCCTCATCTAGCTCTGTGCACTCCACAGTGCATTGCTGTAACTGCCTTTCTCTCTGTTGAACCATAAAGGTTTCTGCCGCAGAGTCCGCCGGCGTTCATTCTTTGTATGCGTAGGTAGTCAAACCCTAACTCATACTCATATCCCCTACTACTGTGAACTGCAGCAGGGTGTTGCTCTCTTCCACCTTCACAGCCGTTGGGAAATTGCATCCTCATTCGCCTGTTCTGCCGTTGGAGCTTGGTTTGACTTTTTTTATCGAGGTTGACTCCTCTAGATCCGTCGTGTTTAGCCTGGGGCCCGCGCTGCCCAGTTACCGTGGGTCACCTCTGGGAGGATGTGGTTGGACACCACGCACGATCGGTCTTGAAGTGAAAGAGGCTATGCCGAGCATGGGGACTAATACCGCAAGGATGCCCCGCTGATGTCAGTACCTGTGCCAGGCAACAACTACACAAAGCACCACAAGCAAGCAGAGCAAAGTCAGAGCAGAGCAAGTAAGCGTGGACTACATGCAGCCATCTCCACAACACAAGGCAAAGACACAAGGCCCGGGGTGACACTGGGGGAAGAATCCTATAGATATCTTCACTGCCCGTACCACCATCGCTTTTCACTTCCTGGGATTTTTTCATCCCTGCAACATCCACAACACCCCACACACACACACACACACACACACACACACACACACACACACACACACTGTGTGTGCGTGCGTGTGTGTGTGTGTGTGTGTGTGTGTGTGTGTGTGTGTGTGTGTACATACATAGCCTACATGAGAGACAGAGAGAGTATGAAGTGATCAAGATCAGACAGATAGATAGATAGTTGGATTTCTATACCCAATGCCACGTTTTCGATACAAGTGAATTGACGATGTTTTCTCTTGCCAGTGTATATGGTCTGTTTTCAATTAATTTCAAGTCGTCGTAAGGCAACCCACTAAAGGGGAGACTGCACTGCTGCCGAGTCACTTCGGTGGTGCTTAATGGTGCCTGTTCTGATCCAACATACGCAGGGCACCAAATACACACACACACACACACACACACACACACACACACACACACACACACACACACACACACACACCCCGACGACAATAATTGCTTAGTTGCGAAGCCAGGTGTGAGTGAGATCTCCTCCCGGAGGACGCCACCAAGTCCATCCAACGACAGTTCCCATGAATTTACCAACACCAGTGACCCCAACAGAACCAAACCAAGGGCATGGACGAAGAGAGATAATCGAAACTGAGGTCACCAAGACAGCAGGGCAGTGAAGGACCACATAGTTTAAGATATTTTTTTATGCTGTTCGATCAGGATGAGGATAATGAAGATCATGCTACGGATTGCCATTCTGGTCTGAGACTGCATGAGAGGGCTGTAGCCCTTGCTTACTTTCTTAAATAGATCCCGGCGTCAACCAGTCAAAAAAACACTGACACCTGTAGTGTTGGTCAGGAAATTTGAGCAACCCTCTCGAAGATGCATCTTTTAAGTTGATGAAACTCGATTGTGTGGTCCTAGTCTTCCCATGTGTGGTCCTAGTCTTCCCAGCTGAAGCCATAGAAAACTCAACTTGAGGGAGGAGCCGATGGGGGCAGAAAAATCACACAACTAAATGGCTTTGATAGGAATTGAACCCAATACCTCCTGGCCGGAAGTCCGCAACGCTGACTACTTCGCCAAGGCGGCTGGTCCACCGCCTTCATTTGCGATTGCTTCTGATTTTTCACGTCGGCGATGTCCACTTTCGCTGATGAGTGGATTTCTTGACGGGTGAACGTCTCCCGACAAACGACTGATCTTTTGCCGGGGTAATATCGAGTCTGGGGGGTAAATGTTAAAAGGGATGACATTTGTCCACCGTAATCACTGAACATAATCGTGATCTTCAGACATGAACACCTGTCATATCATTAGGTAATCTTACTCGGTAAAACTGATCATTTTTTTCTTTTTGACATATGCCCTGGCTGAAATCCCCCCCCCCCCCCCCCCCCCCCCCCCCGCCCCCATGTCCAGAGGTGGAAGGATTTTACTTTTGAAATATACCGTTATCTATTAATGCGATATTGCTCTGACAATATGAGTGTGTGTTGTGCGTACGTGCGTGCGTGCGTGCGTGATTGCGTTCGTGCGTGCGTGCGTGCGTGCGTGTGTGTGTGTGTGTGTGTGTGTGTGTGTGTGTGTGTTGTGTTTGTGTGTGTGTGACAGAGAGAGAGATAGAGGAGATGGAGGTGGGGGGAGGAGGGGGGGGGGGCTCTGTCAGCAGCATATCTGTCAATATTGAAGCAAAGCTACGGACTTTCTGATAGACAACACAGTGGCCCGTGCTAAGGATACAGCCAGTCCGCTTCAATTACCACCCACAGTTTACAACAAAAAAGTCACAAAGTCACACACACACACACACACACACCACACGTGCAAGCACGTGCATGCGCGTGACACGCACACACACACACACACACACACACACACACACACACACACACACACACACACACACAATCAAGAGCACCGCGCGCGCACACACACACACACACACACACACACAACACAAAACACACACATCTACCAGATCTTCTCTCCCTCTCTCACTTTCTATCCCCCCCCCCCGCCCCGCACACACACACACACACACACACACACACACACACACACACACACACACACACACACACACACAAACACACACACACGCAAAGACCCCGATAAATTATTCCCCCTTTCCAAGCTGCCGAGATAAAGTCATGTTCAAAGTGAGAATGAAATAAATAATGGAACATGTAATCCACATGTTTCTGGAGGGAAGACAACGCTTATGAATACAGACTTTCTTTAAAACAAATAAAGAGACATGCGAATGGATCACAGGGGGGGGGGGGGGGGGGGGGGGGGGGGGGGGGGGGGGGGGGGGGGGGGGGGGGGGGGGAGATCACAGGGGGGAAAGTGAATAACAGAGAAGACAGAGGGTGAACAAAGGATTGGAAACACAGAGAGTTCAAGAAAAGGAAAATCTAGCACAGCATTTACTGAGGCGAGGGATACATGTTACGCTGAATGACACCCCTTCACCCTCCAGTATCCCCACTGTGGAGGGTCTGTGTGGCCGGGACCGGAGGGAAGTGTGTGTGTGTGTGTGTGTGTGTGTGTGTGTGTGTGTGTGTGTGTGTGTGTGTTGTATTGGGGGGGGGGGTGTCTTTTTCTGTTAATGAAGCACAGCAATTATAGTAAACGGGGAGACAATTTCTGCTGAAACTATTTTCAATGGGTGAAGGGATAATGGAAGCATTCTAGCATCTTAAGGATCATACCAATAATAACTGCTTTCTCAAGGAAACCAAGAAAACACTTGTGATGCTTAGGGTAAACAGGGAAAAACAGGTCCTATCCCAAGGAAATAGTTGCGATTTTCATGGACAACAGAAATACATTGTTTTCCTGAAGCGTTAGGAATAACACCGCCAATGATAACTGTTTTCCTCAGGAAAAAAAAAACCAAAACAAAACAGGGAAAACACTTATGACGCTTCTAGGGAAAACGGGAGGAAAAACAGTTATCCCCAGGAAAATGGTTGTGAAACTGATGGATAACAGCAATATCCTATTCTCCTGATGGATAACAGCAATATCCTATTCTCCTGATGGTCTTTTTTCTTTTCCTTTTTGTACTCCCCGTTCTCATAGAACAGGGAGTACTTTACAATGGGAACGAAGAAATGCTCTGTGTGTGTGTGTGTGTGTGTGTGTGTGTGTGTGTGTGTGTGTGTGTGTTCAAACTGTGTTCCACTCGCTCCAGACAAAACTACCGGGCCGATCTTTCTGAAAATTTGTAGGTATGTTCATTATGGGTCACGGATGATGCCCGATGTTTTATTTTACCGTTAAATCCCTTACCAACGGCTATAACAGCCCATAACGGTTTTCCTTCTTGATGGAATATCTCAGAAAGTGCTCGGCCGATCCTTCTGAAAATTTGTATGTTCATTATGGGTCACAGATGATGCCCGATGTTTACCAGAATAGCATTTACTAACGGCTATAACGGCCCATAACGGTTTTTTCCTCTTTATGGAATAGCTCACGCGTATTCAAGATAAACTGGGAGTACGTTTATATGCTTTGCATTTTGTTTTTTATTTCGCGTTTCCGGCCATGCCAGTTCCTAAATCCGGTTAGTAAGGCGAAATCATCCGTCCGCTACAGTGACCCCGCCGGTCCCCACAGCTTCTCCTGGATCTCAACCGGACTGGGCCACACCTCCAGTCGATGTGGCTGGGCCCCTTTGAGGCTGGACGCCCGGCGCTGTCGCCGCCTGAAGAACTACGGGACGAGCGCCATCCCGTCGAATATCAGTCTGCATGGCCATATTGGGGGAGATGCGTAGTCGTGTTTGGTCTTCTCCTGTGCTTGTGACTCTGCAGGAGGTCTGCCCGCTAGCCTCAGCCGACACATTCCCACCTCAGAGCAGCTCATGGTTGTCTGGTTACCCTGATAATACAGGGGCTAACGTACACCAGACAGTGGGGGGTTGGGATCATTCTCTTAGGCTATGGCTTGCGACAGCTTTTTCCGTATTATCCGGTGCAAAACTTGAGGGATCCCCAGTCCACCAACCAGGGGACGCGCCTCCACTCTGAATAGCCCCAACGCGAGATTTCTGATAGATAGCTATTTTCCTTGGGAAAACGGCTAATATTGGCGTGTGAAGTTAGTATGCTGCCGTAAATTGGGAGGGGGCGGGGTGAAGAGGTCCATTCCTTCAAAGTCTCGCTTAGTAACAATAGCATTCCACGATAGCTCCTAGGCTTGCCACGAGCCAGCGAACCTTAGCTTGAACGAGGAAGAGCCGAAGGGCGACAACTTAGGTCGACAGACGCCACAGGTATTGCGTGTCGCACTATACTACCGTCATCACATAGGCCTACGTTTGACGGACAGGCTAAAGAGACGGAAGCCACGTCTCTCTCTCTCTCTCTCTCTCTCTCTCTCTCTCTCTCCTCTTCTTCTTCCAAAATAAATGGCGCTGATGTGCAAATCCGTTGGGTTTCCGCCCCCTCCCTTCCTTCCTATCCCATAGCAAAACCGGGGGGGGGGGGGGGGGGGGGGTAAATGAGTACCCCTGCCCCCTTCTTTTGAATATTTTTTTTACTGTGAGGACTATTGTGCTAAAAATATAACGACAAGGGGGAAAACATCCCCCCCCCTCTTTCTCTCTCTCTCTCTCTCTCTCTCTCCTCTCTCTCTCTCTCTCTCTCTCTCTCTCGAAGTTTACGCATTACTTAGAGATAAATAAATCATATATCAAAGCATTTAAAGGTTAACTGGTCAACCGAGGTAAAGTGCCGACATTCATTGTGTAGTGAGGAAATCAGAGTTATTCGTGATGTAGCTTTGTATATATTTTATGCACTGAGGCACAGGGAAAATATATTATTATTGCTGCAAATATAAGTTGATTCCTATCATCCATGTGTTTGGATAGCCACTACATTGTTTACGTGCACCTATGTTTACAGACTGGAGGTCTAACATTAAAACATTGTCATTGTCATTGTCGTCCCAAAATAAATGGCGCTGATGTGCAAATCCTTTGTGTTTTTGCACCCCCCCCTCCCCCCTCTTCTACCCCACGCAAAAACCCGAGGGGAAAACAGTACCCCTGCCCAAATCCATTTCTTTTTTAAAATTTAAAAAAAAAAATTTTTTCATGAAGACCTTGACTAAAGACCACGACGGGAAGACACCCGATTCACTCTCTCTCTCTCCCCTCTCTTTTCTCCTCTCTCTCTCTCCCCCCTTTTTCTCTTTTGTTGGTGTGGTGGTGTGGTGGGTGTGTGTTTTGGGGTTTGTTGTGTTGCCCCCATTTTTGACAGGTGTTGGGTCTTTCGTAAAACTTTGGGAAACATAACAGCAAAAAGAAAAAAGTTACCGGTAAAAATTTTGCATTTACTACCGCCGTAAAATAAAAAACTTTCCTCCTCTCTCTCCTCTCTCTCTCCTCTCCCCCTCTCTCTTTTTTTGTGGTGTGTGTGTGTGTGTGTTGTGTGTGTGGTGAGAGGGGAGAGAGGAGAGAGAAGAAGAAGGAGAGAGACCTCAAAATAAACTCTTGACGGAAAAATCTTTTGTTTTCGGCTCTTTCCCCTTTGGCAACATTTCAGGCGGTGACAAATTTTCCAAAGTAAAAAAAGACCCCAAAACCCCTTTTTTACCACCCGCGGGGGCCTACTTTTCATTGAAAACAGCCCCCTTTCGCGGGGTCCAATTTTCCCCCTTTCGTTTTTCTTTGTTTCCGAAAAGTCCCCCCCCCCCACCCCCCCCCCCCAACCCCCCCCCCCCCTTTCCCCCCCCCCTCTCCCTTCCCTCCCCTTTCCCCCTCCCCCCCTCTCCCCCTTCCCCTCCCCCTTTCCCCCTTTCTCCCACCCCTTTCCCCCCCATTCTCCCCCCATTTCCCCCCCCCCTCGGCCAAAAAAAAATTTTCTCTCTTCCGTTTTTTTTTTTTTTTTTTTTTTTCTTTTTATTTTTTTTTTTTTTTTTTTGTTTTTTTCTGTTGTTTTTTTTTTGGGTTTTTGGGGTTCTTTTTTTCCCCCCCCCTTTCTCTTCGTTTTCTTTCTGTTGTGGGGGTTAAAGTTCATCGTGTGTGGTGGTGTGTGGGGGTGGGTTTGTTTTGTGTGGGGTGGTGGTTTTGGTTTGGGGGGTGGTGTGTTGGGGCCCCTTGTTTGTTGGTTTTTTGTTTTTTATTCCTTTCCCCTTTCCCCTTCCCTTCCCCCCCTTTTTTTTCCCTTTTTCCCCCCCCCCCCCCCCGCCCCCCCCTTCCCTTTATTTTCCCTTTGTTTTCTCCTTTTTTATTTTTTTTTCGTGCACGCTGCTTTGTTTTTTTGTTTTGTCTTCCCCCCTCCCCTTTTGTTTTTTTCCCCCCCTTCTTCTTCCCCTCTCTTTTCCCTTTCTCCCCCCTCTCCCCTTCTCTCTCTCCTTCTCCTCTCTTTTCTCTCTCCTTCTCTCTCTCTTCCCCCCCCCCCCCCCCCCCCCCCCCCCCCCCCCTCTCCCTTCCTTTTTTTTTTAAAATTTGTTTAATCTTAATCTATTATTTTATTTTTTATTATAAAAGGAGTTTATATTTTGTACCGGGCCCTGCCCCCGCTTGTCCTTTTCTTCCTTTTTTCCTTCCCTTTTCCCTTTCTGTTTTTTTAAAAAAAATTTTTTAAAACATTAAAATTCCCTTTTAAACAGGTTAACCCCTTATCACTTTTTCCCCTGTTTCCTTTTCCCTTTTTTTCTCATTTCATAAAAACTTTCCCTTGTCTTAATAATTTTTAACCCCCCTCAAAAGGGGGTTTTATAAAAATCCCCCCCCCTCTCTCTCTTCTCCCCTCTTCCTCTCTCTTTCTCCTTTTTCTCCTTTTTTTTTTATTTTATTTTTAAATTTTTAATTTTTTCTCTTGCCAAAACCCCCCCAACAAACACCCCCCCCACCCCAAACAAAACAAAAATTTTGGGGTTCCCCCCCCCCCCATGTGTTTTTTTTTTGTTTCTTTGCTAAATCTCCTCTCCCTTCTCCTTCTCCTCCTCCTCTCTCCCCCCCTCTTCTCCTCTTTTTTCCAAATTTTTTTCCATGGAAAAATAAAATTTTATTTTCCCCGGGCCCCCAAAAAAACCACAACCACCCCAAAATATATATATATTTTTTATAAAAAAAATTTTTAAATTTTAAATTAAATTTTTAAAATTTTCCCAAAAGTTTTTCAAAAAACTCTATCCTCAAAACAAACCCAAACCCCCCCACTTTCCTTTTTCAAAGGACCCCAAAATAACTTCAAAAGAAAACAAATTTTTTCCAAACCCAACCTAAAATTTTTAATCTGTTTCGGGGCCCTAAAAAAAAAAATTTCCTTTTTACATACACTCTTACACCCATTCTTATAAATTTTAAAGGGGAAAACTCATTCATTCCAAGTATTCTCTTTCAAAAAATATTTTTCCCAAATTTACTTCTATTCCCTTTCATTTTACTTAAAAGTCCCTGGAAAACCGTTTTAATTTTTCCCCCCTACCCCTTTTTTGTTTTTTTTCATTTTTTAATTTTTTTTTAAAAAACCAACATTTTCCCCTGATCTAAATTTTTAACAAAAAATTTTTAAAAAAAAAAAAATTATCCTTTTTAAAAATTTTTTTTTTAAATTTTTGTTTTTGTTGTTTTTTTTTTTTTTTTTAAAGAGAAAAGAAAAAAAAATTTGTTTTTTTTTTTTTTTTTTGGGGGTTTTTTAGGATTAAAAATTTTTTTTTTTTTTTTCCGCCCCCCCGCCTCCCTTAATTTTCCCTTTTCTCTCCAAATATTATCTCAGTTTTTTAAATTTTCCCCTTTTCCTAAAACAGTGAAAGCAAGCCAAAACATTTCAGTTCATGTATCTCCCCCCCCCCCCCCCCCCCCCCCCCCCCCCCCTTCCCCCCCCGGGGCTCCCCACAAAACCCTCTCCTCCGTTTCCTTTTATCCATTATAATTTTCATTTCCCCCCACGAAACCAACCCAAAACCTTACAATTTCTTCCTCCAATCCACCCTTTCCTTCAAAAGCTTTTAAAACCCCTCTCTCTCTCTCTCTCTTTAACAAACAAAGAATAACAAAAACAACAAAGTTGAATGTGTTTTGTTTGTTTTCCAGATAACTGATACTATGTTCATATCCTTTCATAGTAGGACTTTGGCTTCTTTGAATAAAACTCTATCTGTCTGTCTGTCTGTCTGTCTGTCTGTCTGTCTGTCTCTCTCTCTCTCTCTCTCTCTCTCTCTCTCTCTCCCCTCCTCCTCCTCCTCCTCCTCCTCCTCCTCCCGAGCTCTCTTTGTCTCTTTCTCTCCCTCTCCCTCTCTCTCTCTCTCTCTGTCTCTGTCTGTCTCTCTCTCTCTGTCTCTCTGTCTGTCCTCTGTCTGTCTCTCTCTCTCTCTCTCTCTCTCTCTCTCTCTCTCTCTCTCTCTCTCTCTTAAGTAGGACTCTGGCTTTCTTGAATAAAAACTCTGTCTGTCATTTAAGTTACAACAATATAAGTGAAAACAGAAAAAAAGATGTACATATACACATACATACATACAAAAATGAAAAACAGTTGACATACTATGCAAATGGTAAACAATTAAATTGACCATTCAATTAAATTAGTTATATGGAGACTCTTTTTTTTTTTCCTTTTCCTTTTTTTCCCTGGTCAACTCAGTTACATCAAATAGAAACAAATGACGGTGGGACTATACTATGATTAGAGGAACCAAATGGCTTATAGATGTCTACTTTGGGCCTGAAACATGTCACACGAAAAACCACCAAAGTTTTCTTCTTTTTTTAATTAATTAATTTTTCAAATACCTATGACCCTAAAATCAACTTTTAAAAAAAGCTTTATAAGGAGTCCATTTGGCAACAAAATCATTATATACCATATTTTTGCGTGCTATGTACTCTTCAGTATTGTATCTGTATTTTTAACTTATTAGTAAAAACTCGTACAGTGGGCAAATTTCCATTTGATTTGCAGTGGTACAAGTATTCTTTAGCAGATATCAAAATGAAATAGAAGATCTGATCAATGCTTATATCTTTATCGGAACCAAGAATAACCAGTGGTTCTGTGATTCGTAAATTGACACATTGTGACATTTTTCATTCATAGCATACATCAAAGCATTCCAAAAATCTTTAACAACTCCACAGTGCCAGAACATATGACTGATACTGTCCTTTGTGGCGTGACAAAAAACTACATAATTCACTGTTCAGTACACCAATGTTTTTAAGAATAACTTATAATGAATACTATGTATGTGTATTTTTGTGTCCAAAAAAAAAAAATTATTGCCTGAACAATACAAAACATATTTAACAGCTGCAAAAAAAAAAAAAAAATCTCTCTCTCTCTCTCTCTCTCTCTCTCTCTCTCTCTCGCTCGTTCGTTCTTTGACATCCCAAACTGATTCTGTTAGACACGTCCCTCCACCTAATTATGTAGGACTCAAGACCCTCAAGACAATTAACTTGCCCTCCCCCTCCATCCCCTCAACCCGCCCTCTCTCTCCTCCTCCCCGCAAACTACCTATTGAGGCTAATCTTTTCACCCACTTGTTGCACAGAGCTGGCGATACCCCTCAGGCCTGTCGATAGACTAACTAACCGTATTGTTGTTACAGATCTCACTCGGGCACTTGTGTTGCGACAGCTCCCAGGCCCTCCCTCCCTCCTCTCCTCACCCCAGCTGAGAGTAGTCATGACTGGAGAAAAGGACCGGGAGTTCTCGTTCTTTGTTGTCCGTTGTGAAGAGCCTGACACTACTCGAGATCTCCTCGCTGCTGTGCGCCTCAGGAGAGACGGAGATGACAATAGTGGTTCGGAGGAGGGGAAATGGGTCGGGGGTGGGGGTGGAGGGGGGTGTCGTTGAAACAGAAGAATCCAATAGGTTCCTGTGAAGGAATGGAGTGGGGGATTACGAGAGCTGAGAATCAGGGACGGGGGATGGTGGGGTGGGGGTGGGGGCTGTAGTAAGAGGAGATGAAGCACGGTCAAAGTGTCTACCAATCAGAAGTGAATGTAAAGGCAACTGACGAACGTCATTGGCTGCTTAGCCAATGTGCGGACAGAAAGCTCTCTCCGACGACACTTTTACAGCCCTCGACCACGTGTGGATGTGCGGCCCCTATAAAACCTAAAGGCTTTATCCCCACAGAATCAGTTACTGTTTGGCCTACGTGCAACGCCCGACTTTTTTTTGAGAAATCACCCGTGTCACGGTAAGTCAGTTTTTCTTTCTTAGCCGCACTGACAGAAGATGGATGAACACGGCAGATTGAGCGAGTAGTCTACACAAGGTGTTTTTTTTTTTTTTTTTTTTTTTTTTTTTTAAATCTCCTGCGCACATACGGTGTACTGGTGTTCGCGTGATATCATGTGTGTTAAGGGTGTTAGAAGATCAAAGTGAAGTTAATCCTTGAAGGATATTCCTGAGCAGAGAGAGAGAGAGAGAGAGAGAGAGAGAGAGACAAAAACAAAGATAAAAAAAATGCAGGGAACTAGCGCATTCTTCTTCTTTTGCGTACGCAGGCTGATACTTCTGCGGACACCCCCTGTATAGG
>CM065732.1:9732640-9785140 GCA_033310375.1 Conus canariensis
TGCTCAGGTAAACTTTTGAACATGTTTTTTATGTGAACACTGTACCTGTTTTAATACTTTGAATGTTTGCATTGATTTGGCAGTGAACAAAACTTGTCGGTCAGGCACTGCATTTTGTGTTGTGTTTGTTTTTCTTTTTCTTTTTCCTTCCTTTAAGTGTTTCTTGTCAACATGTATGGTGCTAGCTGATGATGACAACACTGCAAATTTTGTCAGTAAAGATGATTTAAATTTTAAGGTGATCTCAAGATCAGTGTTAATGGTAGTGTGGGGCAGAATGAATGTGCCGTGTGACTCTTTCTCATTGACCTCAATTAAGTCATGGAAATATGAAAACGGATATTCATTGCAGCCTTTGCAATAAAATCTCTATATATGCATAATCTTTCAAAAGCACCGTGGAAGAAGAGGTGGAAGTATGTCAGGTCATGGAAGGATATGCTGACCGATGTCATGTCCCACAATGCCATTGTCCTCAGAGCTCGGTATTATGTGGTATCCACATGGCGTCACATGTTTGAAGAAACTAACAGGCCACTTTTGTCAGTCCAAGCCATTGGTGACAGTTTGCTTTCACCAACAAGGAAAATGAGCATTCCGTTTGAATGACCGTGCAGATCTTCAACAGCGTGTTGTGTTTGATCAGCAATATGTATCTTGGTTCTTGTCTTGTTGGTATCGCCATGCATTATTTCTTTGCTCTTAGTGTTTTGATAGCATTTTGTCTTGTGAACAATGAATTTTCAGTTCCTCGCCAAAGCAGTTAATTTACCACACGAAGCGAAAAAACAAAAAGAGATGATTGGTACATGTAGGACGCATGGGTTCATTGTATTTGTTTAAAATGATGACTTGATTTTAAACAAGAAAACGTTTTTAACCTGTGTAGATTTTAAACAAGAAAACGTGTTTACCTATGGAAGTGCAGGTATGTCTGTTTAGCACATAATGTGTGTACGGGCATAACATACATATTCGCATAGCCACAATCAAATATTTGTATGCATGGGTATCTTTTCTTGTCAGTATGATATAGTATATATGCATGTGCTGTCTTTGAATTTAGTGAGTTGACCTCTTTTGTAATTTAACCACAAATAATAGAGCATTGTCAGAATTGCTTTGGAGATGTGCAGAATTCAGTTTTGTACAACTTTTGTCTATTAAAATGTGTGTGTGAAGAAGAGAGAGAGAGAGAGAGAGAGAGAGAGAGAGAGAGAGAGAGAGAGAGAGAGAATGTGCATTTGTGCAAGTTCAATCGTTTTATGAAAGGAAATTTTCACATGTATGTATTTGATTCTTAAATTTGACCTTCCAGTGCATGTTATATTCATGTCTCATTAAACAGTAAACATCACTATGAACCTTGAATGAATGCGGTAAATCGCCTTTGATGTCATTGCTTGTTTGTTTTTCTTTTTTTTCATGTATTTGTTATTTCACTGTTTGATTTTAAAATCCTGGCGTTTCCTCAACAGGCATTTGAAAAAAATTAAAACAAAACTTTACAAATAAGTGGAGAGATTGGTGGGTTGCTATTTCGGCAACTAAATACTATATGCTTGTGTTAACATGCGTGAGAATAACATTTTGTGTATGGAGACCATCAAGGGGACTCTGTGTGTGTGTGTGTGTGTGTGTGTGTGCGTGCGCGCGCACGCATACATATGCGTACGCGCGCTTCATGTCTGAGAATCCATGGTTTCTGTTTTCTGTCAGTAAATTTGTACCAAGTGTGAAAGAGTGCAGTGTTAAATTTGAAGACTTGACTTCTTTTATTCCTACTTAGTAATGATGTTTTGCAAAGCTAACATTGTACGATTGCATGCGAGTGCTCATGTATCACTTAGTTTTGAAGTAAGAATGATGTAGCCCATCTGTAACTGTTTATCCCCCCCCCCCCCCCCCCCCGTTCATTGCTTGATGAAAAATAAATGCAGTCTTTTGATGTGAGAAAAAGGCTACCAGGAGATACTGCATTCTGTCTGTGTTTGGAGAGGTGTTTCTTGAAAATAGCTTGGATTGTTTTGAACACACTTTACCCGGTTAAAGACATGAGAACTAGGAATAATTGTGTAGTTGTGACAATGATTTGTAAAATGGCAGGGTAGCGCATTGCATGCACACTTCATTATGAATATATAGCATAAAGCTATGGTGGTATAAACAATAAAGATGGAGAGGTTATTGTTTGCATGTATACTTTCGACATGTGAATTTTGAAAATGTCCACACATGAACAAGCACATGTACACACAAAACAGGTATACTTTGCCAATCTGCACATGTAAGGCCAGACTTAATATGGTGAGGGTGGGTCGGTGTGGTCTTCGGTGGATTATTTAGTCCGCTTTCGATCCCCCCCCCCCCCCCCCCCGAAGAGCGATTACTTACCCAGCTTCTAGTGATGGTCAGTTTTCTTGTGATTGTTTTTTCATGTGTACTTATCATGTTTGAACAGCTGAGACTGAAAAGTGTTTGGAGAAATAGTCTGATCCGACTGTCGGAACATCAGCTTTGTTTGGCCGCTGCATGGCTTTCTCTGTAGATGTTATAAGCCTGTTACATTGTTACGGAAGATGCTGGTCAGGAAAATAAAAACCCACTGTTTTATCGCGCTTAGCGCGTGTGTTGAAAAGATTAAGAAAACTCGGGACTGTATATATGCTTTTTAGAGAGGCATAGATACTATTGTTAAGCTTTTTTTTGTTGGGTTTTTCACATTGGAGACCATTGAGATAGGAGCAGTTACAGACTTGTTGAAAACTGTTTTCCCAGGTTGTTACACAAATGGGTAACCTAATGTGATGGCTTTTTTAATGCAGCAGGCGTAAGATAAGAGACAATTACAATTAATGAACATGATAAATTTTCCAGCTTACTTTTTCTGGTAGTGTTGAAATTTTTGTTTAACATGAATGTGATTAAGTTTTAAAATTGAAACTGAAGCGCGATTGGTGAGTTGAATCGAAACCACACTGTATTTATTCTCAGGCAAACCAGGAAAGTTATTCCCTTGTTTTTCTGTTGGAAATGGGTTTAACTTTGTGGACTGTACATATTCAGCAGTGTTGATTCGGTGTGTTTCCGTCTGGGTAACATTTTCGTATTTTCATTTCATCGGGTGACAGCAGCAGTGTAAATATCTGTTAGTTATGATTAAGAACGTTGGGGACCTTTCGCACATCATTTTTTTGGTCTATTTTCAAAGGCTTTATGTTGAAAATATGATCATCAGAGATTATTTTGATCAACAGTCCTTGGAGTTTGTTTCTTTCTTCAAATATGTTGCGTTATTGATTTTGAGCACAGTCAGGTCATTAACCTTGTAGTAAAGCTAGCTTTTTCATTGGGCGTTCATATTCGGTAATTCCTAATTACTAACCATTGCTTCATTCGCTCATTTCCTTTAAGTGTTTCTTTTATGCATGATTTCTAGATGGGGAGGGAGGGAGGGAATCTCATCCCAAAGAGTCGGATTTTTCAACTCATTGTTGACAAGCTATGAGCCACTCAAGTTTGGAGCATTGGAAATATTGCGATCTGACATTCCTCTGAAAAGGCAAACAGTGTTTGACTGGAATTTTCCCTTTGCATGTTGCCCCATTCCCATTTCACTTTTCTTTGTTCATTTCACTGTAAATGCGCTCAACTAGATGAAATGATTACTGCTGAGAGAATTTGCTAGTCAGGTGAAGGTAAAGTAATCAGCTCCTCTAGGGTTTCCACACACACACACACACACACTCTCTCTCTCTCTCTCACACACACACACACACACGCGCGCGCGCGCGCGCGCGCGAACACACACACACACACACAGCATTTCTTCGTTCCCATTGTAAAGTACTCCCTGTTCTATAAGAACTGGGAGTACACAGAGAGAGAGAGAGAGAGAGAGAGAGCACATATATTTCTCATTCATGGGACAAAAGACTGTCCCCTCTCGGCACTTCCGGCGCTGACCACCTGCAGGCACCTGTTGCTGGAAACCTGTTATTCTTACCTTAAAGCTGAACAGAACTTGCTAATACTTAGTAATCTAGCCCTTCCGACTCAAAACATGAGTCAGACAGAACTTGACTCTCACTTTCATATTTGTCAAGATTGATACCTTTCGCCTCATACATTTCGATTAAAACTGGACAATCTAATAGAAGGTGATGTACAGAAATGAATTTTCCACAGACACACAACTTCAGGAGAAAATTTGGTCTTCCATGTGTTCAGCCTTAATTTTGTGATAATCTTAGCCAGATGGCTGAGCAGCTAGGCAGTGTGTAGCATTTTTCACAGAAAAAAAGGTTTTGTAAACGTAGTGTTCCAGGTTGAATAGTAGTTCACACTTGGAAGGATGTAATGCAAATTTAGCACACATTCTGAACAGTTTTGTTCACCAAATTTACCTAGATTATCTGCTATTTCATTCCCTCTGAGACCACAATGTGAAGGAATCCAACAGAAGTCTACGATTATACCCTGAGACATAATACAGTGTATCAGGTACCTTATTTCATATAGTAAATCTTTTCTGGCCTTACAATCCCAAGTTTGCAGTGATTGCAAAACAGACTTGGAATCAACACAACTGCATTTACTGTCTGACTCATGCATAATTGAGTTTGCCGCCACTTTAGCCAGTTCTGAGGTAGGTAGACTATTATGAGGGTCCTTAACTGATATGCTGTTTTCTTTTTCATAAGTGTGTGCAGATGTATGCGTTGAAATGACTTAAGTGTTTTTTTTGTTGTTTTTTTTTTCGTCTAATATCATCTGCCGGGTGAAAAGACGTAAAATAAAACCACCACCGCCACCGCCACCACCACCACTCAAAACATGCTGACAACGTCTTGGGAAGAGAGTCGTTGATGGAGTGGAGATAGGTAACGGTTGATAAAAGCAAGTGGTGAGCGCACAGCGCAGATCTGGGACAGTACTAATGCAGCGATTGTTTTTTTTTGTTTTTTGTTTTGTTTTTTTCTTTTTCACGTGAGTCTTGAGGATCTGCCACACGTTCTCGATCAGATTTAGATGTGGACTTTGAAGGGGCCAGAAAAACACGGTTTTTTTTTGTTTTGTTGTTTTTGTTTGTTTTTTTGCTGTCCCAACCTCTGCGCCACCTCAGAGGCAGTGCACCCACGCCGCTCATTCACAGCCATAGCCCGGCCGGCCCCGCCGCAGCACCGGCACCAGCAATCCACAGGGAGCAGTCAATGTCAAGTCGTCAAGAGGCGACCCACCGGAGGAGACACTGCACTGCCGCCGAGTCACTTCGGTGGTGTTCAGTGGCGCCTGTTCTGATCTAACATACGCAGGACACCACCTACTAAGCCCCCTACTGACGACAATAATTGCTTAGTCGCGGAGCCGGCGTGAGTGAGCTCTCCCTCCGGAGGGCGCCACCACGTCCGTCCAACGACAGCCCCCATGGGCTCGCTGATACCGGTGACCCCGACGGAACCAAACCAAGGCCACCGACGTGGAGAGGACATCGAAACTGAGGTCACCATGAGAGCAGGGCATGAAGGGCCACAGAATTTTGAGACATTTTTTAATGCTGATCAATGAGAATGAGGATGATTAAGATGATGCTACGGATTTCCATTTCGGTCTGAGACTACATGACAGGGCTGTACTCTACGCTTCATTTCATAATATATCCTGGCGTCAACCAGGCCCGAGAGATACAGGCGCCTGCAGTGTTGGTCATGAAATTTGAGCAACACTCTCAGAAACGCATCCATTAAGTGGATGAAACTCGACTGTGTGGTCCCAGTCTTCCCAACTGAGTCCGCAGCAAACTCAACTCTGGGTAGGAGCCGGTCGGGGCAGAAAAAACCCACATGACTCTGATGGGATTCGAACCCACGACCTCCCAGCCGGGAGTCCGCGACGCTAACCACTTCGCCACGGCGGCTGGTGAAAAAAAAACACGGGATTTTCTGCTGTCGCTTCCAGGTCTCGGTGTTAGCCTGCAGGTGAACAGAGGCGTTGTCTTCTTGCAATACCAACGCTTGTTTGGGTAGTGGTCGGCAACAAACGGCAGAAAGTTGTTTTCCAGCACATCAGTGTACTTCTGACTGTTCATACTGCTTTGCACTAACACCAGTGGTCCAAATCTGTCGTACAAAAAGCATCGCCATACCATTGATTTCAGTGTAGTCTTCGGGCCAAGATAGACGCTGCACAGAGAAAGCACTGACCACTTCTCTTCGACTATTCTCCTTAGTTTTACACGTCCATTGGGTTTGGTCACAATGGTCATATTATCACTGAAAATAACACTCTTCCACTGATCGTTCACAGTCCAGTGACGTTTTCTCCTACAATATTGCAGCTGCTTCTTTCTGTTCACTTCCTTGATGACTAGGTTTCTTCGGGGGAGGGGGGGTGGGTTCTTTGAATAGCCAAGTTCACGCAGATTTCGCTTCATTGTCTTTTGGCTGACTTTGACGGAGGTTGATGTACAGAATTCGGCTGAAGTTTCAGACGCTGTGGGAGATCTGTTCCGTTTTACGATCTTTGACAGAGTAGACACGCACCTGTTTGTGAACACTCTGGGCCTACCACGCCTAGGTTTGTTTTCTACTGTTTTTTCTGTCACAAGAGCTCTTGTAAACTTTCCCGACGGTTGACCTGATCAAGCTCAACACATTTGCCACCTCAAACACCGGAAGCCCCTGGTCTGTCAACTACACAATGCATTGTTTCGTCTCCTCTGTAAGCTGGTTGTTTGCCGGTACCATGCCAGATCGAACAGCAGACCGCAAGCACCAAACGACAGTTCAACGATGTTATTTACTTCACACGAAAGTGTAGACGTGAAAATGACATCAGTGGTTTTCGGTACACGAACATGAACCAACACTGAAATATTGGCTAGATAATCTAGTGGAAACAACTGCTTAAAAACTGTTCGCTATTAAAGGGGACAGACTTTTGTCCCTTTACCTATATCTATCTATCTATCTATCTATCTATGTGTGTGTGTGTGTGTGTGTGTGTGTGTGTGCATGCGTGCGTGCGTGCGTGCGTGCGTGTGTGTGTGTGTGTGTGTGTGTGTGTGTGTGTGCGTTCGTAGGATGAGCTAGCCTTTCTTGTTGTAAATTCTAGTGTTCACCTCTGTTGCTGGGTGGGGATGGTATGATGTGTAAATTTCTCTAACCAGCGACAGTCCTGCTAAATTCTTTCCAGGGAACGAGGGGTATCTTGACCTCCAGTTCAGGGTAGATTCATACTAACAAAAAGCGCTGACATGCTGTCGGTATTCTTGACGTTTGTGTTTTTAGCAGCAATTGAACGAAAACCCAAAATCCCAACGAAGCACAAGACGGTGTGTCTTCTTTGTTCGTTTGGTGTATATCCCAGTAAATGTGCAAAACAATTGTTGCCGATTTTCGGGGTCATGTTTTCATTTTCCTAAATACAGCTGTGTAAACAACAGTGTAGAAACAGGCATGAGAACAGAAAACATACAAGTGTCAGTGATTCAATAAAGCCCTTGTTCGTTGCCTTTATTTCCCCGGTTTTTCTTACCGATAGCTTCAAGTAATAAAATGTCAAAATTCCTTTATCTGCATGGTTTATCTCACAGATAGCTTAAAACAACATCAAGTCAGAGAGAATTAAACACAAACATACAAAATAACTTAATGATTCATACTTTTCACCGTCGTGTCCTCCGATGCCCCCCTCTACTTTTATTTCCTTTTTGGAATCGCTCTTCCCCAATCCCAAGGCTTTTATACAGTACCAAGGGGATGAATGGCGTTTGGGTTAAACAGTCTAAAACTGCATGCAGTTTAACCTTAGGTTGACACCAGGCTGACAGACTTCATATGTGTAGGCATTCCCTACATGTATGGCCATACATAGCCCTTCCTTAATACAAGTCTCTGTCAGGGCGACCACTTATGACCCCTGAACACTAAGAATACCTTTTTATGGGTTCCTAAAATACATTGTCTTGCCTGTGCCTTGGGGATTATCAGGTGCAGACTTTTGGACTTAAAACTGGATCCTCTCAGACCAATTGGTGACGTAGCAAAAGAGGTGGTAGAAGAACTTAGATAGGAAGATACAAAAATTCAAATAACTGTGCAATAAATATTTCCCAGCATCTGAACTTAGAACTGCTGCAGTGCCCGAAAGAGGATCTCAACAATGGAAAAGCTAGCATAACTTTGATGTTCTGTGTCTATAAGACACTGGAGATACCGCCCGCAAACCATTACATTTGGATGAATTCACAAATTTTCAAAAGCATGATGGCTGAGGACTAGTTATAATTTAATAATAAAAAACCCTGAAAAACAAACTGTCCAGGATGAATCTACAAAGCTAGCGTGACAGCACACGTGAACTAATGGGTGCGAGACTGGAAAGACCTGATGGTAATCAGAAAAGCTGTGTACTCGTCAGTGCATACAAACATCCATGTTCTTACACATTAAATCATTGGATCTTTTTTAAGGGAATAGAAAATGAATATGGAGACTGCAATACAATGCGGAGATCATACTGCACGGTCAACATTGTGGGATCAGCATGGTATCAATCCTCAAAGAATTGATTGGGAAAGATGTTGGGTGAAGTACTTCCCAGTGTACTTTCAACATCATCTGCAATGTATACAGGGTGGCAGGGTGACATTGACAGTGTCATTGACTTTGCACTCTTTGGACCAATTTTCACAGCAGGCATGAGTGCCAAAACACGTCTACGTCATGGAAGTTACCATTCCCCTGCTGTGATCAGTTTACAGAAACTATCAAAGGTTAAACGAAGCAAGAGGCCCGTTTCGAAATAACAATGAAAACAAAATCACAGCGAAGTTAAGGAGTGGAATATGCAGAAGAAACGATGCTACAACCAAACGAATCGTTCAATCCCTTTGGTGGAATGTAGACTCGGGCACAGCGTAGGAAGAGAAATGCAAGGCCGTAAGGATTTGGTGAAGGAAGCGAAAGAAGGAAACGTTGCCCTGCTCCAGCTATCACAACAGACGTGAATCAAAAGACTGAACAGTTCGAAAGAGCAGTGGAAGAAGAAGAAAAAAACCGAATGGCAACACTTTTGTTGGCCACTTAATTATGACAAAAATATTTACTCATTTGCGACAGTTTTTTGTCGCATGCAAGGGAAACACAAACAGACGCCAGCCCAGATTATACGCCAATGGGACCACATGACTTAAGACAAATGTGGAGAAAGGGACGGCTCTACCTAAACGTTTCATAAAACAGAATGATCACAGTAACTTGGAGGAAAAGAAGAAATGTTTAGCTAAGTTAAATCAACGTTTACCTCAGTCTCATACTGGTGATGAAGTTTCAGCATCTGAGCTTGATGACTTAATAACGAGACGCTCTAAGGATAGTGACCTGAACATGATGACTTAATAGCTAGATGCACTAAGAATAGTGCTCCAGGTCAAGACAAAGTACGTTATCCAGATATCAAACGGCTTTCAGAAGAGGACAAAATCCATCACTTCATTCGTTACCTGCAAAATGTCGGTAAAGGCTGTGTCCCAGAAGACTATAAGCACAGTTACCTGAAACCCGGAAAAGATCATCTTCTATATGGCTGCTGCATACTCACTATGCGAAATATAGTAAAGTTGTCCATGGAACGGATGTAAGCAAACTCGCAAAAGACCTTGAAAGTAGACAAACCTCCCACGAAATCAAGGAGGCTACAGAGCAGATAAAAGTACGTGGGACAACGCGGCCGCATTTGCCTATGAGGTATACGAAGGATTCTTAAGAAAGGAAAAAACACTGGCAGTTGCAACAGACCTGGAAGCTGCAAGCAACAAAGTCCAGTTCTCGATCCTCATGGAACTACTCCTTGACTATGGAGTCAGCAGGAAATTTACACGATGGATAGCAGCAGGAGCGAACAGTCAGCCTACAATTTAGAGACTGGAGATCTAAGCCTCATAATCTTTCTATGGGATTACCCCTGTTCTATAACACATTTACAATAAAGGCCTTGCAGGTCTTAATAGCCATGGACTTGTTCGAGAGTTGACACTAGCAGATGATGGTCTGATCTACAAACATCCAAGAGTGCAAAGACATCGGCAGTTTAACAACATTGCTCAATGGTGTCACGAAACTGGATCGTCGATCAATCCTATAAAAGCCCAGACATTGGTCTGCACTTTCAACAACAAGGCATTAGGACAAAAACTCTAACCAGTTTCCTTCAATGGAATACTAACGCAATCAGGGGACAACCTACGCTACTTGCGTGTAGTCCATGACAGAATGCTGACCTTTAGAAAGCATGCTGAGAATATTGTCCTTAAATGCAAAAAGGACCTATGCCATGAAAGCAATGAACAGCGCCATCACTACTGACTGAATCACTCACCTGTACTCAGTGTGAGTGATTATGGACTAGGGCTTACAACACTGTACAAAAGCAGTCCTCTTAAACTGGAAACATCTCAAAATAAAGCAATGGAATTAATCACGGGAACCAAGAAGGATACACACTTGAAACTATGCAATACATGCTTGACCTTCCTTCAATACAGGTAACACACAAGCTAGAACAGGGGAAGGCATATTCCGGAGCACTTGAAAATCCCCCAAACCTGTGACATATGGCAGTCAAGGAAACAACAACAAAACAAAACCGCTCGCCTAGGACGTGGAAAATCATGGATGGGACAGGCAGCAGGCAATCTACAGTGTGTGTGTGTGCCAGAAAGAGAACTCAAGGAAATAAAGGAACAGGAAAAGTGTCCAGAACAATTTAAACATCTCTACCAAAATGTCATCACTCCATAACTTGGATGTCACCATCTGAAGGCAAAAACAATGCTGCAATTCAGATGCAGATAGAAAGCCTTAGCACAAAAGACGATATTGTTTTATATATACTGTTGGTTCTGACACCAAGTCAGGCTGGGAATACACAGTGAAGCAAAATGGCCGAGCTATCCAGAAAGACAATGGTGCGCACAGTGTAACAATTTAAGGTCTGACAATGGAGGTAGAAGCAGTGACATAGGTACTCCAGTGGCTTTCATCCCCAGATGTGTTTAGAACTCAACACGCTATGATACTGACCAACACCATCGAACCTGCTTCAAAAAGTGGAGAGTGGAATGGGAAACCCTACTTGGCATACAGTAATACACAACCTTCCATTGAAGAGCTAATGTAGATGTACTGCCCCGGACATGCAGAAAATGAGAAAGTAGACATACCAGCAGGCAAGGCAACGATAAGAAAGGAATTGCAGCGTAGCAGATTTGATGTGACCAGAAATCCAAAGAATCACTTAACCTATATATGCCCTTTTTTTCAAACAAAAGTTGCATATCTGAATGGCATTTGGTCTGTAATTATGCTATTTTGTGCTTATTAAGAGTAAAACTTTGATTTCAGTGATTGAGGAGATAAAATATGCCCGTCCCATAAATGGGACAGTGGGCACGAGAGGTTAGGGGTTTTCTTGCTTTTTCGCACGATACTTGAAAGCAAAAATAAAGGATTTACTGATCTTTGAGTGAAATAAAATCATTCAATATGCCAAGAAATAGCCCCAAAGTTAATTCTAAGCAAACTTTGCCTTTGATAAATGAAAATGAAATTGTTCATTCTTATATTTTGTACAGAATGAAACAAAATCTTAAGAAAAGTTTGTCTTTTTTGTGAAACTGAAGCAATCAGAGTCTTTGGTCATTTTGAATTCAACTGAACTGGAGAAGAGAGAGCTGGTGTCTTGAATCACCAAGATTGAAGGCACTGAAAGTTTCACTTTCCATTGTACTGCTGGAAGCATCTGTCATGTACCCCGACCTTGCATTTTGAGCACCGACGCTTGGTCTTCAGGCCGCATGCACCGCATCTCAGCTGTGGTGGCCATCTTTCCACCAGGTGGTCCACACGGTCACACCTGACCTCTTCTGCCACACGCTTGTCCACAGGTACAAAGCTTCTTGGACGGCCAGGTGCTGCATGAGCGGGTTGTTCTTTGCTGCCCCAGTTGCTCTGTAGAGATGCCACACTTGTTGGATGCAGACGTCCACACAGTAAGAAAAGATGGCCCACAACCACTTTTTGGAGCGTACGGCAATCCTGTATTTGTCCACGTTCTGGTCAGTGCGATCGACACCGCCCATGGTTTGGTTGTAGTGGTGAGTCAGGGAGGGCTGTGGGAGCTGATCTTGCTTGGACTTTGACCTCGACCACCTCTTTGCGACCTGAAGGGGCTGTACATCAACCTTGTTTGAAACAACATTCACGTTCCATCGCACGACGGTGAGCCCTGACTTGATGTCTGTGGCATAGCCTTAGGTACCTCTTGCTGTCTTCTGCATCTCCTTCACGTCCTTCAAAGGACAGTCTTCGAGGCGATTTCCTCGGATTGTTCCTGTGCACGCGATTGTTACAATTTAAAAGGGAGACAAGAGAGGGGGAACCTTTGTGAAAGACGTCATAGCAATAATGACGCGTTGCAAGCCTCCTTTTATTTATCGCATTTAGATCTTTGTATTTTCGGTCAGTGTAGTGCTATTGTTGATTTGTTTATAACGTTTAGAAAGTGAATGTATGCCTAATTGTTCAGTATTGTTATTGGATCGATTGATAATGTGATTGGAATATTCAAGATTATGTTAGAATGTTCACCAGGTTTCCGTAAGTTGCTAGTGCATTGCCGAAGGTTCGAGAATGTTGTAGAAGCTAACCGAATTACATTCGCATGCGATCGTCGCGATTTCATTGATTAAGCTTACTGATATGCAGAATATTCTAGAAAAGAATAATTGAGTATGTTCGAGAATATTCTTTACAATAAAATATAAAAGAATGAGAGCTGTGCGACTGAGAGAGAGAGAGAGAGAGAGAGAGAGAGAGAGAGAGAGAGAGAGAGAGAGAGAGAGATTTGTTGAAGAGTTCTAGTCTAGAAGTGTTCGAGTCTTCATTGAGTTTGAGTCTAGTCGACGAGAAGTTGCCATTAGTAGTGTGGAGATACTACTTTCATTTCCGACATACGGGTTGTTTATCCCAGCATGCCTTGCTTGTTTATCCCAGCATGCTTTACGCTAACGAACTCGCCAAGGTAAATAAATGTCGTCTGTCTCCTTATCATCTGGGCTCATGTTTTGACGTCGTACGAACGATCATTACATGGTGGCAGCGGTAAAGTATTGAAGAACAAGTGACAGATCAACGGTGAACACTGGTAAGGTCGTCTTTTGTATTATTATTGTAATATTCATCGACAATTCCGTATCGAAAGATCGTAAGTGAAGTCAAGTATTACAGAGCAAAAGAATGGCCCCATTCAAGACGCCGGATAGTTTTGATTTTTCACGCCCTCAGACATGGCCTGAATGGAAACAGCGTTTCCTTAGATTTCGTCAAGCATCAAAACTTGAACGAGAAGAGCAAGCAGTTCAAGTCAGCTCTCTCATTTACACGATGGGCAGTGAAAGTGAAAGACTTTTAACTTCGTTCAACCTCTCTGAAGCAGAAGCTCAGAATTTCAATGCTGTACTGGCCAAGTTTGATAGCCATTTTGTTCCGAAACGAAACCTTATACATGAAAGAGCCCAGTTCTATGCACGATCACAGGGTGCGGGAGAAAGCATTGAAGCTTATCTACGCAGTCTGTTTGAACTTTCAGAGCATGCAAACTTTCCAGATCGAGAAGACGCTATTAGAGACAGACTAGTGCTTGGAGTTCTTGACGCTGAGCTATCAGAAAAGCTACAGCTACAACCAGGTTTGAAACTTGAACAAGCAGTACAACAGGCACGCCAGTTTGAACTTGTGAAAATTCAGCTGAACGAACAAAGGCAGTCTCAGAAGATTGATGCAGTGGGACACAGAAGAGCAGCAAGAAGTAGAGGCCAAGGTAGTTACAGAGGTTTTCCAGGCAGCAGAGGCCGTGGTAACCAGAGAGGAGCTACACGAGGCTATATAAGTTATGGATCAGGTCCTGCCAGTGCAGCTGGAGGAGGATTTCCAAACTGTACAAGATGTGGACGTTCACACAGCAGAAATGACACTTGTGCTGCAAGAGGAAAACGTTGCAGAGCTTGTTCAAAAATGAATCATTTTGCAGCATGTTGTCGTAGCAGTTATGGCAAACAAACTGTCAGCTCAGTTGAAGAAGAAGAAGAAAAGGAAGAATACTTTTTAGGCTCCATTGGCAAAGATGAGTCTCCTTGGCTCACTACACTACGTTTCAATAACAGAGGTGTAGTCTTCAAAATTGACACGGGAGCAGATGTGTCAGTGATGTCAATCCAGGAATTCAGAAAATTCAACCACAACCAGAGTTACGTCCAACAAAGGCTGCTCTTCGTAGTCCAGGTGGTTGCATTGATTGTGAAGGACTATTTGAAACAGAAGCTAGTATCCATGACAAGCAGTACCCATTGAAAATTTACGTTGTCAACGCAAAGACGGACAACCTGCTGAGCCGAGAAGCAGTGTCAAGAATGGGACTTGTGAAGAAAATTGATTTAATCAGTGACCCTTTCATTGACATGAATGAATCACCAGTAGACTGTCCTCCAGTCAAAATTATTCTCAAGGACAATGCTGAACCGTACAGTCTAAACACAGCAAGAAGAGTTCCCATACCATTGGTTGACAAAGACAAAGAAGAGTTGAACAGGATGCAAGAAAAAGGCATAATTGAAGAGATCACCGAACCTACAGACTGGTGCAGTCCAATGGTTCCAGTCTTGAAGAAGAAAACAAACTCAGTCAGAATCTGCACTGATTTCAAAAGGCTAAACATGGCAATCAAAAGAGAACACTATATGATTCCTACGATAGAAGATATATTTCACAAGCTTGAAGGATCAGTCATTTTCAGTCGACTTGATGCAAGATCCGGATTTTGGCAAATCCCATTAGATTCTTCCACTGCCAAACTCACAACCTTCATCACACCAGAAGGAAGATTCTTCTATAAAAGACTTCCAGTTGGCATCAGCTCAGCTCCAGAAATTTTCCAAAGAACCATGGAGAACATTCTGAAAGATGTCGACAATGTCATTTGTTACTTTGATGACATTATGGTGCACAGTAAGAGAGAGGAGGATCATGCTGGAGATTTGGACAGAGTCATGAAGAAAATAACAGGAGCCAACCTGAAGCTCAACGAAGGGAAGTGTGAATTTAGAAAGAAAGAAATTGAGTTTCTGGGTCACATCATATCCAAGGAAGGAGTCAAGCCTGACCCAGCAAAAGTTGCTGCAATCCAGAACATGCCAGATCCCAGCAACATCACTGAACTTCGACGGACACTGGGGATGATAAACTACGTTGGAAGATACATTCCAAATCTGTCAACCATCCTGCGCCCAGTAACTGAGTTGCTTGAAAAGAACCAGCACTGGACATGGGCAGCTCCACAGGCGGAAGCGCTCAAGACAGTCAAACAGTTACTGTCAAAGACACCAACACTGGTCTTCTACCATCCATCAAGACCAACAGTTGTAAGTGCAGATGCAATTTCATATGGCTTGGGCGGTGTACTTCTCCAACAACATGAAGATGGACTGAAGCCTGTCGCTTACTGTTCAAGAACTCTCACACCAACAGAACGCAAGTACGCGCAGGTTGAAAAAGAATGTTTGGCAGCTGTTTGGGCCTGTGAAAAATTCCAGAGATATCTGGTAGGACTCCCTGCCTTCACGCTTCAAACAGATCACAAACCATTGATTCCCATGATCAACAAAAAGATCTTCAGGACACACCCATCAGGTGTCAACGCATGCTGATGCGTCTGATGCGATTCAGTGTAGAAGCTGTCTACTTCCCAGGAAAAACACTCATTGTGGCTGACACTCTCTCAAGAAATCCCCATGAGCAAACTGAAAACACAGAAGAAGTGAATCAGCTGATAGAAGTCACAGAAGCACATGTTAGCTCTGTAAGACTGTCTTGGGAAGCAACAGACAGACGGTTGAAAGAAATCGCAGCAGAAACTGACAAAGATCCTCTCTTCAAGAAAGCTCTTCAGTACACACGAGAAGGATGGCCCAAGTACCTTGCAGATGTGGAAGAAGGTCTTCGTGACTTATATCAACTAGAAATGAACTCAGTGAACATGAAGGACTTCTTGTACGAGGGAGCCGCATTGTCATTCCTCAAGCCTTGAGAGATGATGTTTTGTCAAGAATACATGATGGACATCAGGGCATTACAAAATGCAGAGAGAGAGAGCAAATTCATCAGTGTGGTGGCCCAACATCAACAAGCGCATCAAGCAAGCAGTAGAGAACTGTAGAACACTGTGAAGAACGAAGGGCCAGCCAAGAAAAGAACCACTCATCACAACGGCGTTGCCTGATCGTCCCTTTCAAAAGGTGGCTGCTGATATCTGCAACTTCAAGGGACACAACTACATAGTCCTGGTGGATTATTTCTCAAGATACCTTGAAATAGGATATCTTCCACAAATCACCACTGAAGCAGTAGTTGGAAGACTGAAAAATATGTTCGCACACCATGGAATACCAGAACTCTTGTCACGGACAATGGAAGACAGTTTGTTTCAACCAATTCCAGAAATTTGCTGCAAGCTGGGGATTTGACCACAAAACATCCAGCCCTTACTATCCTCGGTCAAATGGAGAGGCCGAGCGTGCTGTACAGTACAGCAAAGAAAATCCTGAGTCAGAGTGATCCATCTCTTGCACTTCTGACATACCGTGCAACACCAACATCAGCAACAGGAAAAAGCCCAGCAGAACTCTTGAATGGAAGGAATATCAGAACTACTCTCCCAACACTTCCTTCAACCTTGAACCCCAGTACCACAACAGAGCATCAGTTGAGAACAAAGACAGCAGAGCAAAGAAACGGAATCAAGAGAACGACAACAGAAGAAATGGTGCACATCAGCTTCCAGATCTTCACCCAGGTGACATTGTGCTACAGAAATTGGACAGAGAGAGAGAGAGAGAGAGAGAGAGAGAGAGAGAGAGAGAGAGAGAGAGAGAGAGAGTGGAAAATCCAGCAGTCGTGAAAGAAAAGATCGCTCCAAGATCTTACCTGATCCAGACATCCATGGGACAGCTTCGAGAGAAACAGACGTTACCTGAAGCTCACCAGAAACCGCCAGCTCACGTCTGAGATGAAGTCCCACCGAACCTCAACAACTGTGACAGGATCCCATTATCCCACAGTCCCTTACGTCGGATCACAAGTGCCAATGTCCCTTACCCACACAATTCCATCTCCCAAAGTTACATCAGTACCCAGTCACAGAACAGATGGATCTTCAACAGTTAACACTCCTGTGGCAGCCAGGTTCCACGAAGACGGCAGTCCAGATGTCCTCGCATCCGATGGTGCCAGCAAGAGGTCTCCTTGCAGCAACGGTGGTCCTGTGACGTCTACTCCTGGACAACCTCCAGTGGGGACCAGCCAAACTTCAGTTCCAGCAAGCCCGTCAACGCCTGGTGAACGAGGAGAAGTCAAGACTACACGCAGTGGCCGAGTTGTCAAGAAGCCAGCAACGTTTTCAGAACTGAAGGACTTTAATGCATGCAGTTCCCGCTTTGAAGAAAGGAAAAGGGGAAGTGACTGGTGTGTTGTTTAATTTAATTGCATGGTTTTGTTTTGTTTGAGTTTGAGTTGAACTGAGACCGCAACAAGATGCAAGACACAAGCAGCAAGTTTAGAACTATGAACTGTTCTCTACCTCCTGGGACTTTTAAATATGCATGCCATCATTTTGATTTTGTCAAATCTCAAAGGAGGGGAGATGTGGAGATACTACTTTCATTTCCGACATACGGGTTGTTTATCCCAGCATGCCTTGCTTGTTTATCCCAGCATGCTTTACGCTAACGAACTCGCCAAGGTAAATAAATGTCGTCTGTCTCCTTATCATCTGGGCTCATGTTTTGACGTCGTACGAACGATCATTACAAGTAGAATATTCGCTGCTGCATGTACGATTGAGTTCCTATACGACTTACTGAACCTGAAGGTCAGTGGTTTGTTTTGTTCCTGTATTCTTCAATGTGTGTGAATAAAAGGATCCTCTTCGTTTCAATACCGCCTGGTGTATTTTGTCGTCAGCAAGTCGGACACCTACCACAGGATCTACAACGAACTCTTACAAGCTATAGTACTGCACTTACCTTGTCTGAGGAAGTAGCGCTTTTAGCATTGTAACATTTGGGGGCCAAGCCGGGATCCTGCTACATGGTGTTTATTCCAGAGACATTATTCACTAGCCTGTACTATACGAACTGCGATTTTGAAGGCGCCTGTCCAGATCTACGTCGACAAACGCCGTCACGTACTGCATCGGCTGTCGTCTGAGAAGAATCGAAACTTAGATCAAAACGTTCAGCGTCAAGAAAGTCTTCAGCCGTGTTTCCGTACACACATGGGGTGTGTACAGCGTTTAGTGCATCGAAACAGGTCCAGGAAAGTGGTGGAAACTGTTGCCTATGTCTGCAAGAGCAATTAGGGTTCTACAGAGCTAGGAGAGTCAAACGGAAGATTGTTGCCTGAGTTTGTAATTGAGCATTGGAAAATATTGTTTCAGTGATTGCTAGTACTGAGTTACTATGGAATACGTGAAGATTGGAAAGGAACTAGGCCTTGCAGGTGATGAACTCAGAAAATATGTTCAAAAGGCTGAGGCTGCAGCAAGAGAACTGGAAAAACGAAAAACAGAATTGGCAGCTGAAGAGAAAGAAAAGAACTGAAGAAGAAAACAGGAAGACTGAAGAGAAGAGAAGACAGGAAGAACGTGAAAGAGAAAGACAGGCTAAGAAGAGAAGAACGTGAAAACAGGAAAAGACAGCAGGACAGAGAAAGAGAAGAGTGAGCTGCTGAAAGAGAATTGAAAAGACTTGAAATAGAACACCAAGAGAAAGAGAGACAAAGAGAATTTGAACTGCGATGGCAGAAGTGAAAGTTAAAACGGCGACGCATTTTCCAGTCGGAAACTGAAGTTGCCAAGAGACCACGTCTTCCAGCTTTCGTAGATGGAAAGACACCTCGACAGTTATCTGGAACGTTTTGAACTCATTCTGAAGCAATGAAATGGCCAAAAGAGCAGTGGCTACCAACTTAAGTGCCCTTTTGACTGGTCACGCCCTTGAAGTATACTCAAGACTACCCCGAGAAGAAGCAAATGAATATGAAACACTGAAAACGGAACTCCTTTGAAGTTATGATTTTTCTGAACAAGGCTCCCACAAACGTTTCCGGTCCAGTAGGCCAGAGAAGAACGACAGTCCTGCTCAATTCCTGACCAGGATTCAAAACTATCTAGAGAGATGGCTGGAGTTGGCAGGAAAAAAGAAAGACTATGATGGTCCTGAAAGAACAGTTTATAGAATCCTGTCCTAAAGACCTTGCATCCCACCTTCTACAAGAGAAAGACCAGAGCCTGAAATCCTTGACTGAAGCTGCACAGAGGTTCCTGGAGTCTCACAACTGGACCCTTGACACAAGATCAAAACCATCTACAGACCGGATGCGACCAGTCCAGGTCCCAAATATATCAACCCCACCGTTGAAATGTTTCAACTGCGGACGCCTGGGTCACAAGGCTGCTGAATGCAGACTGCCCAAGTATTCAGATAAACGCAGCCCTCCACACTTAGTCATGAAGACCGAAAGACCAACGCCAGGGTGGAATAAAAGAAGCCTAACATCTGCCAATGTTGCCATCAGGGAAAGGAGTCAGGAGAGACACCCGTCGCGGAGGTGATGGAGATCTACCTCACGTCAAGCCAGCGACAGCCCTGAAGAGCATGAGAAAGTGGTGCAATGTGCCTTCTTAAACCGTGCCAAGAGTGATCTGAGTGTCATGCCTGTGGTGAAGGGACATTATGATGATAAGAAAGTACAGGTGTTCAGAGATACAGGGTGCAGTGGAGTCATCATTAAGAAGGACCTTGTTCCAGAAAAGCAGTTTACTGGCAAGAACGGCTACCTACGATGTGTCCATGGACATGTTGAGGCCGTCCCCACAGCTGATGTTGAAATTTCTACACTGTTCTTTGTTGCGAAAGTGAATACTTTGTGCCTGCCCAGTCCTCCTCATGACGTCATCATCGGCAATATTGAAGGTGCCCGTGCAGCCGATGATCCTGATCCTGAGTGGCCACACACCTGTGCAGTAACAACATGCGCACAATCCAAGAAGGAGAAAGAAGGGAGACCTACACCATTGAAGATCAACAAATCTACAGAAATCCCAGAAGTAACCAGAGAGAAACTGATCCAGTTACAGCAAGCTGACCCTTCTCTGCAAAACATATGCCAGCAAAACAGACGCCATGACCAGGGGTAACACCGAGGTATCCTTTGTGAAGAAAAATAGTGTCATATACAGACAGTACAAGAAAAAAGGTATAACTGATACGGGTCGAACCACTTGCCAAGTTCTTGTTCCAGCCAGTCTACGAAAACCCGTGATGGAGTTGGCCCATAACTCTATCCTTGGAGGCCACATGGGTGTCAAGAAGACTACAGACAAAATCATAGCAGCTTTCTACTGGCCAGGTATCCAGGGCGATGTTGCTCGCTTCTGCAGATCCTGTGACGTGTGCCAGAAGACTGAACCCAAAGGAAGAACTCCAAAGGTACCCATGGAGAAGATGCCACTAATTGACAGACCTTTCAAGAGGGTGGCCATCGACCTCATAGGAGAAATCAAGCCAGCCAGTTAATCAGGACACCGATACATCCTCACATTGGTAGACTATGCCACCAGGTATCCTGAGGCAGTCCCACTGAAATGCATCGATACTGAGACCGTTGCTGATGCCCTGATTGGCATCTTCAGTAGACTGGGTGTGCCTGACGAAATATTAAGTGATTTAGGGACCCAATTTGTATCTGATTGCACGAAGGAGGTTGTTCGTCTGCTCAGTGTCCGCCAGTTGACCACCACGCCCTACCATCCATGTGCAATGGCCTGGTAGAGAAGTACAATGGAACATTAAAGGCCATGCTGAAGAAGTTGTGTGCTGACCAACCACGACAGTGGCACATATATATCAATGCCTTGTCGTTCGCTTACAGGGAAGTCCCTCAAGAATCTACTGGGTTTTCTCCCTTTGAGCTACTGTACGGCCGGACTGTGCGAGTACCAATGCACATCCTGAAAGAACTGTGGACAAAAGAAGTGGAATCTCCAGAAATCAAGAACAGTTATCAATATGTATTTGAGCTGCGTGAACGCATTGAAGATACCCTACAGTTAGCCCGAAGTGAACTAGAAAAATCCCAAGGCAAAAGCAAACACTATCATGACCAGAAGACCAAGGTCAGGAAATTCCAGCCTGGTGAGAAAGTCCTTGTCCTGCTGCCTACTGACAATAACAAACTGCTGATGCAGTGGAAGAGGACCCTATCCTGTAGAAGCAGTCAAGGGGCTGAATGATTATGAAGTGAAAATCAAAGGCAAGCAGAAGATTTTCCACGCAAATATGCTCAAGAAATACTTTGAACGGGAAGAAAAGCCAGCTACAAATGCACATGCTGCTGAATTCCAAGAATGGGAACTACTTTACCTCTCCAGTGATGATGACAACTTCACTGAAGAAAGTTCTGTGAACGATGAAGAACTGCTAGAACTAAATGATTTCAAATCCCAGGAAACTACTGACAGTGTAGTTTTTGGGTCACAACTGAACAGCCAGCAACAAACAGAAATACGTGGACTGTTAAATGAGTTCTCAAGTATCTTCACTGAGTTTCCAGGAAAAACAGATTTGATTCAGTATGAAGTGAAGTTGACATCACCCGAGCCTATCAGGTCAAAGCCCTACCCATTGCCTTATGCTACCAGAGAGTCACTGAAAGAGGACATCAAAGACATGTTGAAACTGGGAGTTGTACGAGAGTCCCGAGGGTCGCCATACGCGTCGCCAGTTGTCGTTGTCGAAAAGAAAGATGGTACTAACCGAGTGTGCATCGATTTTAGGCGACTCAACAAGCTGATTTACCCAGATCCTGAACCCATGCCTACAGCTGCTAACCTGTTCCAGAGACTGAGTGGAGATAAAGTTTTTCCATGATCGATCTCAGCAAGGGGTATTGGCAAGTCCCCATACCAGAAGAAGACATTCCAAAGACTGCATTTGTGACTCCAGATGGGACATACGAGATCCTCCGAATGCCCTTTGGTATGAAGAATTCTGGAGCAACACTCAAGAGGGGCATGAGAAAACTATTGGGCAACATGGAAGGTGTCATATACTACTGGGATGACATCCTGGTCCATTCCAAAACATGGACAGAACACCTGGAAATTCTTCGGAAGCTGTTCAAACGGCTGTCTTCTGACAACTTGACTGCGAGACCCAGCAAGTGTGTTATTGGTGCAGATGATATTGACTTCATTGGTCACCGTCTCCAGGAAGGAATGAAAGGGTTGTGACAAAAATTCTAGAAGCACCTCTTCCCCAGACAAAAAACAACTGCGATCCTTTCTCGACTTAGTGGGGTTCTACAGAAAATATATGCCTCACTTTGCAACTGTGACTGCTCCAATGTCGGACCTTCTGCGCAAGGGGAAGCCCAACCAACTGGAGTGGGGAGATGCACAAGACCGAGACTTCAACACTGTGAAAAACTTTCTGTCCGAGGAACCTGTGCTGCGGTTGCCTGACCGTAACAAGAAGTTTGTGCTCAGCACTGATGCCTCTGACGAGGGTGTAGGTGCAGTCCTCATGCAGGAACATGATGGGAAGCTGTTCCCAGTCTCGTATGCCAGCAAGAAACTATACAGGGCAGAGCGGAGGTATGCGACCATGGAGAAGGTGTGCCTTGCTATTGTGTGGGCAGTACGAAAGTTTGAACTGTTTCTCCAGGGGCTTCGCTTTGTGTTGCGTACTGACCATAAACCTTTATCTTTTTTTAGAATCTGCCAAGTTTGTGAGCAGTATGGTCATGCACTGGGCCATGTACCTTCAGAACTTTGATATGAAGGTTGAATATGTGAAAGGCACAGACGATCTGGCCGCAGACTTTCTAAGTCGTGCATGAGTAAATGAGACTTGTGCTAGTTGTACACTTTGAATTGGGTGTGTGTTGCCAGTTGATCTTTGTTTTAAAGTCACTTGGCATTTCTTTTAAACTGTAAAAGTTTTTTAGAAATTTGGGAAATTTGTTTAAGTGTGGGGTTATGTTGCAATTTAAAAGGAGACAAGAGAGGGGAACTTTTGTGAAAGACGTCATAGCAATAATGACGCGTTGCAAGCCTCCTTTTATTTATCGCATTTAGATCTTTGTATTTTCGGTCAGTGTAGTGCTATTGTCGATTTGTTTAAAACGTTTGGAAAGCGAATGTATGCCTAATTGTTCAGTATTGTTTTTGGATCGATTGATAATGCGATTGGAATATTCAAGATTATGTTAGAATGTTCACCAGGTTTCCGTAAGTTGCTAGTGCATTGCCGAAGGTTCGAGAATGTTGTAGAAGCTAACCGAATTACATTCGCATGCGGTCGTCGCGATTTCATTGATTAAGCTTACTGATATGCAGAATATTCTAGAAAAGAATAATGAGTATGTTCGAGAATATTCTTTACATAAAATATAAAAGAATAAGACCTGTGCGACTGAGAGAGAGAGAGAGAGAGAGAGAGAGAGAGAGAGAGAGAGAGATTTGTTGAAGAGTTCTAGTCTAGAAGTGTTCGAGTCTCCATTGAGTTTGAGTCTAGTCGACGAGAAGTTGCCATTAGTAGAATATTCGCTGCTGCATGTACGATTGAGTTCCTGTACGACTTATTGAACCTGAAGGTCAGTGGTTTGTTTTGTTCCTATATTCTTCAATGTGTGTAAATAAAAGGATCCTCTTCGTTTCAATACCGCCTGGTGTATTTTGTCGTCTGCAAGTCGAACACCTACCACAGGAACTACAACGAACTTTTACAAGCTAGAGTACTGCACTTACTTGTACGAGGAAGTCAGCGCTTTTAGCATTGTAACATCGATGTTCCTTTCAGACTGTCGATCCAACAGCTTCAGGCTTGAGAAAAGATTGTCAAATGTGAGATGAAAAGAGCACTGCTTTTCCTCCTGTAGTTTTAAGCTACGCGGTCGAGAACCACTGAACCTCCCATACCAACACCCGGGTACTCTGTCATTCATCCTTTGGCACCTTGGTAAGGCTTGAACTGAATGACATATCCCAGAGGAGTGGTGAGCAGCCACATCTTGAAGCCAAAGCGTATTGGTTTGCCACATATGAACTGTTTCGCTCCATGCCTGCCGTAATATGGCACCATCGATTCATCAATGCTGAGATTAAATTTTACCATATTATTTTATACAAAGTTATTTCCAGCCATTCTTACCATTTCATCTTAAGAACTGTCACCCTCAGGATCATAAATTTACCGGCGTTGACCATATTGGAATACTGTGGCAGTAACAGGTGCCTGCAGCTGACGCCCATTGGGGTTGGATACTGTCCCCTCCCCGTCTTCTTCTCTGCTGTCTTCATCAGTGTCCTCATTCACAGGAGGTGGCTCAATGTAGACAGTAATTCTTGGATGCTGCTGTCATCTTCCATCATTGATAGAACTTGATGAACATTGTAGAGTCTGAAAGATAAGAGAAGCAAGTCCCTTCTTTGTATGTGTTAAAGCAAGATCATTTTCTGAAAAAAAATCCATGAAAAACGTTTTCAGATAACATCATTATCTCCATTATTTGTTCTTTGTTTGACATAAAAAAGTGGTTGTTAAAAAGAATACGAACTCACCTTTAATTGCTTGCCATGATGCTCTCCAGTCCACACTCAAAATTGCAAATGGCAGCCCCCCTTGGAAAAGCTAAGGGAGATTAATTCCCCAGAAAACAGAAAGTCATTTCCACCCCACACCTATTTGGAGCTCCAGATGGTGGCGCACAGACAGGGTCACGAGTGAGTGCAAAGAACTGAAATGTGTGTCAACTAAGGGGAAAGTCATGTATTTGAAGATTGTGATTTCATTGGTGAAGATCCCCAAAACAAGGAAAATTATAAGTTGGGATTTGCTCTTCTGATCAAGTTCAGTTTAACATTAAATGCTAGCTCTAATTTGTGGTAGGCCTCAAAACGCTTACATGGCTTATATAGTGATTTAATGCAAAATCCTAACTGAGAAGTGCGGGCTGTGTCATTGATCACCTGAAAATATGATAGTAGCAAGGTGACCCCAGGCAACAAGATACGCACTACAATTCTTATACAATGATTATATTTTATCCACTTACATTCATCTTTCAATACTCGTAAATTGTGAAATAATGAATTCAAACCGTCTCAACAAAGATATTTTGAACGATCAATTCAAACTATTCAAAGAGATCTCCGAATGGATCTGGAAAATAGGTAGAAATTGTTCTGATCGTGTTGCATCTTCCACCATCCACGTCTAGTGTTTTCTTTGGAGTTCTGGCCTGTTCTGATCTGCTGGGTTTTTTTTTTTATTTATTTATACTTACCCTAAGCAGCTTGCTCTATAAACAATTCCGTGTGCCTTACTTTGAAGTACACGGGACATGGCAGTGTAAACTATGGATGGTGATGTATAACACGACAAAATCTTTATCTCCTTGGATGCTAGTGGCCCTCAACTTGCTAAGGGCAACTTCTATAATATGGCCACTTCGTGTCAGTGCTGTGCGGACGAAGGGAATGTGGCAAGTTACTGCCGGTGTAATAAACGTTGTCATTATTCTGATCCACCGTCACTTTCTATAAAGGTATGACATAGGATCTTGTTCTAGGATATGCTGTCCTAATGTGGTATCAGAAAGGCACAAATGGTTTCCGGGCACAGTTTGGCGGTGGGCACTCATGGGGTAAAGTTTCTGTGTTCCTTTCGTGTTGTTGGGGGCTGGCAACACGTTCTTCTCTGGACACTCGTCAGATCTTTCAGAGTGGGCACGTGTCTTCCTTTACAACAATCTACCCATGATTCTAGACGGCAGAAAGTAAAGTTCTGCATTGACTGTCACCTTGATTAGTGCAAATATGTGCTTTTTCCTCCTCTGAACACCATTGGAGGTATACAAGATCACATCCTGATCTGTTGGCAGCAATGACCTCAATCACCATGGGCAGAATAAAGTGTTCTATGCAGCCAGCAACATCCTGTTGTTACTGTGAACTTTATTTCTTGTGTATGTTAATTGCCATCAGGTGAAGAACAATTTCCGATCCTAAGATTTGAAAATCTTGGGTTTATGCGCACAACGTAAGATTATTTCTTCGTACGGGACTGTCCCATCGTTCATACTGATGGCTATGTGTACTGGGACTGTCCCATCGTTCACACTGATGCATATGTGTATTGGAAATGTCCCATCGTTCACACTGATGGCTATGTGTACTGGGACTGTCCCATCGTTCACACTGATGCATATGTGTATTGGAAATGTCCCATCGTTACACACTGATGGCTATGTGTACTGGGACTGTCCCATCGTTCACACTGATGCCTATGTGTACTGGGACTGTCCCATCGTTCACACTGATGGCTATGTGTACTGGGTCTGTACCATCGTTCACACTGAAATTATGTGTACTGGGTCTGTCCCATCGTTCACACTGAAGCTTATATGTATTGGGACTGTCCCATCGTTCACACTGATGCCTATGTGTATTGGCTTGCGTCACCCCAGTCTTCACAGCAATCCATCGACGTTCTTCTTCGTACGGGACTGTCCATCGTTCACACTGAAGTTATGTGTATTGGGACTGTCCCATCTTCACACTGATGCCTATGTGTATTGGGACTGTCCATCATTCCCACTGATGCCTATGTGTATTGGGACTGTCCCATAGTCCACACTGATACCTATGTGTATTGGGACTGTTCCATCGTCCACACTGATACCTATGTGTATTTGGACTGTCCCATCGTTCACACGGATGCCTATGTGTATTGCGACTGTCCCATCGTTCACACGGATCCTATGTGTATTGGGACTGTTCCATCGTCCACACTGAAACCTATAGTGTATTTGGACTGTCCCATCGTTCACTACGGATGCCTATGTGTATTGGGACTGTTCCATCGTCCACACTGTATACCTATATGTATATGGGGACTGTCCCATCGTTCAAACTGATGCCTATGTGTATTGGCTTTGCAGTCCACGCAGTCTTTACAGCAATCCATCGACGTTTTTTGTTTGTTTTTTCCAGAGATTTTTGTTTCAAGATAAATTATTGCTGAATGGTGACGACAGCAGCCATACCTAATTTTAGCAGTCTACTGAAACATTAATGCCTTTTGTTTTTGTACTCGCAGTTCTTATAGAACAGGAGTACTTTAGAATAGGAACGAAGAAATGCTCTGGTTGTGTGTGTGTGTGTGTGTGTGTGTGTGTGTGTGTGTGTGTGTGTGTGTGTGTGTGTGTGTGTGTGTGTGTGTGTGTGTGTGTGTGTGTCCCCGTCCGTGGTCAAAATGTGTTCCACTCGCTCCAGACAAAACTACTGGGCCGATCTTCCTGAAAATGTGTAGGTTTGTTGGTTATGGGTCACAGATGATGGCCGATGTTTACCAGAATAGCCGTTTCTAACGGCTATAAGGGGCCAGAACGGTTTTTCCTCTTTATGGGACATCTCACGCATATTCAAGATAAACTGGGAGTGCGTTTATATGCTTTGCATCTTGTTGAAATAACAGACGTTCACTTTGTCTGCTCACTCTTATGTATCCGTGGTGATTAAAGATAAATTGCAAGAATATGTTTGACGAATGAATGACCGTACAGTGGCTGAGTGAATCAGAAATGAAAACAGTCTATATAAATTACGGGTAATCGTATAACAAACGAACGAACAAATAAACACGTAAGAAAGTAAATAAATGAAAAAAGCCAGGAGAATAAGATGCAAAGTTTAGTCTTTCGGTTCAAATTCCGTTTCATCATGAGTTTTCTAGTTTGTTTACAACAAGATACAATAAAGACATCCTTCAAATTAACATGACAGAATTGCCGCTGGATACATGTCAGAGTCTGAAGTAACCAATTCATTATCTGCCCTTAAAAGTTTGTGTGTTGTGGTGGGGGGGGGGGGGGGGGGGGGGAGAAATCTGATGACTACAACATAATTCCTTTTACATTCATGACGTTGCAGCTTACAGTTTTGGTGAGAACTTAACCTTTGCACACAAAGACTCTTTCCGAACAGGAGTTTCACCATAGTTTAGATGCTGGTCAAACTTACACAAGAAATATGAAGCTGTCTTCACTGCTCTGTCCCGTGCCAGAGAGAATCACAGTCTTCCCTTTTTTTTTTGAAACATGTTTAAATTTGTATTGAAAATGTTCATTCAATTCATTATTTTTCTTTGATATTAAGCACTATGATTTACCAACTGAAAATCAGGAAATATATACTACAGAGTCAATAATAATCATACTAAAGAGGAAGACGTCATGTGTCTTCCGTGTGTGTGTGTGTGGGTTGTTGTGGGGTGTGTTGGTGTGTGTGTGTGTGTGTGTGTGTGTGTGTGTGTGTGTGTGTGTGTGTGTGTGTGTGTAATAAACTAATAAATTCCAAGGATAAGTACCGAGCACCATTATATATATATATATATATATATATATATTATATATAATATATATATATATATATATATATATATATCGATAGATAGATATATGTGTATATATATATATATTATATATATGCTTGATTGTGGTGCGTGATGTGGTGTGTGTGCTGATGTGTGCGATGCGTGCGTGGTCCGTGTAGCATGCGTGTGGTGTGTGTCGTGCGAGTGGGGTGGGGGGGGTGCGTGCGTGCGTGCGTGCGTGCGTGCGCACATGCGTTCGTGCGTGCGGCGGGCGGCGGTGTGTGTGTGTGTGTGTGTGTGTGTTGTGTGTGCGTGTTTCATCAAGTCTCACGTGTTTTGTCTATATGTCTCAATAATGCTAGTTGTGTGTGGAATGTAACTGAAAACATGGCGTTTGCAGCACATCGCTCTGTTCAATAATACGATAATATGAATACCGAATCCGATGATATAGGAATGTTATATAGTGTGGCTTGCAGTTTGCGTCAGCTACTAACACCGAATACAGATGGAAATTCCAGAGTCTTATGAACTGGCTAACAAATAAGAGACGTTGATTCTTTTTTTTTTTTTTTTCTTTCTTTCTTCTTGCATGTGGTGTGGAGAAGGGACTGGCTCTCTCTTTTCCTGTGGCATACGAGCGAGGTGTCGGCATTGTAAACATCACCGGCTATACTGTGTGACCCCCTTGACGTGGCTACACGAAGTGCTTCCTGTCACGAGAGCTTTTCACAATGTTCAATGTTTCTGCATGGAGCACACACGATTCCATGCACACCCCTAACCAAGACAGCAGAGAAGATGGTGTTAAAAAGTAGCAACAATCAATAGTCTTCACGGCAATCGATGGTGACTAAGTAACACACCCTACCTCACACATCTCCTCCTTCTTCCATACACATCTCATGCATGAAACAGTGACGCAATAGGCGTCGTCGTTTATTCCGCAATCTTATATATTTCTCGGGATTCTAGACACATCTGTATTTTCAAACCCAGCCTTATTTCAGCCTCCCTTTTTCCTATATCAATAATTGTCTGGTCTTAGTCATGATGGCGACGAAACTGTGTTTGTACTCTTGTTTTCCCTTGCCACTTATCTGAACAGTATTTGCCTCAATACGCATGTTACCACTGTCACACACACACACACACACGCACGCACGCATGCACGTACGCACATTCCTCTCTCTCTCTCTCTCTGTATATATATATATACATATGTGTGTGCGCGCGCGCGCGCGTGCGTGTGTGTGTGTGTGGTGTGTGTGTGTGTGTGTGTGTGTGTGTGTGTGTGTGTGTGTTCAAACGAACGCGCGCGCACATACCTATTATATTCTATCCTCTCCATGATTTATACCTTCCGTCTCCTCTTTGCTCTTCCTGACCCTCCACCTTTTTTCTCCCCTGTCCTTAGTATTTGCATTAGTACTATTATTATAATTTCTATTATCAATATTATTGCTATTAATTTCTTTTCTCTTCTTAAAAAACATATTTCTGTATTATGCTTTTATCATCAGTACTATTATTACCATTACCGTAGCTGTCCGTGTTAGCATTGTCATTATTATTATCAGTACGATTGCTATTACTAATATTACCATCACTACCAGTAACATCACCATCGCCATCGCCACTAGAACCGTTGCCACGGCAACCATGCTGTTTAGAAATCCTCTAACCCACTTTCCTTTTTCCCATACTACAGCTGCTGTTGCCGTATTATCACCAACAGTGGTAGTGATCATGTCTGTATTTATTATTTTCATATTTTGATAATCATCATTACCATTATTCCTATCAGTAAGATAACTATCATCTTTACGTCCTCGACTCACACATTGTCTCCTTGACAGCCTCATTTTAATTCAACGCCCATCTTGCGCTGACATGAATGGAGGTAAGTAATTGCTCGTTCATTTTCGTTGTCCTGAGTGTCTCGTATCTTGCCTGAAGAAGACCTAAGAGGTCGAAACGCGTCGTGTTTTGTCTTGTGATTCTTTTGTCTACGTGTTTGTGGCGGTTCGCTGTTAATTTAATTTAAAACTTTTTTAGATTTCCACCTGCAGTCGCCTCACTTTGCAACTGGATCTAACATTTTCGCTGGTAAACAGTTCCATTGTACCTCGACTTGAAAAAGCTGCTAACCAGCGAAAAATAGTCAGAAACATATGTCTGAAGGCATGACAAAATTGTTGTTAGATTTTGCAGTCTCCAATGTTTACTACAGTATATTTTACAAGGTGCCGAGTCCAGGACATCAAGTGAACATCACACACACACACACACACACACACACACACACACACACACACACACACACACACACACACACGCACGCACACACACACACACACACACACACACACATCTCTCTTCTCTCTCTCTCTCTCTCTCTCTCTCTCTCTCTCTCTCTCTCAGCGGGGGAGTGGGCTCAGCAACTTATGTCCCTGGCTGCACAAATGATGTCACAGCAAGGGTACCAGAGGCCTAATGGCAACTTGTAATGTATGTGTAAATTTCTGATTTGATTTTGTTCATGCTATTCTATATGTAATTCAATTATTTCAGTAAGAAAAGTTTTGTGGAGAGTATGCTTTCATCTTAGCATAACACCAGAAATATCTTCTAATATTGCATGTGATTATTTATTATTATTATTATTCAATTATTCAGTGGTGTGTGTGTGTGTGTGTGTGTGTGTGTGTGTGTGTGTGTATGAGTGCGCCATGTCATCCTCATGAATTTACATGAAACTGTTCTGTTCCCATAAGAATATGGTTTTCATGTTCATTTCATTGGCCGTATTATGCTTGCACTTTGGTCCTGGGATACCTGGAAATTTGCAATTACTTTGGCTCAGACGATTTGCTTTAGCTTCAGACTTTTCTTACGTTGTTTCTGTAGTATATGCTAGCTTTTTATTTTGCGGGCTTAAGTGCTTAGTGCTTGTCATCGTTTTGGATTTTTTGGACCTTTACTGATTTTGAATGACAAGCGTTTTGGTATTATTTAATTCTTGTTGTGTTGCTGTTGTCTTAAAATATAAACTATACTTTTTTTTGCTTCACTAGAACATTTCTGTTAGATGTCATCTTCAATCATCATGTCGCACAAGCCAACAAATCTCAAGTGGTTAACAAAGAAAAAGGCTTTAAAGTAGGATATTTAAATGCTTGCCATCTTTTAAACAAGATATCAGATGTTCCTTCTAGTTTGTCTGATTCAGACGATTGTTTTCATGTTTTTGGTTTTTCTGAAACTAGGTTAACTGATACTGTTTCCGACCATTTAGTTACTATTCCAGGCTGCAATCTTATACGTAAAGATGCATCACGTTCAAATAAACAAGAAACAGGATTAGTGGCATATATCCATCAATCAGTGAAGAATAAGCAACTTAATGTGTTTGATAGACACTCTGTGGAATGTATATGGATTGAAGTGTGTCTAAAGGGAAATAGACCAATGTTAATAGGTATATTGTATAGAAACCCTGATGAACGTGTTGATTGATTTAACCGCTTTGAGTCAATGATAGAAGAAGTGTTAGACCATTCCAGTGAAATAATACTACTCGGTGATTTCAACATCGACTTACTAAAACCATACAATACATGGAAAAAGATTATTGATACATACAACTTAACCCAACTAATAAATTCCCCTACGCGCAAAACATTGAAAACAGAAACATTGACTGACCATATCTATGTTACAAATGATTCTAATATTGTAGAAACATCTGTACCTATTTTTGGATTGAGTGATCACTTTCCAGTTTGTCTAACCTGGTGTAAGAAAGGCGTGAACATTCCTAGATCCTACCATATATATATATATTTTACAGAAGTTACACAAATTTTAATCCAGATCTCTTTTTGTTCGATCTAATTAACACAAACTTTTCAGAGGTATATCAGCATAGGGACTCAGACGAAGCTCTGAATACATGATATGATGCGTTTCTTGCGGTATTCAATAAGCATGCTCCATGCAAAAAGAAAAGAGTAAAACTCACAGACAAACCTCCATGGTTAAATGAAGAAATTAACGCAGCTAGAAATAACCGTGAATATTTACTTCAGCAAACAGGAAATGATGAAAACTTCAAGAAACAGTGGAATAAAGTAAACTCAATGAAAACAGCTGCTGAAAAGAAATACTTTAGCGAATCAATCGCTTTTAAATCTAACACTAAATCTATATGGAAAGCAGTAAATCAACTATCAGGAAAAAAGCAAAGCATCTTCAAACACTCCATCTACAAACCTATCAAACGACGAATTGAACAATCACTTCTCAACAGTTTCTGATTCGATTGTCAGGGAAGACTACACTCATCAGAATGATTTGGTGTTACCTAAAGATTTTTGTGCGTTGAAAAATGTAAAATCTTTTCTTAAGTTTACATTTATAAGTGTGCATGAAGTATACCATGAATTATGGTCCTTAAGTCAGTCTAAATCTCGCGGATTGGATAATTTGGATAATCGAATACTTTAAACGGCAGCACCGATCATTGCGGAACATTTAACCTATATTTATAATTTGCGTATTGAAAAATATCATTTTCCTCAAGCTTTTAAGGATGCCAAGGTAATTCCTCTCTTTAAATCTGGTGACCCAAATGATGCTTCAAACTACAGGCCCATATCAATTTTATCTATTCTGTCAAAACCATTAGAAAAGCATTTAAAGAAAATGATTCAGTCCCATTTGATGAATATAATTTGTTTCATCCAAACCAAAGTGGTTTCAGACAAAAATCATTCTTGTCACACTGCACTCGCAAACCTAGTAGAACAATGGCACACAAAATTAATATTAATAACGATCTTGTTATTTGTTGACTTTGCTAAGGCAATTGATACCATTGACCACAATCTCCTTATAAAAAACTGAAATTGTATTGTTTATCATAAGATGCAGTAAATCTTATTTCATCCTTTCTAACCAACAGACAACAGATAGTTTTCCAGGATTGTAAAACATCATCTTTTCAACTTGTAAACTATGGTGTCCACCAAGGGTCAGTCCTAGGACAAGTTTTATTTTCTGTCCATATAAACGATCTTCCGTTAAACGTCTCATCTGACTGAGCTATTTGCAGATGATAGTAGAATGCATAACAAAAACAAAAACACAGACTCAGCGCTTGCAGATATACAAAACGACCTTACTGTCACAGAGAGCATGAAAGCGAGGAAGAATAAAGAAGAGAATACTGACAGCGTTGTGCGTGTTCTATTTTCCCCCAGTCTCATTCACACACTTCCTCACCACACTCACATTCTGCAAACATATAGTTTTGAGTGGGTATCCCAGAAAGGACACTGATTTAATTAATATACTGTTCAAAAAAAGTTAAGGACCAACATTGAGAATGCACAAAAACTTTTTAAAATTCACAAAAATTCAATTGTACCGCCTTTGTGGTCCAAACAAATTGAACCACACGCACAAATTGATAGTGAATGCGGCAACTGCAATTTTGTGGCACACATTTCTCACGCGCCTTGAAAAACACGTGTCGCGACTTGTCATTTTGGAACAAATTGGGGTGAATTTCTGATGTGTTTGGGATCCGAGGAGCATGTGCTGAATCAAAATCATGTGAAGCACGAGCTAAATCAGCCTGTAGGTCATAACGTATGCTCAACCAAATGTCTTTAAAAGCCACTGTACTGGCGAAAAGTGCAATGCAACAGCATGCCTCCACGTGAAGACTGAACGAGCTGGATCGAGGAAGAATAGGATGGCTCCAAGAAGGAGTTGCAGTCCAGGAAGTGGCACGGAGACTTGGGGTATCACACTCTGTTGTTATCAGACTCAGACAACGCTTTCAAGACACAGGAAGAGTGCAAGAACGACCACGCTCTGGTCGACCCAGAATAACAACACCACGAGAGGACCGATACATTGAAAGGCAGGCCACACAAGAAAGAACAGCAAGTGCAAACAACATCAGACGTCGTCTTAGAGATGCCACCAACACTGTTGTCAGTGATCAGACCATACGAAACCGCCTACACGCCGCTAACCTCCGTGCTCGACGACCAGCCATAAGACCTCGTTTGACTGATGCCCACAGAGCAGCACGCCGAGTATGGTGCACGCAGCACGTGAGATGTACACATGAACAGTGGGCTAACGTGATGTTTACAGACGAGTCGCGGTTCTGCCTGGATCCCACTGATAGACGGAACAGGGTCTGGAGCCGCCGTGGGGAGCGTTTTGCAGAAGAAGCTGTCCTGGAAAGGAACCGCTATGGTGGGGGATCCATTATGATTTGGGGCGGCATAAGCACACGCTACAGAACGGTTCTCTACAATGTGGCAGGGAACTTGAATGGTGTTCGCTACCAAACAGAGATTTTGCAACCCCTGGTGCTGCCAGCCCTTCAACAGCTTGGACCTCAGGCAGTCTTTCAAGACGACAATGCACGGCCCCATCGCACCAGAGCAGTAAACACGTTTCTCCAAGCTGCTGGTGTCAACAGAATGCAGTGGCCCGCAAACAGCCCAGACTTGAACCCCATCGAACATCTTTGGGATGAGCTGGGCCGGAGACTGCAGCAGCGTCGTCCTCCTCCTGCTAACCTGGGTCAGCTGTTTGAGTCACTCCAGCAGGAGTGGGCTGCTCTGTCCCCCAGGCCTTTCTGCGCACACTGGTGAACTCCATGCGACAACGCTGCCTTGAACGCCTTGCCAATAACGGGGGGGGGGGGGGGGGGGGGGGCACACGTTATTAACCATGCCATTGAACAAACACTCCTCCTGTGACTTTCAAATTTGGGGGTGGGGGTATTTGTACTGCGCTCGGTTCCAGTTTGTTGATTCCTCGGACTTGTTATTGTCTTTACACACTTTTCACATATTCAATAAATTCATGTTTCACTTGGAGATTGATCACTTTCCAATTTCCTTTATATTTTATAAGTCAGTGAAATGTTGGTCCTTAACTTTTTTTGAACAGTATATTATCTTGTTTCCTCCCAACAACAGGGTTCACTCCCAAGCTACATACATACTTCTAAGTTAACACAGATTCAGTTCAAATCCCCCAGTTTCTGGGTTTCACAGTACAATACTTCGCACACTCAGTACAAACGGGTTTTCTTTGGCTTCGACTCCAGCCACCCTTGGACAAGACACCAAACTGGGGAGGATCTCCGCGTTCACTCCCACAGCAGCAGCAGCAGCAGCAACTCTTTCTGCTCTTCTTCGACCGTACCCCACCAGCCGACAGACGCCTATGTCGTTCCTTCAGCCAGACCTCCAGTCAGCAACTATGTTCCTCCTCCAGCTAGGAGCTATAGACATAAGATAAACCTCCTAAGACTGTGTTCTCTAAACACTAAGAGGAAAGACAAGTCCTAGTCAGCTATACTTTGAAAATCATTTAACGTCCGCACTACCCTACAAAGTCCTACGGCAGACGAACCTCATTCCAGAGTCACAAGTATCAATTATTAACCCAGCTGACAACACTATTTCCCTTCTGAGCATATTCTCAGAAGTAATCTCTCAATTGGACTACATAATGACGTCAATTCTCTTATAAATATTAACCAGTTTCCGGACTCACAAATTCATCAAAAATAAAAGTACAATGAATATGTTTTCTGATCGGAAATCATTACTCCAAAGAGTTTCATAAACTTGTTATGAAAATTCAACTCCCTCTTTCCACTTTCATGTTCCAAAGAAGTAAACTGGCTCAAAAGTAGATATTCAAAAGGGAAGATACTCATAATAGAAACTCCAAACATTTGCTTATCTCCCGGCAAACATGTACGAAACAATGTAACAAAATATTCCTAATTTCTTTCAATTATCCAGTCTAAGCTTTAGGTTAACCAAATCAGGTTTTGATAAAGTTTAAATTAAGTTCTAGGCTTGTCAAATCCTAAAAAATAATTTAGCCTAACAATTAGTCTCATCATCAATGACACAGTATTTTTCAAGTCCTCGGCTAACTACTCAAACTGTCATTCCTCAACGAAGCTATTCCTCTACTACCTAACAGAACACCAACCTGCTATAAGCAGCTTATCAAGGCTGTCGACTCTTTGTTTCAACCCGGACTTCGTGAGCTGTAGATTTCAAGGCTGGCTGTTGCAAGACTGACGTCAGTAGATTTCAATTCCGCAGCAAGAAGACTTAACAGCCAATGAATAAAAAGGATTCATTCGGCTAATGACTAACAATCTTACAACCTAGAATGAACACCCAAATAGCACAACACACACACAACAATCATACTTAAAGCAGCAGTGAGGACACAAGCATGTCCGTCACACTTACAAAACTGGAAACATGGAGTAAACTAAATCTTATGGCTCTACATCTTAAAAAATCTAGATTAATGATAACTACCACTAGATAAAAACGCCAGAACTTCAAAACTGACATAAGCAAAATAAAAATAAACCACAGTGTTCTGGAAGAGGTTGATCTCACAAACTGCTTGGTCTAACAATTGACAACAGTCTTTCCTGGTCAGTACACATTTCTGCACTCACGCGTAAACTTTCTAAGAAATTATTTCAGTTTAACAGAATAAAACACCTTCTCGATCAACACACTAGAAATTTTTGTTCCGTGCATATTTACAACCAGATTTCGACTATGCATCTACAATATGGAATATGACTAGTACAAACTGTCTTACACCCTTAGAAAGCATGTACAGGCGTTCGATCAAACTTATACTTCTAAAATCATCTTCCCTACTAATTCATGACTACAAAACATTACGTATTCTTCCGTTTTAGTTGAGATTCAATTCAATAAAGCGGTATTTTTCTACAAGATAGTTAATGGACTTGCTCCATCATATCTCTACGAAAAGCTCCGAAAGACTAAACTACGTGACAAAGAGAGAACACAATTCCCCCGTCCTAGAACTGATCTGTATATGACTTCTCTTATTTACTCAGACGGTAAGCAATGGAACGAAATTCCTGACGGCGTTAAAACAAAGAATTCCTTGGCATCATTGAAAAACTGCCACCAAGATTACTTATTCAAGCTATTATAATTATAATTCCATTGTTTATTGTTCATCTAAATGGCGTATATTTGCAATGTATTCAAATTACCCAGATGACGACCTCTCTCTCTCTCTCTCTCTCTCTCTCTCTCTCTCTCTCTCTCTTTCTCGTCTCGTCTCGTCTCTCTCTCTCTCTCTCTCTCTCTCTCTCTCTCTCTCTCTCTCTCTCTTTCAGTTGTATTTATATGAACAAGTAGGTGAGTGCACATGTATACGTGAATGTACACACACACACACACACACACACACACACACACACACACACACATGTGTGTGTGGGGGGGGAGGGTGTGTGGGTGTGTGTGTGGGTGTGTTGCTGTTGTTGTTGGTATGGGTGTTGTTGGCGCTGGTGTTGTTATTGCTGGTTTTATCCTTTTTGTTGTTAATTTTAATGTATGGGGGGTGGGGGTGGAGAGGGATGGGTGGGGTGATTCATTTTCTATTCTATATGTTTATTTCAATTTTTGTGTACTATTTTTATGCCATTCTGTCCTATTGGGCATCTCTTATTCGGTGTGGAAGGTACTGTCAGACTTATTGTCTTGCAGTGCACTTCTGATCTCTTCTTGCTTTGTTATATTGCCTTCTAGCCCCCCCCCCCCCCCCCCCTTCCTTCTTTTTTCCCCACCGTAACAACCTAACCCGTTTCCCCTTCCTCCTTCACTTTTTCACCCTCCCTCTCTCTCTCTCTCTCTCTCTCTCTCTCTCTCTCTCTCTCTCTTCTCTCTCTCTCTCTCTCTGTCATGTTTGGCTGTCTGGATCCCAGTCTGTTAACCCCCTACTCCCTCTCTCTCTCTCTCTCTCTCTCTCTCTCTCTCTCTCCTCTTCTCTCTCTCTCTCTCCTTTTCTTCGTCTCTCTTTCTCAATGCCTATTCTTACCCCCATCCCCCCCCCCACCCCCGCCTCTCTCTTCCTCCCTCTTTGTCTGTCTGTCTGTCTGCCTACCTGGTTTTCTCCCCCCCCCCCTCTCTCTCTCTCTCTCTCTCTCTCTCCCCCCCCCCCCCCCCCCCCCACTCTTACTCATTTCTTTCCCTCTCCGTCTCTCCCTCCTTCTCCATATGACCATAGAATTGAATGGGAAGTAACAGACCATGTTCATTGTGTGGCCGGGTATGTTCTCGTTGCTGTTTTTGAACATATCTGTATGTCATTCCTTGTAGACCACAGTGGACAGTTTTGTTATGACGTTGCACTGTTTGAAGTTACGACCTACTGGAAAGTATATGATATTTAACTTGGACATTTTCTACAGTTTAAAATATGGTAACGTTTTATGTCGTATATTGTGTTATCTCTTAGAGATCTTAAATTGCAGTGCTGAGGCACGCTCTTGTCTGGAAATCTGTCTTTTATGGAACTTTTTGTTGTCTTAGACAGGGACATTTTATACAGACAAAAATACTTTTCTTTTCGTTGAAAAAGAAGTACTTGAGATGTACTCGTGCCCCCCCCCCCCCCCGCCCGGCCACTTTCCCCTCTCCTCTGCCACCCCCCCCCCCTTTTCACCTCCTCCCTCCCTTACCTCTCTCCCTCTTTCTCCCTCCCCGCCGCTCTCCCTTTCTCTCAGCTCGCCCCTCTCACTTAAATTATTCCTCCCTGTCTCTATACCAAAACTTTCCGATTCCCCTGGGTTTTCCTCCCTTTTCACCTATCCCCCTATTTTTCCCCCTTCTAGTCCCCCCCCCTCCACACACACACACACACTGTAAGTTTTGTTCCCCTAGCCCTCTCCTTCCACCCCCCCCCCCCCCACCCCCCCCTCGCCCCTCGCCCTCTCTCTTGTGCGCGCAGGCGGTTCTCTCTCTCTCTCTCTCTCTCTCTCTCTCTCTCTCTCTCTCTCTCTCTCTCTCTCTTTCCTACCCTTATTTTCTCTTGTTCCCCGTAGCTTACTACCCTTCCACCGTTGTCCTTTCTCTAACCATTGGAACTGTGGTGAACTGTATTTAAACAAAAGTGTGAACGGAGGCTGCCACATTCAACTCAATCATTAAGGTCCCTTGAGGAAGACCAAAGAGGTCAAAATATTGGAAAATATTCAACGTGATTGTTGTTGAGTTCTTTGTTTGGATGTGTGTGTGTGTGTGTGTGTGTGTGTGTGTGTGTGTGTGTGTGTGTGTGTGTGTGTGTGTGTTATATATATATATATATATAGAGAGAGAGAGAGAGAGAGAGAGATTATGTCTTTAATTATATAATGTACTCTGCACCCTTTGTTTTTATTTTGTTTATTGCACCAGATCCTTTCTATATTAATATTATTTCCTGCATTGTCATAGCTGATACTATTGTTAACACACACGTACTGCTCTTTTCTGGTCTTTGTTGAATTTGTGAGGTGGTTTTCCTTTGTTTTTGAGGACCTGATGAAAAATGTATTGAAATGCTTATTCAGTTATCCTCATTAAAGATTTCAGATCTTCTCTCTCTCTCTCTCTCTCTCTCTCTCTCTCTCTCTCTCTCTCTCTCTCTCTCTCTCTCTCTCTCGGCAATCTTGCCTTCCTCAGAGAAACTTTATTCGTCACTGATCAAAACGTAGATCGCAATACCCGACCACAGCTACGGGATAAATAAGGAACATCAATCACTTAAATTTTAAAAAAAAAGGGGGGGGTACCCGTGACACTTGACAATAATTCTCTCCCCGACACATACACACACACGCACACACGCACACACACACACACACACACACACACAACACACACAACACACACTATCCCACATATAGGCCCGCATGCATATCACCCCTCCTACATAAACTTGCACGCGCGCATCTGTGCGCGCGTACGTACACACACACACACACACACACACACACACACACACACACACACACACACACACACACACACACACACACACACACATACATGCGCGCGCGTGCGCAGTGTCACTTACGGGACAAAGTGAATTGGAACGACAAGGGTGAGATCAAGATTCAATTTGAAATTTATGAAAGCCAAAGGTTATCAACACCAGACAGAGGTTTGAGGTAAGGGTGAGGGTAGAGGAGGGGGGGGGGAGGGGGGCGGGGAAGGCAATGGTTGGAAGATGGGGCATGATGAGGCAAAGATCAGAAATCGTGGAGCGATGAGGAAGAGGAAAAGAGAAAGGAGTAGGGGGGGGGGGGGGAGTAAGGGGGATGGGTGGGTTGGGATGGGGGGTTGTTGTTGTAAAGGGCCCTGACCAAGAATGGATGTCACGTCTACCGACTGATTCTGAAATGGTCATGAAAATGACAATAATGATGATAATGATAATAATAATAATAACCACACACACACACACACACACACACACACACACACACACACACACACACACACACACACACACAGGAGTTATATGGTAAACGAAAATGAAATTTCAAACACCAACATCGCCACCATCACCATCGTCATCGTCATCATCATAACAATGACACATGTGAAAGAGAATTGGAGGAAACGGAAAAGGGTGGGGCGTGAAAGGGGAGAGGCAGCTGGAGAGGCTGGGGGAAATGAGGGGAAAGAGAAAGGGATAGGGAATATTGTGGAGGGGTGAAGACGGTGGACTCTCACATTCACGACATTCATACCCAATCTCTCAAGTCTCTATCTCTTAGAGACCCCCAGTCAGCTGTCCCCTGCTGCCCCAGGAAACGTCATCCAAGTAACCAAGTAACAAGTAGGGGAAACCTGGGGGGGGGGGGGGGGGTTAGAAAACAGGAGGAAAGGGGCACAGTGACGGAAGAGGGTGGAGGGGAAAAGGAGGGGACAAAAAGGAAGGGGAAGGGGGAAAGTGTAGTAGGCCGGATGGAGATAGTGTCCTGCATTTCATGAGATTCTATCTCAGCTGTACTCTGTTGAAAAAAAAGTGTGAATGAGTGGGAACAAAATACATATGGGGAGTGAGGGAGTCCGAGAGGTAGTAAGTCGAATTGATGTTTAACTTCCTCTACAGCTTAGTGCAGTGCTTCCTGACACAAAACAACAGGTCACATGGACGCACACTCTACTGGGAGACTGGGATGACACTGCTTGCCACACTGTGTGTTCTGCCCCTTGTGTTAAGGCCAGTTGGTGTCTGAGTGCATAGTTTGTCAATCCAAAGTTGTTCCCTGTTAAGTCTCTTGCAGAGGAGATCAGACTTTATTTTCTTAATACTGAGACACCGGAGGTCATCCAGTGTGTGGCCCGGCAAGTTAAAATGTTTTGTTACAAGGATTCCTTTTTTGGCCCTAATATCAGACCTATGTAGATAAAAACGTTGTTTTAGAGAGTTTTCAGTCTGTCCCACGTATTTTGTGAACCTACAGGTATTACAGTATAGGAGATAGACAACATTTCTAGTTTCACATGTAAACTTGTGTCTGTGTCTGAATGACTCATTAGTTGTGTGACTGAAGAATCTGTCCGTTGCTACAAGATGTTTGTCACAGATGACACACTGATGCTTTCTGCATCGGAATGACCCTGGTGACTCACCTGGTGGATCAGGGAGGATGGAAGGCATCAGGATGGACTTCAGTGTGCGGCAGTTCCTTCTGCCGAGGATGGGCACGCGTGGTAGGACTTTGGACATCTTTGGACTGTGGTTGATGATGTTGGACTGCAGTTGTCTGAACCATTCAGCCAGGGGGGGATCACAAGGATGATGGGTGACAACCGAATTGCAGCGGTTGGTAGCTTTGGGAGTCCGGTATTCCAGTGTCTCAGCTCTGGGGATGTGGGCTGCTTTCTCTATGGCTTTTGCGAAGCAAGTGGAGGAAAATCCCCTAGCTTTGAAGTGTTTTTCCAACTCACTGCAGCGTTGTTGAAAGGCGTCTTCGTCTGTACATAAGTGCTAACTTGACCCCTCTGCCTTTTCGATTTTAAGCAGAATGTTATCCCAGAAAAAGACATAAGAGCAAGCATTGTTTATAATTGAATATTTCTTGCAGTCATTGCAACACCAAGCTGCTCTGTAAGTTGCTGGAATGGTGTTCGGTTACTTATCCTTGGAATTTATTAGTTTATGGTAATTAAGTCCCTTGTGGATTCATTCCAAGAACTGGCCCTCAGCACTTGTGTCTTAAGAGGTTATCGTTATATATTTTCTTCTTTTCACAAGAAAATGAAGCTTGTTTTGCTGCTTCATGATTTTCTTTTGCTTCTTAGGTGGCACCTTTGGTTGGTTTTTTGAAAACTCAACAAGCATACTATGGTATTGCACACTAGCCTTTTTCTGGGATAGCATTCTGCTTAAAACCGCAAAGGCAGAGGAGTCAATTTAGCACTTTCTGCGGTCACCGAGGAGAAACAATCAGGTTTCGAAATACCGGTATTTGACCAGGAGTTATATGTTAGTTAGTTTCCTCCCCATTGGAGATTGTCTCCCCCTTGGAGACTATAAATATGCTCAAGGCTCATTTTGAGAAGCATTTATTATTCCCCATTCACCCACTGAAGCACATACTGTTAGTTAGGCAGAATTATCAACCGCTGCAGATATGAATGCTTATCTCCCCCTATTTCTTCAATCTAAGATATAAGAGCAAGCTTTGTTTATAACTGAATATTTCTTGCAGTCATTGCAACACCAAGTGCTCTGTAAGTTGCTGGAATGGTGCTCGGTTACTTATCCTTGGATTTTATTAGTTTATAATATATATATATAATGAATACTAAAACAAGTTGAACGTCTTTTCCCACAGGGACAACTTTACTCAAGCTTTCGCAACAAAGGCTTCTTGAGGAATAAAATACTTCATAAAAGGTTCAATTCTTAGAACGTGACTACTCCTCAGCAGTCACAACAATCTGTTTTAGAACACACACAACACACACAGGGGGGGGGGGGGGGAGGAGGGAGAGAGAGTGAAAGATAGAAAGAGGGGTAGAGTAGATAAATAGAAAAAGGTAGGAGGGGGCATCGATAGAAAGAGAAACAGAAAGGAAGCATGTAGCACAGTCGGTCTGTTGAATAGCAGACACAGGTACAGGGTAGGGGAGAGTGGTTGAATAGGAGGGCGAAGTACACAGATGGAGGGGAGGGGGGAGTACACAGACGAGGTGGGGGGATGTGGGAGGGGGATAAGAGGAACACCAAGCTATGTTTAATTCCAGACTTATGGACATGCATTATATGGCCTACCCAAATCAACGTACCAGAGGAAGGTTGCGGATCTGATGTGTAGGGGCTTGGGACACACACACATGCACACAGACACAGACACACACACACACACACACACACACACAGACTCACACACACACACACACACACACACACACACACACACACACACACACTCACACCCTCACACACATACAGACAGACAGACACACACACACACACACACACAACCACAGACAGACTCTCTCTCACACACACACACACACACACACACAAGCACGCAGAATGGGACAAGGGGAAACAAAGGAAGGGATGATAGGGGGAAGTATGGGGGTGGGGTTATGTGAGGCGGGGTGAGGGGTGGGTGGGAAGAAATAAAGTATGGGCTCCATCTTAGCAGGAAAAGTGAGGAAGCACAATTTGAAAAGAATGAAACTAAGATGGAGAATGGGTGTTCGGGGGGGGGGGGGGGGGGAAGATATTGGAAGAAAGAGAGAGAAAGAGAGAGGGGAGGGGAACATGAGAAAGAAAGAGACCGAGAGAGATAGACAGAAGCAGAGAGAGAGAAATGGAAAAGAGTTATGAAGGTGAGGAATAGATCATTAAAAGATAGGGGAGGGTATGTACAGACAGGAGCAAAACTGGGAAATGAGCGAGAAGGTAGGTGTGGAGGGGGGGGGGGGGGTTATAAACTGAAAACTAACTACAAACTAGGTAAACCCTGTCACAAACCACCATTGTAAAATGCAGTTGACATATTTTCAAATCACAATGATAAAACAACCTCAGTAACATAGTAATCTGAAATAAGATAGATAACTGTAGACATAGTGAAGCTAAGAAACCAAAGTATAAGTTCTGTAAATGAACTACTACCATTGCATGACATACCATCATTGTTGTACATTGCAATTAATATATTCTTTAAAGAAGTGTGAAGAGATTAGGTATAGAAAGGAGGGACAGGTGCAAGGGACACAAATAATGTGGAGAGGGGGATAAGAATAGAGGAGTAGGGAGAAAATGTGAATGGGGGGGGGGGGGGGGATCGGTAAAAGTAGGGAAGGAGGCGGTATGAGGGGAGGGGGTTGCAAAGAGGGATTAGACGAACGATAGGCTTTTTTTCTAAAAAAAAAGTAATGAAATAGAGAGGGAAAAGGAACTGTGGAGGTGGGGGAGGGGGATGATTAAGAGACGGAGGAAGAGAGAGAGAGAGAGAAAGACGGAGAACGAGAGTGATAGAGAACGAGAGAGAGAGAGGGGGAGAGATGTGGAAGGAGACAGAGAGAAAGGGGGGGGGGAGGGGAGAAGGGGGGCTGGGCCAGTGGGGCATAAAGAAGGAGAGAAATAAATCATGAGAGTATAAGGGAAGGTGGAGTTTAGAAACTGAGTACTGCCTACTAACTAAGTAAAATCTGTCACCACCGTTATAAAATGTAATGAATGCAATTTAAAATCTCTATGCATAAACACACTCAGTGGCATGGCAATCTAAAATCCAACAATAACATAAAGACATCATGAAACTAAGAAAATTTGGTGTAAGATTAGTATACGTCTTTTACCACAACCACTCCCATATCAATCATAAATCTTTCATTGCTAAGCATACCAATGTTCTTTCAGAACCATTCTCATCAAAACAATACCCACACCTACACCCAACACCCACACACACTCATACACAACCTCGCCCCCCCTCCCCCCCCCCCCCCCCCACACACACGCACGCACGCATACACACACACACACACACACACACACACACACACACACACACACACACAAGTCAGTTTTCTTGTTTTCTCACTCAAAGTGCTCAAGGAATGTTATCACTGATGATTTTGTCTCTTTCCCCTTCTCTGCAGCGTACACAATTCTGTTCTGTTGTTTAGTCCATTAAAAATAGTACCTAAGTTCGCCTGCCAGAAATTTCTCTGTCCAATAACTGTTCCACAGCTTCTATGGCATGAATGGACAGGAACTTTAACTGTTGATCTTGTGGATGGCACAGTTCAGTCACATGTTTGGCTACACCACATTTGTTGATCTTTTTCAGTTTAACATCTGATTTATGGTTAGCCCATCTAAGTTCCAAGTTTTTGGTGGAACCAATGTACCAGTTGCCTGGATGGGTCATGAACTGTATCACATATATCACATTAGGGGTGGTGCATGTAATATGCTGCTTAATTTTCCACAGTCTCCCATCTTACGGGCTTTTCAACGAGAAAATGTTTGAAGAGTGATCACAGGTGTCACATCTTTTCGCATTACACGTAAAAAATCCGGGTTTGTTTGGTGGACCGTGTACTGGAAAACGCTTGGGGACCGTAGGTTTGAATATTTCACCCAAGTTCTTCCTTTTTCTGTCCGCTGCAATAATTGTGTTCTTGGGGAAAATGTCTTTATTTAGGGGTTGTGCGTACAGAAGGTGAAGATTGTTCTTTATGATAGTGCTCTTGGAGGGAACTCTTGGGTCGTATTGTGTGACCCAAGCAATTTTTTTCCCTTTCTTTTTTCGTGGCTGGAAAATAATATCATTTCTTTTTCTTCTTGCTCCTTCTTCTAGCTGCTTGCGCGTTTGATTAAAAGGCCAACCTGCTAAACTAAAATGTTTGGCATATTCGTCCAGTCTTTTGGTAACAACATCATCTTCACTACATAGCATTCTGAGTCTGGTGCCAACACTTATTAAAAGACCCCTGAAAATTGACTGTGGATGGCAGCTTGTTTTGGGAAGGTAACTGTGGCAGTGTTTAGAATTAACATCTGTTAGGATATAACCATTTTCAATTGTAAGTTTAAGATCCAGGTATTGAGCTTCTTTACCTTCTTTAACAGTCCATTTGATACTGGGTGGATGGAGGTTTTGAAGATGTTTCTCAAAGGCCTGAGTGTCTTTTTTGTCCAAGAGGATAGCAATTCCATCGTCCCTGTATCTAGTCCAGTCAAGACTCTGATCAGAATTTCCTTCTTTATTAGGCGGTAATGTGGAAAGGAGGGGCACTAGACAATTTTTTGTCAGGGTTTCGTCTAATTCTGCCATAAAAATATCAACATAGTCACAGGCGTGACACGGGCCCATTGCAGTTCCATGATTGGGCCTAGCAAAGATGGTTTTTCCAGTTCCATCTGTGTATTCAGAACAGTTGTTGTCTAGTACAGTTTGAAGTGCCTCCAGGATACATTTAGTTGGAATGTTTAACTCACTAGGGATATCCCGAAGAGCTTTCTGAATTGCTGGAATTCCAGAAGTGTTGTCTACGTTAGGAAAAAGTGAAATAACATCACATACTGCGAATGTAGCAGTTTCTGGCAAGGGGGCAAATTTCTGGTTGATTTTTTTTTCATTTTTTTGTAAAAAAAAACTCCTTTGTATCGATCACTTGGTATTTAAGATGTTGGGTTAGATGGCAAATAGCTTGCTGTACAAATTTTGATAATGGTTGAGTTGGTGTGCCACATGGGAACGGTTTTTGTTTATGGGTTTTAACCAGTGGTTTAATGCGTCCAGGACGTGAGGAGGGGTCAGGGCTGACAAAGGCTGCCATTTCTTCACTGATAGCATCCTTTTTCAGCCATTTTTTAATCCAGCGATATATATTAGAAACGGTGTTAATGGTAGGGTCCGATGGAAGCACGTCATAAAAATCCGGTCTGTGTAGTTCATTCAAAATTGCTTCATCATCATCTTTCAAGCAGGTAATCTCCGTCACACCTGCTTTATCAGCATACCTGCAAGCAGCGTTGTGAGTGAGCGGCTTCCTGCTGGATCCAGAAACTGCTGTGTACATGCAGTGATGAAGGCTTCTAGGGCTGGGTCTCCTTTTGGTGCAGGTTTGGAGGTGGGTGTGTACCAGGGTTTCTTTTGGAAGTCATCATTCAATGAGGAGGTATCATCAAGGTCATCTCTTCCCTTTCCTTCAGATAAAAGTGACGTTGCCATCGAAGTATTTCTGCCCATGCATGGTTGCCTATTACCTGATCTGCCACATTTATCGATTCAAGCGGGGTAGAGGCAAAACAGTCCAGAAGTCGGCAAACGTTTAACTGGTCAGGTGTAAGTTCCACATTTTCCGCAAGTATTATCGGATTAAATTTGCTGAGTTCCTCCTCTTGTTCCGGTTTGTAACTGTTCACTTGTGTTCTTCTTGCTCTTTTCTTCCTTCTGGGTTTCCTAGTGTTTCTGTGCACAGAATCTCTGTTTCTAAAGGTAATATATCTAAAAGCACAAATTCTGACAGAACCTTTTTGAGGTAGACTGGCACTTAGTAAAATGGCTCTGTATTTCTTAAAAGAACTGAGGGTTGTTTTCGTAATCTATTCCTTATTACTATCAAATTCGATTCAAAGCTCTTTTTGGTTTTGTTGATAAAAGAGGACATTTGATGGACTCCAATGTATTCTGTTATAACAGTCTTCAAATCAGATAACTCCTCTGAAATATTTTTGAGGACGTCATCATAGTATTGATTATTGAGTCAAGTATTTTCGAACTCGCACAGCTGAGGGAATCCTGAATGCAGTTTGTAAGTTGTTCATCATGGGTGTCAAGAGCTAAATTAAATCGAACTTTCATTCCATTGGGAATCACCTTGGAGGATCTACATTTTATATTAAAAAAAAAGTCTTTTCTGATTCTTGTACTCGCCTGCTTGAAGAGCAAACCACTGAACTGTCCCTGAAGTGTGACTATATATATTATATATATATATATATATATATATATATATATATATATATATATATATATAGTCCCCATTTTCTTCATTTTTTTCAAGTCTTTGCCAAGACATTATTATAATGATGGAAGAATTGTTAACCTGCACTTGTTTCCCCCCACTACTTAATTGTTCAGCATTATATTGTTTGGTCAATCAGTGGGCGATTGCATCTCTTAGGAGATCCAAGTAAAGGCTGTTCTGCACAATTCTTAGCCGCTGACAATGCTTGAGTTATTGAACAGCAGAGCAGACCACTCAGATTGTTCCATATCTTTTGATCTCCCTTGCATCCTTAAATGGATCCTCAAGCATAGGCTCAAAGATTGTCCCCTACATTTTATACTGTTTACATAATGTTTTTAGTTTTTCAGCAACTTTTGTCCTCTCCACACTTTCGTTTCGTTTTATTTTCTACCTTTCGCTGGCTGCTTTGGGGGTGCTGTTGGATTCTTTTTTGAACCCTTGGTGGTGAGAACACCACAGAATTACGGACTGTGGTGTGTCTCTATTTGACACCAAGAGCACAGACACAATCAGCCGTGTCTCCCTGATGAGTCCGACTCAGCGGACGAAAGGCCTAGGAGCAGGCAACACCTATAAATTTGCTTTCAAGAGGGATTGTGATGGTTCCCTCATGCAGCTAGTGAAGGGTTTTCACATTTATAACATATATTTTCTTCATTTTTTCCAAATCTTCATTTGTTTTCCCCCACTACTTACTTGTTCAGCATTATATATATATATATATATATATATATATATATATATGAGAGACGCTTGCATAAATAAATATTTGATAAAGAAACCACAAAGTGCCAAGTAGCAAACCTGTTTATGTTTTGCCTTTGAAACCTTGCACAATCATCTACTCCGAGGACATACAGATAATTCGATGTTTTACCTTAAGATTAGTATAGGAAAAGACACCCTCCTAATATGTTGTGAAGTATTCGTCTATGCAAGATCTTAACGATGTAGGGGTATCTGGAAAACCAGAATCTTTTCTATCCAAAAAGAGCAAAGCATGTGTCCTCTCTATCCACTCTTGTTTCTCACACTGCATATTTCCGAGATCAGATCGTTGCAGATATTGAAACATTGGCAAACACGTCTTATAGAGGTACCTTATCATAAACTGAAAAATTAACGAGGCGAAGTTAAACCTAAAGCATATTGATACACAGACAAGTACTCATCCTTACATGCTTTTATATTCAGCAAAGATGCATAGTTGCAACACAATGAAGCTATTCTTCTTTATTTGTATACAGATGCCTCACTTAAAACGAGGATGAATTATTTGCTTTTGTTATGCCATTAGAGACAGTAGAAAAGGGCATATTGCTTTGGATAACGTCGATCTATATTCGCTTGTGAAAGCGTACCTATACTTACGGTTTTTACAAATCTGATCGACCATCCACTTGTCTATTTACAAGCGTTGTAATGAATAAACTCGATGACAGTGGTTCGTTTCCCCATAGAATTCAGAAGGGATTATTTTAAAGGAAGGATGCCGTTTAATCCCTATTTCATTTCTAGACGAACAGATTTAACTTTTTTTCCGATAAGATTAATCAAAATCTCTACTATATAGAAATGGCAGTATTATCGAAGTCATTAAGCTGTTGATTACTTACAAAAGAAGAGGGGGGGGGGGGGGGGTGCAACCAAGAGTGATCATTTTTTGTTGCTTATTTTCGCTTCTGCTTTGATTTGATTTTGCCACATCCACTACTCCTTCCCCCTCCACTCCCTCCTCCACCCTGCCCTCTCCATTTTTCTCATATCATCTGATCAGTGTACGTTTGCAGGCTGAAATAAACGTGTTCAAGTGATCCAGGTCTTCGACTTCCTATGTCTACTTAAGTCGTTCCTTCACTGATTATGTCACGTTTGTCACTCCACGCAGCCGGCTGCATAATGTCTGAAGCTTTCCAGTGAATATTGGGGGGTCTGACAGTGACACACTGGTAAAGAGAACATTTGACAGACTTCAACATTTCAAGCTGCACCAATTTACATTGATTCACAGTTATTACAAAGCCCTGTTTAGTTATATTAAAAAGAAGAGCCGTTTACAACGTGTGATGTGGTCGCCTTTAATTTGGTTATAGATTTGTCCACGTTCGCAGACAGACCACATCACACAGTCACAAAAAACAAATGTGACATCTGAACACGATGGTGTATCTTCCCATTGACCAGTACGTGACATCTGACCAAAGTGATATACTCCAGCACAGACACAACTACATGGCACTGACACAGCGTTGCATCTATTCAGAGAATGTCATCTGACAGGACCTCTTATGTGGGTGCAATGCTAGAATGGGTTTCCAGCCATTGCAGCAGTTTAGCTTCATTGGACTTCCTCCGTTTCTCTGCCAGCGTATTGAAGGTGTACATAAAGGGATTGACAGCAGAGTTCAGGGGCAGTATGAAAATGGCCAGTGCCACGTTGACCTCCCCAGAAATGGGAGTACCGGTCAGTGCCAGCAACCCACACAGTCCAATGGGAAACCAGCATAAAAAATCTGATACTGCGACAGTAATCAATCTCCGGGCTATGGCCGTGTCCCGTGACACCTTTGTAGTATTAATCTTTAAGGAATTCTTCTGTATTGACCAGTAGATGGACGCTTGCCCAGCAGAAATAAATAAAAACAAAATAAAGTTAAGAATGATCAGTACACTGAAAGAATAAAATCTCCCTTTAAAGTCTTTTCTTGTAATGGGCAATGGAATACAGATACCTGTCTGGACTATAAAACTCCCAGTGTGACGTCATGGGGAGTAATGGCAGCGAGGCCAGTGTCCAGCCCACGAACCAGATGAAGAAACAGGCCACAGCTGCTGACATTCTCTCAAATCGCAAGGTGCTGAATGGAAAGTGAAGGACAAGAAAACGATCCAGTGTGATCAGCCAGATCGTGAAAGCAGACACCTCACTGGACAACAGAGACAGAAAACCACCCACCTTACAGGCCACACTGTTTTTCCATCTGTCATCATAATGGAGATACCTGCCACGGAAGCGTTCATCAGCCGCTCCAATAATTGAAACATAGACACCCATTAGAAAGTCAGCCAGGGTGAGGCTGCGGACAAAGACGCTGAATCCACTTGAAGCAGTCATGCTCTTTGCAAAGGAACGTGCACAGAAACAGAAGACATTACCGCTCATCGACAGACAGGCGACCAGCCAAAGGAACGCACGGTACGACGATGACCGTAGTAAATCATCACATGAAGATAGTTCGTCTCTTGGGGAATGGCAGGATGAGGAAGGAAAGTTTCTCGGGAGCATTTCCTCACAGCATATTTTATAATTTTGTGTAGATATAACACGCAAATTGTACAGGACTTTTCAACATGTCAGGTGGGTAATTTGTCACCGGGCTGGCATGCATGTACAGTTCAGTTAATTTGGGTGTGAACTGAAATCCCCTGGAACTAATCGTATGAATATCAGTGAAAGTTAAGTTCAGATTCTGTATGTGAGGAAAGGACCAGAAGACCTCTGTGTCCAACACTGTCAGTGAAGTCAACGACAGGTCGACCAGTCCGAGAACACTTTGCCCATTGACAAACGAAGCACCAATGTAAAGAGAACTGAATGGGTTGTTAGACAATGATAATGCGTGCAAATGACTTAACCCTAAGAAAGAAGTCATGTTCACATGCCTCAGCTTGTTCTCACTCAGGTCAAGGAACCGCAGATTTTGCATCTCAATGTTAGGGAGAAGGGTCAAGTTACACTGGGCAAGGACAAGATGAATGAGATAGATAATGGGTCTCACGTCAGACAGCGTCATTCCAGAACTGGTTGCATCCAGATAACGAACATTTGGAAACAGTGTCACTGAGAAAGGATGGGGACAGAAGAACATATGGCGTTCACACAGACAACCCACAGGACAACTTGAATCACACGCTATTTCATCATCACGCATTGGACAGTGAGGCCAGCCATCACACAGGTGATTAGTGTGTAGACAGGTTGTGGATGCTCTACACCTAAAAAATCCCAAACACATCACATCCTCACATCCATCTTCGTCCTTT
>CM065732.1:9790140-9802640 GCA_033310375.1 Conus canariensis
TCAGGCCGTCACATCAGCCCAGACGCCTGGTCAACACCGGGTGCTGCTCATCCACACTGGAAGCGGTGGCGCTAACGAAAATGACACACCCGAGAACCTTGAACGAAACAACAACGTAGGGAGGCGCCACACACTGACTACACCCCTACACATACATTTACGTGGCGTCACCAGAATCACGCTTTGATCTGAATCGTGACCCACTTTTACATAGAACAGAGACTCCACTTGGTGGGTCAGGAACAGCCTCCCGAAAACCACACCTCTCAGGTCCGAAAGACCCAACGCCAAGAGTCCTGTTCGACACCCCAGCCAGAGACAGAACTGAATTTAGCGCGCCCTGCGCGCTCGCAGGTAAAATGCGGACACTCACTCAACATGACTGCACGTGCACAAGACAAACACACACTGCACGGGACGAAACGCGACGCACAGGTTCTGGGTTTGACATTCGCTCAACCCCGGTGTTTAACGCAGGGAAGTTCTGCCTTACCAACCAACAGGGCGTCCGTGAAACGCCAAACTAACACACTGTTTAGACATGTTCCCGGGTGTGTCACGTTCTCCTTCCTTCCACCGCCTCCTTCTCTATCTTTGATGCCACGTCACACAAAACCGAGCTCTGGGTCATGACACACACACACACACAGAGGCACGATTCGTAACGAGTTATGCGCATCTGCTGTATGCATAACCAGAGACTTTAAAAAATCTTTCTTTCCCTCCTTGTTTCCAGTGTTAACATTACTGACCATTGAACCCTGACCAATTCAACTGATAAACTTGCACAGACCAAGTATCGATGTGGAAGCAGGCACATCTTCTCTGTACGCTCGCTGTCCCCGCTTGGTGGTCAGGTAGTGCTCGTTAATCACCCCAGAGGGTAAGAATATTTTATTTTGCTCACCCTGTCCATTCATTGTACGACAATTGTAGTTAACTGATAGCGTTTTCTGAAAACATTTTAGATCAAAATGTTCAAACTTTGTAATATTTGCGTTTGTTTTCAAAAATGCTCAGTCAGTTTGCTCGTTCGTGTGTTTTTACAGAGTTGCACGGGTTTGGTCATTTCGATTCTGCTGTTTCTAATCTATCACTACTTTTGATGTTGAATAGTTGGTAGATTTGGTATTTATGGTGTTGTTCACTTTGTAGGGATTTTTCGTCTGGGGTGGTGGCCTGGCCGGCTGTGTGCTCTGGTGGGAGTGCCTGAGCAGTCCTCTTCCCCCTCCTGTGGTGTGGTAGCCTTCTGGGAGGCCAGGACTTGCCTTCTCTTCCCAAGTGCCTTCATTGTTGACAGCCGTTGGCCTGCCTAGCTTCTGAGCAGCCATGTCTTCCTTCCGGACGGCTGACCAGTGCTCTACGTGTGACTTTGTCCGCCTGTGCCCAGTCGAAGGTTTGGAACCAACTTCATCTTCCCCTGTGCCCAGTCACAGGTGTTAGACCAGTTTCTTCTTCTGTGCCCGGTCGCAGCAGTGATATTGTGCGGACTGCCTTCAGTGCATCCGAAATTGAGGTCAGAGTGGTCCCTTTTCTATGTGAGTGTGTGAGCAAGTCAAGCCCAGCTTGGACAGCAACACACCTGACTTGCGATGTGATATCTGGAGTCATATCCAGAAAGACTCGTGGTATTGTGTCATGTCACGAGTGATAATATGAACCCTTCTCCCTCTTGTCACTATATTGTGTCATGAGTGAAACTATAAATTATTTTCTAGCCTAACAGGGAGTGTGGGTGCACACATATGTTAATGAATTAGTTTACACTTACATGTTGATGCTGTCCATGTGCTAAAAGAAAAAAAAATCCATTTCATTGTTATTAAATGTGCACTCCCCGCTAGATTCCTGTTTGGACTATTATGTTGTAAGGTCGTATGAGTGATTGAAAGAAAGTTTGATTTGATAAAATACACAAACAACTTACATGCCTTCAGACATCCAGGAGACAGATATTACATATCTTTTTGCAAGCACCCCTAACTCCACTCTGTGACATCTGGTGACCATGATTCTTTGTTTGTGTTTTAAATTGAATAGTCTTTTGTGATTCTTCTATTGTTTGATTTTCAAGGGTTTTTCAGTTAAGATTGTAAGTGAGAGGGTGTTGACTGCTTTGTGTATTCTGTAAATTTTATTGTGTAATTTTTTATGAGAAATTCATTTTTTCAAGCCCCGTTTCCAGTCATGCAGGTTGGTAGCTGTATATATATATATATATATATATATATATATATATATATATATATATATATATATATTGTGAATTTCGTTTATTCTGTGCTACCATGAGGGACTAGGTTCTGACTCTCCTCTATAATTATTGTTTTCATTCTTTTCCTTTGTGCTATTTTTCTGTCTATCCTTTAGGAGTTTTATCATCATAAAAGCCAGGAGTTTGTTTGGTATTCGTTGTTTCTCATTGGTGTGAATTCAATCTTGAAGTGTATGTATTAGTCAGTGCATGCATTTTCTTCTTTCTTGCATGTAAATTACAGACTTCCTCTGCATTTCACTCATGCATACACAAACTCATTACACTTCTTTCACAGGCACCTATTTACAATTGTCTCCTTTGTATGGATATGGGAATGATGATACTGAATGAATAAGTGTATCGTTTTGTCATTTTCATCTTGTTTTATTTACAGTTTTTACCGACATTTTTTCCCTATTTTAATAAAATAGAAACCTTTTGGAGCTGGATACATATTGATAGCTGTGGGGACATTAATTGTTTTATAGGATCGTTTTATGTGATATCATTGTACTCAAGCTACTGATTGTTTTTTTACCTATGATTTGCTCCCCATTACCATGAATTTGAAGGTATTAAAAAAGTGCTCTTTATCAATACCTGCTCATTTTAAGTGACCATATTTAAACTAGTAAGAGTGTTGTGTGTTAATTTCGAACTTGTTTTTTGAACACAAGAGTTTACTGTTTGATTGAGAAAATAATCTGATATCTGACTTGTCTCGTGAAGACAAGAGTTTACTGTTCGAAAAGAAACAAAATTGTCATTTTCTTGAATTTGTGCAACTTTAATCATTATGGAGTTGCCACAAGAGAAATTTGATGCCCTGGTGCAACAAGCAAAGTCACTAGGTATCACAGCTCCTTCAAAAATTAATGAATATATTGATTCTGCTATGGAGCATGAGTTTAGACTAAAAGAGACAGCAACCATGTGAAAGTCAGAACAAGAAGAAAAAAAAAAGAAAAAAGAAAAAGAGATTGAGGAAAAAAAAGTTAGAGAGTGAAGAAGAAGAAGAAACAAAGAAAAAGCTACAGCTCGAAGAAAAGAAGCTACAGATTGAAGACAAAAGGTTAGAGAGTGAAGAAGAAGAAAAAGAAAGAAAGCGACAGCTGGAAGAAAAGAAATTACATATGGAGGAAGAAGAAAAAAAGAAAAAGAAACAGTTTGAACAAGAGGAAAGAGAAAGTAATTACATATGGAGGAAGAAGCACAAAAGCATAAGTTCCCGTTTGAGCAAAAATAACTTGAACTCAAATTGGCACAAGACCAAAGACAAGAAAAATCTTCTGATGAGGGACCAAAACATGCTATCATATTTATGGTACCCATTTTCCCAAATTGCCCATATTCAATGAAGCCAAGGATGATATTGATGCTTTTTGTATAGATTTGAAGCTCATGCTAACATGCTGGGATGGAAAAAGGAACAATGGCCACTCCACTTAGCAAGTGTGTTACAAGGAGTTGCATTGAGGTTTTACCATTCTCTTTGTGCCAGTGATACTTTGACTTATGAGAATTTCAAGCAATATTTGTTGAAAAAGTTCATGGCTACCTCTGAAGGTTTTAGAGAAAGATTTAGAAGTGTAAGACCTGTACAAGGAGAACATTTTCATGCTTTTTTTTAAAAGCAGATTTACACATCTATTGAACAGATGGATTGAACTGTCAGAGATAGACGCGTCTTTTGAAGCACTTCATGATCTTGTGATCAGAGAGCATATTTAACAGTCTGTGTCCAAAGACTTGCAGGTTTTTCTTAAGGAAAGAACTTTTGATTCAGCAGAACAGGTGTGTGCTCCAGGTGAACTCTACAGAGAAGCTCACCCTAACAAGTTGTTAGCTAGACATTCAGGTGCAGTTGCTCATACTGTTGTGTGTGAACAAACTCAACACTCAGGGACTTATGGTCAGTCTCGGCAGACCGGTAACTTCAATTACAGTAGAGCCCAGTCAAACCCCTCTCCTAAACACAGAGGTTCAGGGCGAGGTAACTCTGTCAGTCAGCGACCTGCTTGTCAGGGAAACCAGTTTTACCAGGCTTGTTCTGCAAATTCAGGGACTCAGTCTCAAGAGAAGCAGCAACAACATGTAAAATCTTTCCCACAGTCAAGAAGAGGTAGGGGTCAAAGACCTACACAAGTGCCTAAACAAAGTCTTATTTGTAGACGTTGTGGTGCTGTGGGTTATACCAGTCCTAACTGCCCTGCATCCGTAAATGTTCAGCCCCCTAAGTACGCCTCAGCATACAAAGTTTTGATTTCCACCGATGTAGAAGAATGTGTCACTTTGAACAGTTTGTCTCTGTATAATGGTTGTGTTAATGATATACCTTGCACTGTTTTGAGAGACACTGGTTGTACTACTGCTGGTGTGAAACAGTCATTGGTTAAACCTGAACAGTACAATGGTCATTGTCAAAAGTGTATAAATTTTGGTGGCAAGATCGAAAAATTCCAGCTTGCTATTGTGCTTGTGTGTTCACCTTTTTGCACTGGTTTACTGGAATGTTGTGTCATTAGTAACCCAGTGGCGGATTTGATGCTTGGCAATTTGCCCAAGGTCAAGAATGAACCTGACCAGGTTGTGGCTGATCAGTTTGCATCAGTCGTGACCCGGCAACAAAAGAAACTTCAGGATTCTACTAAGCCCCCTTTAAAAACCCCTCCACACGTGTCAGAAACCAATTCAGGTAAATCGAAGGGTAAACAGACCCCCCCCCCCCCCCCAGCAGGTTGATACTTTGCCATCAGACTTTGACATTTTTTTTATGTATGCCATCATGACATTGTAAACATGCAAGCATCAGACGTTACTTTTTCATCTTTTTACTACCAGGCTAAAAATGTTCCTGATTGTGAATTGCTTAGAAAAACTTTGGTGTGTGAACATAAACCCATGTTTTCCTGGACAATGGTGTTCTTTACCGCTATTCACTTGGTAAATTTCAAACTGTAAAGAAGCAACTGTGTGTACCAAACCTCTTCGTAAAAATGTTCTGCATGTGGCTCATAATTCCATTGCTAGTGGACATTGTGGTTTTGCAAAAACTAAACATCGCATGTTCTTTTATTGCTATTGGCCTAGGTACTATGTGGATGTTTGTCGATGTGTTCAGACTTCTGGCGTGTGTCAAAAGAGTAGATACAATAGACTTTCATGTGATCAGTCTGGCAATCTGAAACTCCCTGTACCTGCGCGCGCGCGCGCGCGCGCGCGCGCGCGTGTGTGTGTGTGTGTGTGTGTGTGTGTGTGTGTGTGTGTGTGTGTGTGTGTGTGTGTGTGTGTGTGTGTGATCTGTATTCAAATGCAGAACAAAATAACTAACAGACACATGACACATATTCGAGGTCTCTTGTCGAGTTTGTATCGGCTATTTTCTAAATGTTTATGTGTCTACTGCTATTGTAGATGGGGACACCAATAAGAAAACAACTGGACCACTCAATATCATGGATGCTTGTCCAGGGATAGAATATTTCCTGAAACAAAACAACACTGAACCTACATTTCTCCAGCTAAATACGTCTGAGTGTAGCTATCCGACATCCCAGTTTTCAGCAAACCAAGGAGTGGTGTATGGGCTGTGTGGTGGTTCCAGTATATTCTGTAGCATGCACGTGAAGGTGGCACTGGGTATGTTTGTACGAGCTCATCTTCGACGGTTGGCGTATTTGTGTTGTGTCACTAACTGGAAATTGAGAATATTTTCAAATTGTTTTGAATCAGGTATTATAGTCGAATGCACTGTACATAGTATAGAAGAATTTTTCATTTACTCGGACAAGAATTCAATGTGGATAGAAAACGTGGATAATCCAGAGGTAGCCATTGATATTCAAGCATCGAAAGGCCAACATTTAATCATAGAATATACAACAAAATATTCTGGATATTTAGTAGTTCCTTTGGTGTCTGACTTAGCACATTTCAGCCATGATATGAACATGGGATGTAAGTGTGTCATCATGATGAGTGTTCAACGATCAAGAATGCCAGGCTTGTGTTCTAGAGAAAGATGTCTGAAAATGACTTACAGGATGCACAATGCTTCACGAGACCATAATGTGTATGTATGCCCCAGACGTTCCACACCAGCGGTTGTATTTATCACCTCATCTGTTACAATTGACGTCACTAATTGTGATAGTGCAGTTTATTTGAACATTAGTTTTTTAGCTTTGTCTGAAAAATATCGCCCACATATTCTGACAAATGAATTGTTCAATTGTTCTGTTGATCATTACTCCAGATTTAAACATTTTCTGCATTGCAATCAGAAGAGAGAGTGTGAAGATGGGCGTGATGAAACAGAGCAATGCCCCTTCAGCAGTCCTGGCTGCCAGGGCAATGGTGGCTTCAACTAATAAATGCTTCAAAGAAATTCTGTTAGATAAACCTTTACAAAGGGGACTGATTGGTTATCAGTGTCAGAAGATGGGCCAACGACTGGCTTCTCTAAAAAGAAAGAAAGAACTAGAAGATGCCCTGCTACTAACCAGACACTATGATGGATTCACCCTTGTAACTGGTTACCTTTCAGGTTGGCACTTGGTACCGTTTATATACAGTAAGTGCAGTCATTGGATTGATAGAACCATAATCTACAACCTGAAACACTTTAGTAATATGAGCAATATTCTGCACAGGCCATCGAGGATGCCTGGGCATGGGCTTTGGAATTATGTTGGCATCATTGAAGCTTTTAGTAAAACAGCACAGTATAGAGTAGCACTATGTGAAAAGGAATTGCAGCCCCATGTCTGGCTTCCTCCTCAAGTTGTGCTCACGTATTCAGAAGCAGCTTTGTCCATTTTCACAAATACCGAACAAAACTTATTGCTTTGTGCAGGTAGTCACGTGACCCACACATTCATGAATGTCAATCCCGATGGCATTTGTGGGAATGCCAACTACACCGAGTCCTTTGCCAAGGACACTGAGGCCTTTACCAAGGGCACCGAGTCTTTTGCCAAGTACGCAGTGTCATTTTCCTCTGGCAATGGAAATGATGGTGGAAAAACGTGTCTGGGTCAGTGACAAGACGCATGAAACGTGCGCATGACCTATTTAGTTGTAATGATGATTCCACGTTCTTGCATTACACATTAGTCTGCGATTTCAGACAAGACTGTCCAGACAATAGTGATGAGTCTGTGTGTGAACATCCAGCATGTTGCGGCTTTCTCTGTCGTAATGGTCAATGCATATTGCAAAGCCAACATTGTAATGAGTACTCTGATTGCATAGATGACTCTGATGAAGCTGACTGCAAGCTGCCAAGACCAAAGAAGTGTAGAGATTGCGTTCAGGCCATAGATGTAGAAGACAAGCAGCAATTCCACATTAACCTAGACGGTACTGGCTATTTCACTCTTCAGAAGATGAAGGCAGAAGAGCCTTGCCCTGACACCCATTATCGTTGTTCAACAGAATGGTTATACTGCCTCCCATTGTATACTAGATGCAATGGATTTTCTGACTGTGTTTATGGGGAGGATGAACAAGACTGTAACAATGCGAAATGTTTGAATCAGTACCAATGTCGGACTTCCAGACTTTGTGTGCATGGAGATCATCTGTGTGATGGATGGAGTCAATGCCCTCAGAGGGATGATGAACTTCTGTGTAACATGACTTGCCCTGAAGGTTGTTTCTGTCAAGGCCATTCATTCGTGTGCAAAAACGCGTTTCCTGCATATCTGTTCTCACAGCTCAGATATGTTGATGCTACAGCATCTGGAATGTCACCGAGTGATTTTTCGGCAAATATGTATCTTTTGTATCTGAATTTGTCCCTTTGTTCTGTATCTAACATTTCAGCTATAAAGTTCCCCAACTTACAATTTATCGATCTCACCAACAACCTTTTGAAATCCCTTAACCTGGATATTTTTCTACAGCTGTCAAATCTAAGAGTTTTATTACTAGCAAGAAATCCTGTTAATCCTCTCAGGTCAAACACTGTAAACATATTCACAAAACGTGTTCATTACTCACTCCTGAGGTTAGACGCATCGATCACAACTCTTCACACACTACAGAATGAATTATCTGCATACCTGCCTCTTATCAAGTATATCAATATCTCTTTCTGTGCCGTTATAAAGATTGGGTCATACGGTTTTAAAAACATGCCACGTCTTACAGAAGTTGATACCAGATTTAATCCAATAGAGGATTTCCCTCTGGATTTGTTTTTAAAGTGTGACCATTTAGAAAACGTTCTCTCATCAAATCATAGGTTTTGCTGTGAAAACATGTTTCCAAATCAGATGAGTAAAATGAAGTGTTTAGCTCCTTATACTATACTTCCTTCGTGCACAAAGCTAATACCAATTGAACTGTACAGAATTTTCTTCTGGGTGATCAGTGTGTGTGCCATTTTGGGGAACATGCTTTGCTTAGTTAGTGTATTAGTAGATAAGAAAGGTTGGAAAAGCTCTCTGATAATGAATGCAAATTTGATGATTGCAAAGGCATGTACAGGATATCATCTCAGCATTATTGCTGGAGCGAATGAAATAATACATATTCGTTATGCTCAATACCGAAACATCTGGACCAACAGCGTGACTTGTAAGATGGCCGGGTTTCTCTTTTATCTGTCGTGTGAGACGTCGCTTTTGACACTGTTGTTCATCACTGTGGATCACTTCATTGTCATTTGCATTAGTAAAGGCGTACAGAAACTGACCAAGGTGTCACTGACATCAAGCTGTGTGGTAGTGTGGTGTGTGGGATCGTTGTTGTCATCAGTTCCGTTTCTTCCTGGTTTGTCACACTGGGGACTTCAGGGGCAGTCTGGACTCTGCCGCATGGCACTATTTGACAGATATGATTCTAGACGGGCATTCCAATGGTTCACTGTTATTGTGGCTGTGAATTCTACCATCAGCTTACCAATAATGGTTGGCCAAATCATCATCCACAGAAGAACGCTTAAATTCAGAATACAACTTGATCGCACAATGCGGTCTGTATACTTCTCAGCCCATGTAATGCAGAAACTGGCAATGATTGACTGTGTCAGCTGGGTTTGTCTTGGCTGTGTTATGATCATGACTACAAATGGTATCCCTTCTTTGAACAAGGTCCGTGACGCTATGATTGTGTTTGTGATACCATTCTGCCCTGCTTTTGACGCATCCTCTACCTGTTGACTTTGGTCTTGCAGCGACGACAAGAAAGAGTAGAAGAGAAAGTAGTACAACTGTTAATATCACGGCTGGCTGTCTCAGAAAAAAAAAACCCTAGCCTTCAATAGATAAGAAGACGGTACCATGGTGTTAAGGACAGAACACCTGACTCTCAAGCGACACACAGACAGACAGACAGACAGACAAACAGACAACACAGACACACACACAGACACACACAGACACACACACACACACACACACACACACACATCTTCACAAAGTAAATATTGCAGACTGCATTTTCCTCAGACATGCATTTAGGTGGAGAGGTGTGTTTCAGTCTACGTGTTTTGTATTGATATTGTCTGTCTTAAACAGCCAGTGTGGCTTCAGAGCCAACAGAAGCACAACCGACATAGTATTTGTCCTCCGCCAGCTCCAGGAGAAGTGCCGCGAGCAGAACAAGGGACTCTTCATCACGTTTGTCGATCTCACTAAATCGGAAATGAAATGAGGCAGGGAATAGTAAACGATAAACAGTAAACAAGTTGGGTATTTTTTGCTCCCATAAGAAAACCTAACACAGAGTAACTTGTATTCAAGACCGGCACAGCCTTTTAAACTTGAATAAAGTCAGACAAATACATAGACGAACAATCTAATAGTGGGGAAAAAAAAACAAGCGCAGGCCAACAACTGAACAATCTTCATAGTAATGACTTGGCAAAGATATGGACTTAAGGAGGGGGAGGGGGGGGGCGGAATTTGAAGATGGAGAAACTGGGAACATGAAATTAAGAAAATATGTTACAGATATGAAAACTCTTCACTAGCTGCATAAGGGAACCATCGCAATCCCTTTTGAAGGCAGATATATTTGTATTGCCTGCTCCGAGGCCTTTCGTCCGCTGAGTCGGACTCATCAGGGAGACACGGCTGGTTGTGTCTGCGCTCCTGGCGTCAAATAGAGACACACCACAGTCCATAATACTGTGGTGTTCTCACCACCAAGGGTGCAAAAAAGAATCCAATAGCACCCCAAAAGCAGCCAGCGAAGAGTAGTAAATGAAACTAAACGAAAGTGGGGGGAGGAAAAAAGTTGCTGAAAAACTAGAAACAAGGGACAATTTTTGAGCCTACGCCTGAGGATCCACCCAAAGATGCAAGGGAGATCAAAAGACAAACACACAGACGGACAGAAACAAATACAAATAACCTCAATTTAATCAAAACAAAATCGGAAATGAAATGAGGCAGGGAATAGTAAACGATAAACAGTAAACAAGTTGGGTATTTTTTGCTCCCATAAGAAAACCTAACACAGAGTAACTTGTATTCAAGACCGGCACAGCCTTTTAAACTTGAATAAAGTCAGACAAATACATAGACGAACAATCTAATAGTGGGGAAAAAAACAAGCGCAGGCCAACAACTGAACTATCTTCATAGTAATGACTTGGCAAAGATATGGACTTAAGGAGGGGGGGGGGGGGGGGGGGGGGCGGGGAATTTGAAGATGGAGAAACTGGGAACATGAAATTAAGAAAATATGTTACAGATATGAAAACTCTTCACTAGCTGCATAAGGGAACCATCGCAATCCCTTTTGAAGGCAGATATATTTGTATTCCTTAAGTCCATATCTTTGCCAAGTCATTACTATGAAGATAGTTCAGTTGTTGGCCTGCGCTTGTTTTTTTCCCCACTATTAGATTGTTCGTCTATGTATTTGTCTGACTTTATTCAAGTTTAAAAGGCTGTGCCGGTCTTGAATACAAGTTACTCTGTGTTAGGTTTTCTTATGGGAGCAAAAAATACCCAACTTGTTTACTGTTTATCGTTTACTATTCCCTGCCTCATTTCATTTCCGATTTTGTTTTGATTAAATTGAGGTTATTTGTATTTGTTTCTGTCCGTCTGTGTGTTTGTCTTTTGATCTCCCTTGCATCTTTGGGTGGATCCTCAGGCGTAGGCTCAAAAATTGTCCCTTGTTTCTAGTTTTTCAGCAACTTTTTTCCTCCCCCCACTTTCGTTTAGTTTCATTTACTACTCTTCGTGGCTGCTTTTGGGGTGCTATTGGATTCTTTTTTGCACCCTTGGTGGTTGAGAACACCACAGTATTATGGACTGTGGTGTGTCTCTATTTGACGCCAGGAGCGCAGACACAACCAGCCGTGTCTCCCTGATGAGTCCGACTCAGCGGACGACGAAGGCCTCGGAGCAGGCAATACAAATATATCTGCCTTCAAAAGGGATTGCGATGGTTCCCTTATGCAGCTAGTGAAGAGTTTTCATATCTGTAACATATTTTCTTAATTTCATGTTCCCAGTTTCTCCATCTTCAAATTCGCCCCCCCCCCCCCCCCTCCTTAAGTCCATATATTTGCCAAGTCATTACTATGAAGATAGTTCAGTTGTTGGCCTGCGCTTGTTTTTTTCCCCACTATTAGATTGTTCGTCTATGTATTTGTCTGACTTTATTCAAGTTTAAAAGGCTGTGCCGGTCTTGAATACAAGTTACTCTGTGTTAGGTTTTCTTATGGGAGCAAAAAATACCCAACTTGTTTACTGATCTCACTAAAGCTTTCGACACTGTGAGCAGGAAAGGTCTTTGGCAAATTCTGGAAAAACTGGGCTGTCCACCAAAATTCTTAAGCATGATCATCCAGCTGCATGAAGACCAAAACGGGCAGGTTAGACTCAACAGTGTCCTCTTGGAGCCATTCTCCATCTCAAACGGTGTTAAGCAGGGCTGTGTTCTAGCTCCGACACTCTTCAGCATCTTTTTCAGCATGATGCTCCAGCAGGCCCTTGGAGACCTTGATGACGAAGACGGCGTCTACATCCGCTACCGCACTGATGGCAGCCTGTTCAACCTGCGGAGACTACAGGCCCACACAAAGACGCTGGAGCAACTGATCCAAGCGCTCCTTTTCGCAGACGATGCTGCCCTTGTTGCTCACACAGAAGCAGCTCTACAAAGGCTAACTTCTTGCTTTGCAGAGGCTGCACAGCTCTTTGGACTGGAAATTAGCCTGAAAAAGACAGAAGTCCTGCATCAGCCTGCACCCCGAACAGAGTTCCACTCTCCTCACATC
>CM065732.1:9807640-9830140 GCA_033310375.1 Conus canariensis
CTACATTTATAAATCAGGCTAACGCTCGCAGCGCGCCTGAGACAATATTTCTTTACACCTATAGTACTGCCTCAGCACAGTACCCAAAATAACATTTTGAATGAAAATATTATTTTTATCATTTATAAACGATACCCCTGTGGAATGTGGAATGAGAACCGAGAAGCACGAAAATAACTCACCAGAACGGTGGGTGGAAAGGAGGGGAAAAAGTGGGCCCGGCAGGCTGATCCTCAGTGAAAAGACTATCCGGGACCCCGGAGCCGACAGCACCAGCAGCCCTTCACCATGGGAAAGCCGACGGCTGGTCACCCCAGCGAAGAGGGTCAAGATAAATACTTGGTGGACAGGAATAGGGATTCCTCTCTCTCTAACCCTAAGACTACCACCGTCAGGCAGACCAGTGGCCTTCGTCCCAGGTTATAAAAATGCCTCACCAAAGAGAACGTGGTCTCTCCACTCGTGGCTCCAATCCGAGTGAAGTAAGAACTTTTCCCAAACGCCAGCCGCCGATCAAAGGGGAACAACTTCCAACGACTCAGAGAGCTCTCCACGGGTTTCCACAACTACCCGGGTATCTCACAGAAAGAGATGTCCATGCGGTGTAGAAGGATGCATGCAAACCGCACGGACGGGCAGACTTTTCTCCCTGAAAAGTTGACTACAACACACAGCTGCCCATCCCTCTTTTACACACACACACACAAATAAGGTGGTAACAAACAAACAAATAACACATTGAAAGTGGGATGGAGGGCTGTCCGTCCGTGACATGCTCCACGTCAGCTACAAGCTGCACAGATTGTCATAAACCGCGTTCGTCTGAATCAGGTGAATATAGACTGGAGACGACAGGATTTACCTCGGAACAGACTGCCTGCCTACAAAACCTACCCCCACAAGACATGTGTGAGCTGTTCTCCGATGATGGTGTACTTGACTACCTCATTGAACAAACACAACTCCATGCCAGCCGAGACAAAGGAGACCACGTCTTCCAGACAAACAGGCAGGACATGAGAACATTCTTGGCAATCCTCCTTGTTTCTGGGTACAACCCATTGCCAAGGCGCCGCAAGTTTTGAGAGAGGAGCACTGATGTCCGAAATAAAGCTGTGTGCAATGCTGTGACCCATACCAGATTTGAAAACCGTCTGAACTATCTTCACCTGAGTGACAACATGCGCAATGACCCCAATGATAAGCTGGCAAAATTAAGAAATTTCCTGGTTCTGATCAATGAGTGATGTCTGCCACACTACCCAGTGTCCAGATGTCTCTGTGTTGATGAATCAATGGTATCTTATTTTGGACACCACTCCTGCAAGCAATACATCCGTGGAAAGCCAATTCGAATTTGATATAAACTGTGGTGCCTTGCAGATCCACTTGGATGCATTGTGCAGTTTGAGCCCTACATTGGTGCTGGACAGGGACCTGGACCACTTGGACTTGGAAGCTCTGTGGTCATGGACTTGGTGTAGGAGCTCCCAGAATATCCTTTTCATCTGACTTTGGACAATTTCTTTACATCTCTCCCACTTCTGTCAGAACTGGCCACCAGAGGCATTCGTGCAACAGGCACTATCCGACGCAACCGCATACAGCGTTGCCCACTCATGGATACAGGTGCTTTTGCCAGAAGACAACGAGGATCCATTGACTTTCGTTTGGACAGGACAGAAAACATTCTCATCCTCCAGTAGAATGACCACAATATCGTGACAATGGCTTCAAACTGTGATGCAGCTCAGCCGTTGGGAAGGGCAAGGCGTTGGTCCAAACGTGAGTGACAGTTCATTCAGATTGATCAGTCAAATCTCCAACATCTTTTCCAATCAATTCGTTGAGGATTGATACCATTACTTACTTAGGTCCATAGCTCAAGGGTGAGCATTGGCCATCGAAAACACTCCACCATCGCACTCGGTTCTGGGCTGCTCGCTGAATGCCTGTCCAGTTGGTCCCATGCCTCTTTATCTCTGCCTCAGTGTCTCGCCATCCAGTTGCTGCGAGGTCGGCCTCTCTTCCTTTGCCCCTGCGGGTTCCATGTCAGGGCTTAGCGTGTGGTGCTGGATGCTGGCTTCCTGAGAGTGTGTCCAATCCAGCCCCACTTCCTTGGCAGGATCTGTTTGGTCACTGGTTCCTGTCCTGCTTGCTTCCATAGATCTTCATTGTTGATCTTCTCTGGCCATCTGATTTTGAAGATGTGCCTCAGACAGGTGTTGATGAAGGTCTGAATTTTTTGCTGTGTTGCCTTGGTCATTCTCCAGGTCTCGCAGCTGTAGAGCAGAAATTGATGCCATGCTGATCCTACAGTTTCGACCGTGCAGTATGATCTCAATAGTATTGCAGTTCATATTCATTTTCGGTTTCCTCAAAAAAGATCCAAGCCGTCTTTAATGTGTGAGAACCTGGCTGGATGTGTGTATGCGCTGACGAGTACAAAGCTTTTCTGATTACCGCCAGGTCTTTCCAATCTCGCACCCATTACTTCACGTGTGCTGTCACACTATTTTTGTAGGTCCATCCTGGGCAGTTTGTTTTTCAACTTTTAGTCCTCAGCCATCATGCTTTTGAAAGTATGTGAATTCATCCAAACGTAATGGTTTGTGGGCGGTATCTTTGGTTTCTTGTAGACACAAAACATCAAAGTTATGCTAGTTTTTCCCGTTGTTGAGATCCTCTTTCACGCAATGCAGCAGTTCCAGGTTCAAATCCTGGGAATTATTTATTGCACAGTTATTTGGATTTTTGAATATTCCTATCTATACTTCTTTTGCCACCTCTTTTGCTACACCGACTATTGGTTTGTGAGGATCCAGTTTTATGTCCCAAAGCCTGCACCCGATGGTCCCCAAGGCACAAGCAAGACACAGTATTTTGAGACCCATGAAAAGGTATTCTCAGTGTTGAGGGACCATAAGTGGTCGCCCTGACAGAGCCTTGTATTAGGGAAGGGCTATGGAGATGATGGAGGGGTAGCACATGCGTAGTGGCTAGACGTGTTTCTGATTTGGGGATTCGACGATGTGACATTTAAAACATTTCTGTTATTTCTTTTGGCTCTGGTATTGTTTTTGGTGGATTAAGTGCCTCTTCCAGCCACAGAAAATCGAAAAGTGTTAGTATGTTTAGAAATTTTTCGCGCAAAACACTGAAGTTTCCGTCTGAAGTGACGCCTGCTGCTGGAGAGCTCACGTTCAACGTTTTAGGAAAGTTAAACCGGCCGTGTTATGACTTGAATTCAGTCGCTTTGTCGATATGGGAGTCACTTGGGATGAATAGTGTGACTTCTTCAAAATTTTCACTCATTTTGGTCTATTGTGCGGATTTAGGGATTTTTTTTTCTTTTTTTATTGGGGTGAAAATATCGATCTGTCACCATTTTGAGCGGGACTATATCAGCTGTGATAAACTTCCGGTCAGACTTCTTTGAGATGTTTGATTGATGATCAAAGATCTAATTTGGGAAGTACAGTACGTCTTCTCTTAGAAATGTGTTTGCTGATGTTTATCTCTGTTCCCCGAGGACTTCAGTTACGAATCTGTGAGTATACTGACTCTCTTGAATTCTGAAAACTTCATGTATGAACTCTTGAAATGAGTCATGGCATGAATTACGCTGCTGTTCGTCGTAGCCGCTCTCCTGGGGCACGGACTGCTAATTTTATAGGCCAAAGGTCCAGATAGTTGTAACAACGTGCTACACTCGGGTTTTGCGGGGAAAAAAACACTCTTCAGGAGTTCCAACACATGCATGAGTCTAGTCACCCACTTTCTTGCTGCCTGCAGATACACAGAAAGATGCAAATCCTTTCCCAAACGAAGGACTGTGAACTTGTACCTGTTTGTTTTGTTGCTTTTGAAGTCCTACGCACCAGAGCCAAACCCAGGCCCCAACAGCATACCTGCCACCTTACCAGATATCTCTGAGGATCACTGTCCATGTGGGGAGTGTGACCTGTCAGTTACCTGGGGAGAAAGGGGTGTCCAATGTTAATACTGCGGTCATTGGTTTCATGCTAGCTGTCAAAGCATCAAAGACGAACATTACGCAAAACTGAATGACTCTAAAGCTGATATCCCCTGGCACTGTGCTCTGTGTAGTAATCCCAATAGCGTCATAGTTTTCAATCTGCATTCAACGATTGTCAATTTTTTCTCAACTGATTCTTCAAGATCTACTACTTGCAGTTCTGAAAAGGATGTTTCCTGTATAACGCCAACAGAGAAGAACTTTCACCCCCTGCATACATCCACGCCTACCAGAGCCAGTTAGCAAGACAAGTGGAAAGGTCGTCCACTGCGTATACTGAATATAAATTTTCAGCCATGCATAGCAGAGAGGGCACCAATGCAAAGTGTTATCGACAGTCTCCGTCCAGATATTATATGCAGAATGGAGACACACATAGACGATAACATTTCGGACACAGAAGCATTACTGGGACTTTACCTTCTGTACCGTAATGATCGAGACAGGGAGGGAGGGGGAGTCTTTGTGGCCGTACATAGGAACCTTAACAGCTTTACTGGGAAGGAACAGCAAACCGATTGTAAAATTGCATGGGCACATTGAAACTAAAGGGAAAAAAAACCTTTGTACCTATGCTCATTTTACCGTCCTGACGATGCTGACCACGGAAGTTTGAGGAAATGTGAAGAATCTCTTGATCGGTTATCTTCAAATCCAAATGCACATGTGATAATTGGAGGTGACTTTAACTTCCCTGGATTTGATTGGGAGACAGCCACGCTGAAACCTAACGCCACAGCTGTGGGACAACACCGGGAATTCCTTGAACTAGTTAGGGATCATGGACTTGAACAAATGGTGACTCAGCCCACTAGGCTTAGTAACACCCTTGACCTTATCCTCACTAATTCACCAGGCCTCATTCCAAGAGTAGAGACTGTCATGGGCGTTTCTGACCATGAAATAGTCTACTGTGACTATAACATCGCAGTGGAGAAAACCAAGCAGAGCCCCAGATGGATTAAACTCTACAACAAAGCAAGTTGGGACGGCATGAGAGAAGCAATGAAGGCCCTGCACTCCAGCCTTATGGAGGAAAAGGGTAACCTGACTACAGATCATTTATGGACGCGCTTTAAGGAAGCATACTTAAAAGCTGAAGAGACCTACGTCCCCCGTAAACAAGCACGTCCCAAATGTAGTAAGCCTTGGGTTACACCTGATATAAAGAAGCTCATTAACAGGAGAGCTAGGGTCTACAAGAAGCTGAAAAAGACGGGACAACAGAACCCGAGAGAAGAATCCAGGAAGCTGAGGAAGACAGGACGACAGGACCTGAGAGAAGAGTCCTCGAAGCTGAAGAAGACAGGACGACAGGAACTGAGAGAAGAGTCCACGGAGCTGAGGCGAACGATTCAACGCAAACTACGTAGAGCGTACTGGACTTATATAAACGAAACCCTGACAGAGACCCCACCAGATGAACCCTCGTCATCTTTGAAACGATTCCGGTCTTAGATTAAGTACCAGGAGACTGCAAAGATAGTGGTGTCACCTTTGAAGGTACAGGGCAGGCTGATATCAGAACCTAAGCATCAAGCGGAAATTCTGAACGAACAGTTTCAGTCAGTCTTTACCGATGGCCAGGTCTACACCAGGGAACAGTCTATGGACAAGTGTCGTATGAACGAGACAGACTACTCCGAGCTCAGCAAGATCCACATCTCAGAGGAGGGCGTCAGGAACCTGTTAAGAGGATTAAATCCCCACAAGGCCTGTGGCCCCAACAGGATCTCGCCGAGGGTGCTTAAAGAGCTCGCGCATGAAGTCGCTCCCATCCTGACTCTGCTGTTCAGAACCTCCATGGACACAGGCATTGTACCAGAAGACTGGAGATCAGCCAACATCGCCCCAGTCTTTAAAAAGGGCGAACATTACGATCCAGCTAATTATCGCCCTGTATCATTGACCAGCATCCCATGTAAGATCATGGAACATGTCATAGTCAGCTCACTCAGGGACCATCTAGAGAAGAACAACATCCTTTCTCCCAGACAGCACGGCTTTCGTCGTAAAAGATCTTGTGAAACCCAGCTGCTGGAGTTCATGGAGGAGCTGACCGAGAATATGGAAGCCTGCCAACAAACTGACATCGTGGTAATGGACTTTGCCAAAGCCTTCGACAAGGTTAATCATTCCCTCCTCCTGCATAAACTGCACCATTATGGAGTTCCAGGCCATGTTAACAGATGGATCGGAAGCTTTCTGCAAGACCGGAAGCAGGCCGTGGTGGTTGACGGTGCGAAGTCAGACCCGGTTGCCGTGAAATCTGGGATACCCCAGGGCTCTGTTCTTGGGCCAAGTTTGTTCTTGGTTTACATAAACGACCTGCCCGGAACTGTCTCCTCATCCACGCGACATTTTGCAGATGACACTGCCGTCTACAGGCCAATAACAGCAGGACAAGACCAGGCCCAACTACAAACAGACCTCCAACAACTAGAGAAATGGGAGAGAAGTTGGGATACGTCATTCTACCCTGGGAAATGTATCACCCTCCCAGTTATTAGTCCCAAGAGAAGAAGCTGCTGACACCATCGTGCCAGCTGCACAACCAGACTCTCGCCAATGTCACCTCGGCGAAGTATTTGGGGGTCACGATCTCGCAAGACCTAGACTGGGACCTCCATGTTCATAGTATCACGAACAAAGCCAACAAAACGTTAGGGTTTTTGCGAAGAAACCTCAGAGTCAGTAACATCAGACTCAAAGACATAGCCTATAAGGCAATGGTGCAGCCTGTTCTCGAATACACTAGTACTGTGTGGGACCCGTACAGAGAAGGACAGATCACAAAAATTGAGGCTGTGCAACGAAGATCAGCACGTTTCGTTTTAAATCGCTACAAAAGAACCGCTAGCGTCTCCAACATCTTACACCACCTCGGATGGACATCCCTACAAAGCCGACGTAAGATCGCAAGGCTCACCATGATGTACAAAATCATTAACAACATGGTCCAGGTGGATTTTGGCAAAATTCGTAAATCCCAGCTGCCAAAGTTGAGAGCACCTAAGGAGAGGGACAGAAGAGCACACTCAGGGCAGCTTGCTAGACTTCAGTGTCAACGGGACTTACCGGAGTTTTTCGTTCCTCCCGCAAACCATCCCTGAGTGGAACGATTCACTGACTGAAGCTGTGGTTGGAGCTGCGTCTCTTGGCGTGTTCACGTCGGGCAGGAGCTCGTAAACTCCACTAGTAGTCACAAACGTTTTTTTGCGCTTACCCCTCCGTTACAAGTGTCAGAATAATCAGCCTGTTGATTGAGGACACTATGCGGATGAAGATGAAGATGGATGTCCATACATTAAGTTATTTTGTATGTTTGTGTTTAATTCTCTTTGATTTGATGCTGTTTTAAGCTATCTGTGAGATAAACCAGGCAGATAAAGACGAAGGAGTTTTGAAATTTTGTTATTTTAAGCTATCGGTGAGAAAAACCGGAGAAATAGCGGCAATAAACAAGGGCTTTATTGAATCACTGACACTTGTATTTCTTCTATTCTGATGCCTGTTTCTACACTGTTGCTTACACAGCTATATTTATGAAGATGAAAACATGACTCCGAAAGTCGGCAACAATTGTCTCGCACCTTCAGCTAGGATATGCACAAAAAAAAGAAGACACAGTCTTGTGCTTCGTTGGGATTTTGTTCTTTGTTCATTTGCTTCTAAAAACACAGTGTCAAGAATACCGACAGCATGTCATGGCTTCTTGTTACTGTGGGTTTACCCTCAACTGGAGGTCAAGATACCCCTCGCTCCCTGGAGAGATGTTAGCAGGACTGTCGCTGGTTAGAGAAATTTACAGATCAAACAATCCTCACCCAACAACAGCGGTAAACACTAAAATTTACACCAAGAAAGGCTACCTCATCTTATGAACACACACACACACACACACACACACACACACACACACACACACACACACACCACGTATATATATATATATATATATATAATATATATATATATATATAGATATATAAAGCTGAACAATTAAGTAGTGGGGGAAAACAAGTGTGTGTGTGTGTGTGTGTGTGTGTGTGTGTGTGTGTGTGTGTGTGTGTGTGTGTGTGTGTGTGTGCGTGCGTGCGTGCGTTCTCTCTCTCTCTCTCTCTCTCTCTCTCTCTCTCTCTCCTCTCTCTCTCTCTCTCTCGCTCTCTCTCTCTCTTTTCTGTCATCTTTCCCATACCTGAGATCTCTACGTGGTAGGTGACGCGGTCTGCACCGACAGTCCACCGTCTTTCACAGGAGACTCCTAAATGTCATGCTCCTTGTAATACGACATCGAGAGTGTGTGAAGTACAGAAAGCAACGCATGTAGCAGCCAAAAACGTGGGACCAAGTGCATAATGCGGTTTCAGTTTTCTTTTGCCATCAGTTCAGTGTGTCGTTACTGCACTGTGCTTCTCTTTACCTCATACCGTCTGTGCCTGTTCTATGACGACTGTGCTTATTTATTATTCTGTTGTTGATGTAAACAATCTTTTTGCCTGTGTGAACAGGGAACAGAACCTTCTCACTTATGCGTCATGTGAAATACAGTAGAGGAAGAAACTGTCTATGGTATTTGTCCATTGTTTTGCGGTCATATCAGCGCAGGAGAACTCGCTTCAATTGTCATTTATTGTGTGGCCTAGGGTAGCACAAGAGAACACGCTATAATTGACGATTACTATGTGGACTATAGTAGCATATAAGAAAACGCTGCAATTGTCAATCGCTATGTGGACTATAAGCTCAAGAGAATACGCTATAAATTTTCAATTATTGTGTGGACTATAGAAGCACAAGAGAACTCGTTATTATTGTCATTTTTGTGTGGCCTAGACTAGAGCAAGAGAACACGCTATAATTGACGGATATTGTGTGGACTATGGTAGCACATAAGAAACGCTATAATTGTCAGTTATAGTGTGCACTATATAAGCGCAAGAGAACACGCTATAATTGACGGATATTGTGTGCACTATAGCAGCACATAAGAACACTGTATGCTTGTCAATTTTTGTGTGGACTATAAAAGAACACAAGAAAGTGCAGTGACTGCTGTCACGTGAAGTGCAGAAGGGCAGCATCACGCGCGGCAGCCATCACTTTCTGTATGGGCTACAGCCATCCTTGATACCTGTTTTATTTAAGTTTAACATTTCATTCATAATTTTGCATACATTGTTTTTGATATTGCCGTGTTTTAGTCTAGACTCAAATACACTAAAACCTCTTATTTATGTTATCCTAATGGGGTTTATCATTCAGTATTTTGTTTTGTATAATTGTTACTTTCATGGATTTGAAAAGAAACGCTATTAAAAATGCAAAAGCAAATTAACAAGAACAAAAAAGAAACTTCTCAGAGTATCTAGACAGGCCTTATGATTCACAAACAGAAACCTTTATCGCAAAGCTCAAAGAGAATGTAACAAATCAAATAAAGAGTAACGAGAATTAATGTATTTAATTATACGCGTAACTTAGTTAATACAGGAAAATATCAGCAATAATCTTGTTAGACAGTTGTTTTTTTTCGGAAAAGCCAATACTCGTAGGCATTTTTGGTTAATTTGTTGCAACCATGTTTTTCTGGAGGTTTAAGGTATGCAGAATCCATTTCTACAATTTGCCAAGCGCCACCTTGCCCCAGTCACTCATGGTAATGGCTCAAACAATATGGCCGCCATGCCAAATGAACATGTACATTTTATTAAAAAAAATCAACAACTGAGTCAACCAAAAGTAAACAATATTGCTTTGAACCTCCCAAAATAGCTATTTATACCAATTAAAACAGATTTTAACACTGAAATGTCTGCTTGGTATTAACTGTTGATAAATATGTTATCCACAAACCACCAACAAACGCCGCATTGATATTGTTTAAGACATCTCATTGTCATATTTATTTTATTTTCATACCTTTCTCCACAGGTTTTGTGTTTTAGAATGCAATGAAGTTTCTTTTTAAACCTTTCTACCACTTCCACCATGCTGCTTTTGTTGCAGATGCTGTGTGGCCAACCACAACAGATTAACGTAATGGAGCTGTGCAGTCTCAGGCAAGACCGGCGAGAGGCCACAGAACTCTACATAATCTGTAATGAAGAGTGTGAAAGAACACGTGGAGAGCAGGGAAAAGCAACTTTACAGGCAGCAGCACATGCCAGAACAAAGCGAAGGGACCTTAAATACAGAAATGCTTTGTCACGGATAAACAATGCTCTGGCAGATTCTAGTGTCCAGATATTCTGTCACAAAGGCTGTTATGCATCATTCACCAGCAAGAATCACAGCAACAGACTAGAAACAAAGACAGAGGAATCATCAGCTGGACCGTCTACAAGTCGACCTGAGGCACCAAGAAAGAAAAAGCCAATGTCCTCCTCTAGTACTGTGCTTTGCAGTTCTGTCACTGCTATGAATTGGAAAGCATGCATGTTTTGCCAGGATACGACAAGAAAAGAGCATTTGACGAATGTTACCTCCTTTAACAGGAGCAACACTATTCTTGAAGCTTCAAAATATGACCGAATCTTACATGTACGTCTCTTTTGTGTGCATGACCTCATTGCTGCTGAAGGTAAATATCATAACAACTGCTGCCAAGAAATTATGAAGAGAACGACAAAAAACCAAACAATGTGTCTGTGATGGGAACACTGGTATAGCACTGGAGTGGTTGGTAACAGAGCTTAGGGAGACTGCCGACAAGGCTCAAGTTGTTGAACTGTCAGAGATGTGGAACTATTATTGTGAACTGGCCACAACAGCAGATGAAGAGGTGCCTCAGTCTTTTGTCAGCAGAAGAAGTACTTTCAAAGACAAAGTCCAGTCTGAGATCAGTGACGTGTATGACTTTGTAACTTTGCAGCCACCTGATAGACAAGTTGTGCTTGTTCCTGTTAAGTATGGATCTGTGCCCTTCTCAACACTCATGTCTGAAGAAGATGAATTTTTACACATACCAAGATACCAAGCCAGTGAAGAATTTCTTAAAATGGTTCGTGTTGCCCTAAACCTGCGGTCAGATATCCTTTCTCATCCTGTAAATCAAGGCTTTGTTGTCAACGAAAAGAACATAATATCTTCTGTACTTGACAATCTCTTCATGTTTCTTCGTCTCGTCTTTGGTGGCCAAACTCTGCTAAAATGATCCAGATGAAGACGACATGGAATGTGAAAGACTAAGCCAGAAGGAAGCACTGATGCAAACAAGAATTCTGAGTACTGCACAGGATATCGTGTATAATACCCTTGGAGGAGAACACTGGACACCAAAACATCTTGGGTTAGGAAGTGCACTCCACCAGGCGACCAGATCAAAGGAACTTGTTGAGCTGTTCCACAGAGCAGGGCATGTCATCAGCTACAGAAACATCTTGCAAGTAGACACAGCTGTTGCAGAGAGCACCTTGACCAGAATGGATCCTCTCACAGGAGCTGTAGTGCTACCAAACCTGGTTCCAGACAGGTTTATACATTTCACCTGTGACAATATAGACATAAACGATGCCAGCCTTGATGGCAAAAACAGCTCCCATGCAACACAGGTAGCTGCGTGGCAAAGAGGACCTACACCTGACATGGGTATGGGTGATATGCAGCCTTCCAAAACAATCACACTTTATGTTCCAGAAGTAATGGAGGAAGTCTGGCCTGCTGGAGTGCTACAAGGGAAGGCCCAGCCAACAACAGTGGCTCAAAAGGAGTGGTTTGATGCTCCCAGAGAAAGCTGTGATCAGGTACGTCAAGCCGTTGCAAAAGACATGACATTCTTTATGAAATGTCAAAACACTGAAGAGTGTTCTGAGACAGGATGGACCCACTTCAATCAAAATCACAGTGATGATTCACCTGAGATGACGACAGTTGGTTACATGCCAATCGTACAAGCACCAGTCCATCAACTTGATACGCTTCACACAGTTGTGTTGAGATGCAAGCACATCGCCAGACACCATGGCCAACACCATGTTGTTGTCACAGTCGACGAAGCTCTCTTCTGGAGACTGTGGAACTCAAGTGGGCCAAACCAGAGTACCAACACTTTTTGATTGTGAGATTAGGGGGTCTTCATACCGCTATGAATTTTCTTCAGATTATTGGACAGCACGTACAGGGATCAGGTTTTCTGGAAGCATGGATTAAAAGCAGCATCTTTGGTCCAGGAACAGCAGAGCAGATGTCTGGAAAGTCCTACGCCCGGGGGGATGAGAGGACACAAGTTGACACTTCAAGCACTTTGGCGATTGCTTGCTCCCAAGCTCTTGATGTTCATCAAAGACACAGACCAAGATCTAGAAAGAGAGATACAGGATGAACTGTCCACTGATGGCACAGATGGACTGATGAAGATGTTTGCTTCTCCAGACTTCAGCAAGGCTATGGATGCATTTGTCTCGAGCAATGACAATCCCAACTTCAAGTTCTGGTGGACATACATGCAGATGGTCCTGATTCTCCTACTTTTCATCAGAGCACACAGCAAAGGCCTTTAGCAACTACATCTGCATGCTTTTGGCGAAATGTTGCCCTATTTCATGTAGTATAACCACCACCATTACGCCAAATGGGGATCCATCTACTTATGTGAGATGAATCCGTTGCCATAGAACGTCAAAGCAGAGTTTGAAAAGGGCACCTTCGTAGTCAAGAGGTCAACTCAACAGTTCAACCAAGTTGACCCTGACCAAAGTCAAGAATGGCTCAACAACACAGGGAAGAAGGGTGCTGGAATAGTAGGCATTACCAAAACAACTACAGCACTGAACAGGTGGGCCCTATCCTACAACCTCAGATCTCACATCAGCAGTGAAACGAAATGTACCTTTGGATTGAGGCAAGATGACAACTTCACACACAATTAATGCAACCCGGCAAGACAAAGTTTTGATCTGAGGGATGAAAATAAGCTGCTGAACACTTTGCAAACCTTCAAGCTCTTCACAGATGAGGCACCTGCAGACTTGCAGAACATTGCAACAAAGGACGTTATCCCCAGCAACATCACTGAACATTTGTTGACAGTCAAGGAAAGAGGTCAAGGCCAGCTGATCAAATTCGTTGAAGAAAGGCTTGTTGTCTGCAACGACCGACAAGTGCAGTTCAGAGACAATTTGCATAGGGACAAATGCCTGACATTTGCATCCCTGTTCGAATTGGAGCAAAAGCAATCCAAGACGAGTGCACAGAAAGTCATCCAGGCCGACAGAAAGTTTCTGCAGCGACTTGTCACAGCATACAGAACTGGCAGAGACGTCAATCTGCAAGACATACTACAGCATGAGCTTCTTCCTGCCTCAGCTGCTATAGCAGAAATGACTGGCAATCTCCGCTCTGGTCAGAAATCCCTTTTAGCAGATACTTTGATTGGTGACACACCTTGCCCCCCAAATCTTCAACCTGCTGACCTTGGAGAAAAACCAACACTCATCATTGATGGCAAGCACTTGGGATTGCAATTGGAAAGCCACCAAACGCCAAGACCTTTGGTGACCTAGCTGACATATTTGTTGAGTCTGTTCTTCAGAGTGGTGCTGTCTTCACTCGAATTGATGTTGTGTTTGACAGGTACCATGAAATGTCCATCAAGGCTGGCACCAGACACAAACGAGGCAGACATGCAGTGCCCATGTGGAGAGAGATCCAAAGCAGAGAAGTCCCTCTACCACCAAAGTGGGAAAACTTCATTGCCCTTGCAGAGAACAAAGCTGACCTGGCCAATGTTTTGTCTCGCCAACGGATCCTCCAGGCACCTAAAAACAAGATCATTGTCATTTCTGGTGGTTTCTGTGATAAAGAGCAGGTTGAGTCCTCAGCTCCTGATGTAAACACTGAAGAATTAGAAGCCAAACACGAGGAGGCGGACACTCGGATTATTCTTCACTGTGTAAAGGGCCAAACTTCAAGCGTTGGTGTTGCTGCACGAGATACGGATGTGCTGGTCCTTCTTCTTGCCTACTTTAACAAAATGCCAAGCTCAAGTGTGGATGAAAGCAGGAACGTCAAAGAACAAAAATTGCATTCCAATCCACACCACTGTCGATCAACTTCCCTCTGACAACAGTTTCCTGAGTGCCTTACCGGCATTTCTTTCACTTATTGGAAGTGATACGACATCGTTCCTGGCTGGCCATATCAAGAAATCTTGCTTGAAAGTCTTCAAAGAGAATTATGACCTCCTTGCAACATTTGGAAGAGGTAAACTGTCTCACCAAGCGTGTGCTGATGCAGAGGCCTTCATCTGTAAAGTGTACAACATGGACACTGCTTCTGTAGACGATGCAAGGTCAGTTCGGTTTGCTCAAGCCAAGCCCGTGGAAACCTTGCCACCAACACATGATGCCCTGTCGTTCCATATCATGCGAGCACATTACCAGGCACTTGTCTGGAACCAAGCTGACAAACAACGTCCAGTGCTGCCCAAACCAGAGACCATGGGATGGACCATCAATGATGGCGCATTACCACCTATTCTGACGTCTCTTCCAGTAGTGCCTGAAACCTGCGTTTATCTCATTAGCTGAAGTTGCAAAACACAGTGTCAAAGGAGTAACTGCCAGTGCAGAAAGCATAAACTCCAATGTAGTAGTGCATGCAAGTGCAGCACTGGTGACTCTGTCTGCAGAAACAGCAATAATTGAAAGCATGTACACTGAAGCGAAACTACGTGAATTGGACCAAAGAATCGTGAATAGTTAGGCCTCTGTTCCATGAATTTAACGTTGATGGCTGTGTTTGCTTTATCAAGAGATTTTATTGGATTTAGCATATTGACACAGTAGACAGTACATTTGTGCAAGATAATTGACAGATTAAAAAGTCTAGCAGCAACTTGTATCTGTCTTCAGGCAAAATAGTATGAATTGGGCGCATTCTTTGTATGTACCACCTTCTTTTTGTTTGATTCCTCTGCTGTTTAATTTGATCATTCAAAGGCTTACTTATGTAATTATCATTCAGATTCATAACTCAAATTTGACTGTTTTTGCATTCCCATGTACAGAGAATTTCAAATCAAAACTAAAAGGCATAGATGTTAATTTCCATTTTTTAATTTCTTTGTGTGTGGACGGGTCAGGGTACATTTTGATAAAAAAAAGAGATGATCCAATCATTACAATTATGAAGAGAAATACAAGTTCGAAATGTTTATTATATTTTCTTTCAAGGCTTTATTTAGATTTTTCTGAAATAAACACCTAAGTTTGTGTCCACTAATGCCTGAAGGAGTTTCCTTTTCTGCAAGGTGGCCATTTTGAATAACTAATTATATCTTGGAAAAGAAGCGAAATATCACTTGGCAAATTTGATAAACGAATGCAGCACACCGAAATCCTTTAGGAAATGATATGCAGCATAAATTAACCGAAAATACTCACCACTTTTAAACCAATTGGAAATCTCATATTTCAAAACAGTCTATATAGACATATGCACAATATATCACTTTAGATTAAAAGACAAAAAAAAAAAAAAAAAAAAAACCAGAAAGAAAGAAAAATGCATACCAGTAGTTCTGTCAACAATTAGTATGAACACTTCAAGGGATTTGTAAAAGAAAACATACTGAAAAAAGTGGCAGTAGAAGGGGCCTTTCTTTAAATTGACAGCTATGCAGATTACCTTGACAATCCAATCATAAGAACAGATTTGAGACCACAAAAAAAAAAATCAACAGAAAAGCTGTAGACCATGGTGGTATAATTGGAGCACAAGTTAGAAATGCTGGAAATTCTGCAATATTGCATAAATCATCCTAACAGTTTTCACCCTAAATAACTATACTGCTATCCTGTTGGAAGATAGCATTCAGTGATCATCTTAACAGATAGCATTACTCTTACTCACTTAATCCCGATGGCTCCTAGTGGAGCATAGGCCATCCACAAGCCTTCTCCATCTCTGCCTGTCCCGGGCGGGGACTTCCAGCTGGCCCCAGGAATAGACCAGTCGAGTTGTCTCCACCTCCGTTGATCTTCTCCAGGTGGTGCACAGTTGGCCTCTCTTGCATCTTCCCTGTGGGTTCCATCGCAAGGCATGGTGGACAACGCTGGATGTCGGTTTTCTGAGGGTATGGCCAAGCTAGCCCCACTTCCTGCGCTTAATTTGTTTTTCAATGGGCTCTTGTCCAGCTCTTCTCCACAAGTCTTCGTTTGTGACCATGTCCTGTCACCTGATGCGATAGATGTACCTCAAGCATCTGTTCACAAAGGTCTGCAAGCAGTGTGTCGATGACTTGGTGGTGTGCCACGTTTCACAGGCTTAGAGAAGCACAGACTTCACATTTGTGTTGAAGAAACGGATCTTGGTTTTTGCAGAGGTGGTGTGTGAGGTCCAGACAGGTCAGAGCATCTTGAAAGCTGTGGATGAGCATTAGATACAAGCAAAAAAGTTATATTGTTGGAATAGAATGCCAGTCAAGCGTCTTAACAGTTTTTTTTCCCCAAAATGTGACAGAAAGTAAAACCATTACAACACAATACTCATTCATCATTTTGATAGATGTCACAAAGTAATGGCATCAAGCTGTACTGTTAAAACATTTGTCATTCATACCAATAATGCATAGTCACAAGACTTAGAAACTTAGTTTCACCTTACAGTTCCTCTGGGTTGATCAGTGAAACCTGACACAGGACCTCAGAGTAGGAGAGATGAACGTTCCCCTGTCTGGCATACACTAGTGTGTATCACTGACTGTGATCAGTCTTACAGCCTTTGGTGGAGCAGGGACATGGGCAGACTTATCTCCCTTTTTTATGTGCTAAACTACGCATCCACTCCTTGGTGTTTGTCTGATTGACAGGCTGTCAGAGAAACATGCCAGCCAATTACATCACTATAGAAAGATAGGAGGGGATGTTAGTAATCAGAGGAGGAGGGCAGGGTTTATCTGGAATGGGATCATCATCCCCCACCACCTGCAGTGTGAGGTCATGTGCAGACAATTCAAGAAGACAGTCTCTCAGATGTTGGAGGTACTTTTAACTTTTTCGCAAATGAGCAAACCCACATTGTCCACACCTGTGAGACACGGGCAGACAGGGATCTCTTGCCAGTCCCGGTGATTGCATACATGCATGAGTATCTTGTGTTGTCACACCTGTGATCAGAGTGAGTGTGAGATGGAAGTGGGAGAGGGAGTTTGATGGCTTCACTGATGTAAAGAAGAGGGAGTGCACAGCCCTCGTCTGAACCACGAGCAATTTATCAGCACAACCAGATAAGTGAAGAAGGGGGGGGGGGGGGATCTGGCAACCTACACTATACGGCAAAAGAAACAAACTGCAGCGTTACTGGAACACGACAAAAAAGCAGAAGAGCACACAAAACAAAGTGTGAAGTAACGCAGTTTTAATGCACGACACAAAAAACCTACACTATAATCATGTTAAACTTCTCTGTCCCATTGTCATTAGTGATGCACGCCTATCACGGTATCGGTTTACTTCAAACATAAGCCCGACAGACTGAGGGCTGGGTGTGAGAGGAGGAGATGGTTGAGGGTGAGGGTAGAGACTGGAATTGACGTAGACTGTTAATCCTCACTGAAGTTCATAAGAGAGAGAGAGAGAGAGAGAGAGAGAGAGGGTGTGTTTAGTAATGAATGGTGAGGCTGGCAACTGTCATGTCACGCAGGTGAAAAACATCATGTGATTTCAGTTTTTATTTCTTATACGTTTGTTTGTTCGTGTTTCGTTGTTGTTGTTGTTGTTGTTGTTGTTGTTGTTCTTGTTGTTGTTTTTACTTTAACATCTACCTGCTTCCGCAAGAATAATTTATAACTTATGCATACTGACATTTGAAAAACGATTTTTCAGACAGTGAAAGAAAGCATGCTGAGGACCCAAACCATTGCAGCAAATGCAGCAAAGAAGATTGAGACACTGATGCAAATACACCTGTCCATTCAGGCTTCGAACGTCAGTGTCAGCAGGACAGTTTGCAACCGTTTGTTCGAGTTCTTGCTGTCTTCTCGGAGACAAGCAGTCCGAGTATGCCTAACTCCAGGTCACCGCAGAGCCAGTGCAGACTGGTGTCATAAGCACGTTCGCTGTACCAGGTAGCAGTGGTCTCAGGTCCTGTTTTCTGATGAGTCCCGCTTCTGCTTGGCCTTCAACGACGGCAGGACCCGAGTGTGGCGAAGGGCGAGAGAACGTTATCTTGATGCCACTGTTCGCGAGGTGGATCACCCGGAACCCGAGCATCTTATGCAAAAATTGATCTAGTCTGTGCATGCCAAGTCGACTTTGAACTATAGTCCTCGAAACTAAACCAAAATTCATGAGTTAAATCGACTGCTTACAGTCTGTGCATTGACTAACATATACCAAGAAATTATCCAATAGCTGCAACCGGGATCTGTTCCAGTGGCGCTGAAGCATATGTTTAGAGTCAGTCAGAGAACTTGACGAACAAACGGCTCTCCACCAGCCAACATTCACTGCATATGAATACCATTTCCACACCTGTGACAAATTTGACAGGGCAACTGCAGGACAAAGGGCCAGTACTTTGCCACGTGACGTCACACTTTGAGTGCTCTTGCAGCAAAGAAATGGTAAAGGGTAAGTTTCTCTCTTGCTCCCCCTGAGAAACACACACACACACACACACACACACACACACACACACACACACACACACACACACACACACACACGCACGCACGCACGCACGCACACACACACACACACACACACACACACACAAGCAAACAGACAGACAGACAGATAGGCGGACAGACAGACAAACAGACGGACAGACAGAGACATAGAAAGAGAGAGATAGAGAGAGGCAGACAGACAGAGAGACAGACAAACAGACATACAAACAGACAGAGACAGATATCAATCAATACAGATCGTGACCATATCAAACAACACAGATTGTGACCGTATCAAAAAACATAGATTGTGACCATATCAAACAACACAGATTGTGAACCATACACAAACATACACAGATTGTGACCATACCAAACAACACAAATTGTGACCAAATCAAACAACAAGATTGTGACAGTATCAAACAACACAGATTGTGACCATATCTAACAACACAGATTGTGACAGTATGAAACAACACAGATTGTGACTATACCAAACAACATAGATTGTGGCCATACCAAACAACACAAATTGTGACCATATCAAACAACACAGATTGTGACAGTATCAAACAACACAGATTGTGACTATCCCAAACAACATAGATTGTGACCGTATCAAACAACACAGATTCTGACTATACCAAACAACATAGATTGTGACCATACCAAACAACACAAATTGTGACCATATCTAACAACACAGATTGTACCAGTATCAAACAACACAGATTGTGACCATACCAAACAACATAGATTGTGACCATATCTAACAACACAGTTTGTGACAGTATCAAACTACACAGATTGTGACCATATCTAACAACACAGATTGTGACAGTATCAAACAACACAGATTATGACCATACATAACAACACAGATTGTGACCATACCAAACAACATAGATTGTGACCATGTCAAACCACGTAAATTGTGACCATACTAAACAACACAGATTGTGAACATATAAAACAACATAGATTGTGACCATATCAAACAACACAGATTGTGACCATATCAAAAAACACAGATTGTGACCATACTAAACAACACAGATTGTGACTATACCAAACAACATAGATTGTGGCTATACCAAACAACACAGATTGTGACAGTATCAAACAACACATATTATGACCACATCAAACAACACAGATTGTGACCATACCAAACAACACATATTGTGACCATATTTAAAAACACAGATTGTGACAGTATCAAACAACACAGACTGTGACCATATCAAACAACATAGATTGTGACAGTATCTACTAACACAGATTGTGACAGTATCAAACAACAGAGATTGTGACCATATCAAACAACATATATTGTGACAGTACCAAACAACACAGATTGTGACCATATCAAACAACACAGATTGTGACCATACCAAACAACACAGATTGTGACCATATCAAACAACACAGATTGTAACCATACCAAACAACACAGATTGTGACCATATCAAACAACACAGATTGTGACAGTACCAAACAACACAGATTGTGACCATATCAAACAACACAGATTATAACCATGTGAAACAACAAAGATTGTGACCATACCAAACAACACAGATTGTGACCATATCAAACAACACATATTGTGACAGTACCAAACAACACAGATTGTGACCATATCAAATAACACAGATTGTAACCATGTGAAACAACACAGATTACTACCATACCAAACAACACAGATTGTGACCATACCAAACAACATAGAGTGTGACCATGTCAAACAACACAGATTGTGACCATACCAAACAACACAGATTGTGACCATACCAAACAACACAGATTGTGACCATACCAAACAACATAGAGTGTGACCATGTCAAACAACACAGATTGTGACCATACCAAACAACACAGATTGTGACTACACCAAACAACACAGATTGTGACCATATCAAACAACACAGATTGTGACCATATCAAACAACACAGATTGTGACCATACCAAGCAACACAAATTGTGACCATACCAAGCAACACAAATTGTGACCATATCTAACAACATAGATTGTGACCATATCAAACAACATAGATTGTGACCATGTTTAACAACACAGATTGTGACCGTATCAACAACACGGATTGTGACCATATCAAACAACACAGATTGTGACATACCAAACAACATAGATTGTGACCATATCAAACAACATAGATTGTGACCATGTTAACAAACACAGATTGTGACAGTATCAAACAACACGATTGTGACCATATCAAACGACACAGATTGTGACCATATCAAACAACATAGATTATGACCGTTACAAACAACACATACCAAACAACACAGATTGTGACCATACAAACAACACAGATTGTGACTATACCAAACAACAAGATTGGTTGAACCATGCCAAACAACACAGATTGTGACCACACCAAACAACACAGATTGTAACCATACCAAACAACACAGATTGTGACCATCTAACAACACAGACCTGAGTCGTCCGCTGCACACTGTGTGACAGCTGACCGTGGCGTCAACAAGCAGCGTGTCCTTGGTGACCATGACGTAGCTGTCAACAAGCAGTGTGGCCTATGTAACCATGACGTAGCTGGCAACAAGCAGTGTGGCCTGTGGTGACCCATGACGTAGCTGTCAACAAGCAGTGTGGCCTATGGTAACCCATGACGTAGCTGTCAACAAGCAGTGTGGCCTGTGGTGACCCATGACGTAGCTGTCAACAAGCAGTGTGGCCTGTGGTGACCCATGACGTAGCTGTCAACAAGCAGTGTGGCCTATGGTGACCCATGACGTAGCTGTCAACAAGCAGTGTGGCCTGTGGTGACCCATGACGTAGCTGTCAACAAGCAATATGGTCTATGGTGACCCATGACGTAGCTGTCAACAAGCCGTGTGGCCTGTGGTGACCCATGACGTAGCTGTCAACAAGCACTGTAGCCTGTGGTGACCCATGACGTAGCTGTCAACAAGCAGTGTGGCCTAAGGTGACCCATGACGTAGCTGTCAACAAGCAATATGGTCTATGGTGACCCATGACGTAGCTGTCAACAAGCCGTGTGGCCTGTGGTGACCCATGACGTAGCTGTCAACAAGCACTGTAGCCTGTGGTGACCCATGACGTAGCTGTCAACAAGCAGTGTGGCCTAAGGTGACCCATGACGTAGCTGTCAACAAGCAATATGGTCTATGGTGACCCATGACGTGGCTGTCAACAAGCATTGTGGCCTATGGTGGCCTATGACGTAACGTTTAACAAGCTATGTGGCCATACGAATCTTTCAAAGCATTTCGTCGATGCTAAACGTTTCAGCGACAGTGCCCTCTGTTGTCAACAGGCGCTTGAAGGGTTGCTATGAAAAGAAAGAGGGAGTAAAAGTAATTTGTCATTCATATCTCGTTATGTTTTCGCCCGTTCAAGACATGGTCCTGGCAGAAAAAAAAAAGAAGAAAAACATAGTGTGTTTCCGAGGAACTGTGGGGCCCATGGAGAAATGGAAGCCTGGCCAGTGAATGAAGAACGCTGCGACACACAGCCCCTTGTGTTCTAACGTGACTGTGGGTTTGTACGCGGGATTCAAAGGCTGCCCTCTCTTGGTGCGTAGTCTCTCCTCTGACAAAGAACCGCAGCGATTTTTTCCCCCAAATTATTCTTGCTCAGGGGAGGTGGCGGAATTATCCCTCAGCGCATTAGAAGGAAGAACATCGCTGAATAGATTTCCTTTTGACCCCCTCCCCCTCCCTCTCTCTCTCTCTCTCTCTCTCTCTCTCTCTCTCTCTCTCTCTCTCTCTCTCTCTCTCTCTCTCCTCCACTCTAGGGCACTTACAGATTTAGTTCCTGGAAAGTTGCCTTGC
>CM065732.1:9837640-9842640 GCA_033310375.1 Conus canariensis
TGTGTGTGTGTGTGTGTGTGTGTGTGCGCGCCAGTAAAACAGAGATCATGTTGGATACCGATAACTGAAAATAAACTTTCTGTATTTCAAGAATCATTAAGTTGTGAATTACATTTATGTCTCTCAGACTCCTTATAGAACATGTAGTTCAAATTCACCTAAAGGCGTCTTTATTTTCTGAATCTGCCACACACAGGTCACATAATAGGGATTCAGAGTTTATTCAAACCTTCTTTGCGCCTGAGTTTCTTGCAATCGATAGTGCTGGCTATTTCAGATAATTATAGCTCAATACCTTTTAATCACAATACTACCAGCACAGTCGATCTTCCTTACTTAGGGCCGTGTAGAAAGACCGAGTCCTTTAATCTCTCGCGATCTGACGACAGATCCTGTCCATGAAGTAATTTCTCTGTGATGCACGAATCAGGAGCTGTGGCAGAATGATTGTTGAAAACCTCAGACTCATCTGTCATGTGGACAAGAACAGGATTGATGCCGGTTCCTGTATGTCCACACAACCCTGTAGATTAACAAGCTGACAAACAAACATCCAAGTACGTGACATACAAATGATGTAGATCCATGAAGCTTAACTGCACACTAAATTGGCAAAGAAATCAATCACGATGTTCAGGACTCAAAGTGCAAACGGTCTGTAACCGCATGCCACAGTCTTTACGTACTGAAACAAACTCATCTCTTGTATGAAACGTGAACACGTCAACCACACATGATTCGAAGTACGATTCGTTCGCCATTATATGGTATACTTTTCCAACACAACACGTCGTGATTTTAACACTTTGACTACTTTCTGTTCTAACATTTGCTGTCTTCGTTGTTGGGTCAGATAAGATAAGATAAGATAATGTTGCTTATAGCCCAGCCGACCGCAAAGGGCAACATCAGGGCTGTCACCACCTAAAAATCAACTCACAAGTCATTCATTCACACAATTCTTTAAAATACATCGAAAAAACCATCCGAAAGTTCGTTAAAAATCTTTCCACTGTAAAATCTCAGATCCGATGAAAAATATTAATCTCTTTCAAGAACTCAAAGATCGCGTCAGGCGGGACATCTCTGAACAAGATTTTCATGGAATCTGCTGTAAAATGTTTGTGTTAGATTGTGAGATTGTTCTCAGTGCCAGAATCAGAGCTGCAAGCTCAGCAGAGTAAGCAGAAGCATCTAAAGGAATATGTTCCAACAGTTTTTGAGAAGGAGCACCAGGGCAATAGGCTGCACATGCCACTCGTTCTTTCTTTCAGTCAAGCCATTACATGGTATACTTTTCCAACACTTTGACTACTTTCTGTTCTAACATTTGCTGTCTTCGTTGTTGGGTCGATGACAAAGAGTAGAGAAATAGGTCAAATGCAGAGGAGAGTGGTAGCACAAATACAACCATGGCGTCGTTCATTCTGTTCATGTAAGGAGCACTTACTATAGTCATGATCGTTACAAATCCAAACGAAAGCCAGATTACAGTATCAATGGTCGCCATTGTCTGCATCAGGTGGACCGAGGAATACACAGACCTTCTCGTAGGATCCAGTGTGGCTCTATACTTAGGCATTCGATTGTAAATGATAAGTTGGCCAACCATAATCGTTAAGCATATTATGAAATCCATGGCCACAATAATAGTGAACCATCGGAATTCTTGGGCAGAATCATATCTGTCAAATAATGCCAGGCGACACAGTCCAGACTGCCCATGAAGTCCCCAGTGTGACAAACCGGGAAGAAACGGTATTAACGACAAAAGAATCCCAACACACCAAACTGTTGTGCAAACTGATATCAATGACACTTGTTGTACCGTCAAGGCAGTGTTACTGAAGCAAATGACAATGGCATGATCCAGAGTGATGAGCCCAAGGACCACAACTGACGTTTCAAAGGACAGATATAAAAGAAACCCAGCTATCTTACAAAGCACACTACTGGTCCAGGTCTTTTCAAAATGGACGTATGGAACATTAAGCATCTCATTTGCTGCAACAATAATAGTGACATGGCATCCCGTGAATAACTTAGCACACAGAAAATTAGCGATCATCACCGAGTTGCCTTCAAAAACTCCCTTACTTACAAGTACATTTACAGTGCAACTCAAGCTCCCCAAGGTTGCGCACTCTGACCAACCAGAAGAATATTCTGTAGAGTTCAGTTGGCATTAGCTTTGTGCATGAAGGAAGTATTGTGTGGGGGGCTAGGCACTTTGGTATACCTAACCGCTTTGGAAGTACGCTTTCACAGCAAAACCTGTGACTGGGCACCAGAATATTTCGTAAATGCGTAGATCCTAAAAACAAAGCCAAAGGATATTCCTCAAGAGGGTTAAACCTGATGTCAGATTTTCAACCAAGTGTCGCATACCTTTAAATCCAATAGATCCGATGGCTTTAATGGCAGAAAAGGATAAATTGAAATGCTTTCCCATTGGCAGGTATACCAAACAATTTATTATTACAGCATTGAAGTTTGTTCTTGCTATATCTAGCCTAATCAACGTGTGATTGATTTGTTTTCTTGATTTGCTTACGGTGTGTGACCTGAGAGGATTTTTTGCTAATAGTAAAACTCTTAGATTTGCTAAATGTAAGAAACCAGCCATGTCAAATGATGTCAAGATGTTGTTAGTAAGATCAATAAACTGCAGGTTTGGAAGCTTTACACCAGAAATATTGTTCAGAGAGCAAGAGGATAAATCAAGATACACGAGGTGTACATTTAGAGTAAACTCGTCCAGTGACATTCCGTATCCTGTGGCATCAACATGACGGAGTCGTGTGTATGTATCAGGTGAGAACGCGTTTCTGCACAAGAACGAATAACCTTGACAGAGACAGCTTATAGGACAAGTCGTATCACACAGCATTTCGTCATCACGCTGTGGGCACTGACCCCATCCATCACAGAGATGATCTCCATGCACACACACTCTGGAACTTTGACACCGGTACAGATTCAAACGTCGTACACTGTCACAGTCTTGTTCGTCTTCTCCATAAATGCAGTCATAAAACCCATTGCATCGAGTGTAGACAGGGAGACAGTATAACCATTCTGATGTACAACGGTAATGGGTGCCAGGACAAGGCTCTTCTGCTTTCATCCTTTGCTGAGTGAAGTAACCCGTACCATCCAGGTTAATGTACAAGCGCTGCTTGTTCTCCCCATCTGTGTCCTGAATGCAGTAGGTACATGACATAGGACTTTGCTGCTGGCAATCCACCTCATCAGAATCACCCACACAATCAGAATATCCATTACAATGTTGGCTGAGTGATGTGCATTGACCATTATGACATAGAAAGCCATTACATGGAGCGTGTTCACAGAATGTTTCATCACTATTGTCTGGACAGTCCTGTCTGAAGTCACAAACTGAAGTATAATGTATTGATGTGAAATCATCATTACAACTGTACATGCATGGTATATGTACATTTTGCATTTCTTTTGAAAATAGCTAACCTTTTGCTCTGCTCATATTTGGCATTTTGAAAAGCAAAGGCTGTGAGCTGTTTACTTTTCCACAGTGACTGTCAGAATCGCAATGTATAAATATGTGGGTCACGGGACTGTCTGTTCAAATCATCAATTCCTGCAGAGTATTTATAAAGGTGGAGAAAGATGTGTTTAAGTTCATGAACACAACTTGAGAAGGAAACTTGTTTAATAATTGTGACTCTATTTCACATAGTACTGCATCATCGGCCATTGACTTAAAGAGATTGTCTACTAGGCCCCTTTCTGTTCACTTACCATACTTAGTTATCTTTGACGGCCTGTGCCTATGGGACTCATTGTATCGGAAGTGATTCAAGTTGTAGATTGTGGTTTTATTAAGCCAGTGACGAATGTATATAAAGGGTACTAAGTGCCAACCTGAAGAGTAGCCAATAGTTACATCTAAATAGAAATAATTTCTGAATATATACAGGCATCTTCTTGTTCCTGCTTACTTTTTACTGAAGCCATTCTGTGACCAGTCATCCAGCATCTATAACTAACAAAGTGCAATGCTAAACTTTCATCAAAAGTGATCAGTTTGAAACATTTCTTTCTCGAAGCCACCAAGCCCTGACAGCCAGGACTGCTGAAGGGGCAGTGTTCTGTTTCATCCCGCCCATCTTCACACTCTGTCTTCAAATTGCAATGCAGGAACTGCCGGAATTTACAGTAATGACTTACAGAGCAATTGAAAAGTCCACTCGGCAGTTTATAAGGACGATCATGTTCAGAGAAACCATAAAATCGCAATTTGACAAAAACGTAATTGTAATTAGTAAACTGCATTCTGATCAATGAGGTGAGAAAAAAAGAAGCTGGCCTGGATCGTTCATCACACACATGTGCGCTATAGTCTTGAGAAATATTGCATTTTCTATAAGTCACTTTGAATTGGGCCTGTTCAATACAAGGCATAGGGCGATATGACTGTAGAACACTGACCATGATAGCCTTAATGTTCCCTCAAAGTCAGTGCACCTGGCTGTACATGGTAAACTCATATGTCCGGAATATGCTGTTGCATATTGTACGACTAATTCTGTATTACTTTTCACTGCCTGAATATTAACTGCAGTCAGTGGATTATTCCAGTTTGCCATCCACAATGAATTCTCATCTGAGTAGAAAAACATTTCTTGAAGACTGTCAACATCACATTTGACCTGGACGTCTTCCCAGTCCGATTCCTCCAAGTAAATTTCCGTTTTCCAGTCAGTGAAACCACACCAATACGCCAGCCGTTGGACATGAAGACGCACATACATATCCCGTGTCACCTTCACGTGCAGGTAACTAAATATTGTGGAACCTCCACACACACCCGTGTACCACTCCCTGGCTTGCTGGAAACGGTGGTTTTTCATAATTATACGCTGACATATTGACCTGTAGAAATGTGCTTCCTGTGTCGTTTTGTTGCATAAGATATGCTACCCCTGGACTGGCATTGATGATGTTTAGGTGTCCAGTAG
>CM065732.1:9850140-9870140 GCA_033310375.1 Conus canariensis
CTGTGGAGAGAGATGCCCCGGTAACTGTTGCAATTTCTGTGGTCTCCTTTCTTCTTGTACAAAGTTATGATGCCAGCATCTCGCATGTCTTAGGAGATGTGTCCCTGTTCCCAGCAGAGGCAGAGGAGTTGGTGCAGGGATTAAAGTAGTGCAGGATTTCCGCTCTTCAGGACTTCTGGTGGGATACGATCACTCCCAGGGTCCTTCCCACAAGCAAAGTGGTCTATGGCTTTTCTGAACTCTTCGGTTGTAGATGGTGGGTCTCGCTCCTCGATGACAGGTGGTCCAGGATGGCGTCGAGGGTGGAGTCAATGCCGACGTTTAAAAACAAATTGGATTGTATACGACTCACGGTAGTGCTAAACCCATCATTGCATTTCCTTTCCATGGTCTGTGATGACTTCACCCATCTTGGACTTGAGGTGAGGGTAGGAGGGGGCGGACTTGGCAGTGACTGGGCCTTCTTGATGTCCTCGTACATCCCTCTTGTGTCCCCTCTCGGCAGCTGTCTGTATACTGCTGCAAAAGTTCTGCCAGTAGGCACTGGCGCAGTGGCGGGCAGTGTGCTGGGGCTTGGCGCAGCCTTGTAAGCCAGGAGGGGTTTCCTCTTCGACTCAGTGGGCCTCATACCAGTCAGCATTCTTGTGCTCCTTCTTGTAGGTTGCTATGGCTGAGTTGTACACAACGTCTTGGATACGGGACCACATTGAGTCGATGGTGTCAGAATACGGCCTGCAACAGCTTGTCAGTCGCCTCTCCCAAACCTGCAAGAAATGTGTGATGGCCATCAGACTGAAGAAGACAAACGTCATGGCGCATGGTGCAGACCATTCTCCAACCATCACCATTGATGGGTACAACTTGGAAGCTGTGTAGAACTGCAATTACCTCCGATCCACCATCTCCATCTCGATCTCCATTGATGCAGAGGTGCACAGCAGGATCGCCAAGGCAGCAGCAGTTATGACAAGACTGAACCAGAGGGTCTGGAATAAACAAGCCTTGCTGTGAAGACCAAGCTGCACGTCTACCAGACCTGCGTGCTTGGCACTCTTCTCCACACACACACACACACACACACACACACACACACACACACACACACACACACACACACACACTCACACGCATATGCACACACAAGAACACTATTTATTCCTTTTGCCCTTTTGGGGTATGGAGGAAGGGTGAGTTTAAAGCAATAACAGGAAAAGGAGAACAAACAAGCCAAAATGAAACACAGATTGCTAGTTAATGCTGACATAGACCAACAATTTATAACACTTGAGATAATCTAATATACTTTGACAATAGAAGCATTTGTTTTCGATTAGTAGAAGACATCATTTCACAAAAATTATAAACAGATTTTGGGGAAAGAAATCCTTTTGGCAAATACACGTTGTGCAAAGTAACGTATGATGAACATTCCATGATAAAATGAAATTCGTCACCTATTGCCGGCATGTAACACTTATTACATAACCTTTTTTCATTTGGAATAGCAAATCGATGATCTACTTCAATTGGTAATCTATGATTAGAACATCTAAATTTGATAAGAGGGTAAATGTAAACATCTGGTAAGCAAGAAATATTTCTCCTCCTTAAAATCAGATTTATATAATTTGTAGAAAAAACATTTACTGCTAGTTTCAATGTTATGTTGCCACGTTTGACGAAAAGAGCAATGCAAACTGTTTTTGACATTCCTACATAATGTTTTGACATCTGTAAAAGATTGATTGCTCCTAACACAGTCAACACCAGATTGTACTAGTATGTTTTTAATGCAGTTAACAGTGAGACACAGTTACTGCGCTATTGTGCAAATGTAACATGAAAGAATAGAACCTAACCGACATTTTTTTTTCAACAGGAGTTTGAACCAAAGTAGCCCAAAATCGAATTATTCGGACAAAGACTGTAACTGATAAAGGGTAACGTCCTGTTTCACCATAAGTCATGTTTGTCATTGGACTTCTTTTTTAAGCGACATATATTTTATGATAATTTTAGTTGAAATTCATCAATGATATTTACATATTCGTATCCCCATTTCACAGCCATATAATAATACTGGAACAATCATTTTATCACATAAATCCAAAATGACATGAATAGGTAAATCCTCCGTTCTTGCCTTTTGTATCAGTTTAAACATGGCTAACGACGCTTTATCGAAGGTGTTTTTCTTACATTTAGCAAAAGAACCCATTTGATTAAAATCTATCCCTAAATATTTGAAGCTGGTGACAACATCAACTTTTTCATTTCCATAATGAAATGTGTCCTGTTTATTCAGCCTTGCACTGTTAAATGTCATTATTTTAGTTTAAGCAGCAGTAACTGTTAGCTTCCACTTATTACAATATAATAGTAAGGAAAGTAGTGCTTTCTGCAATCCCACTTTTGTCTCTGAAATTATAATTGTCATCTTCATATAACAAGACAAAATGTTTGACATAATTCGTTATATCAATATCCAAAGAAAGCCTAATTTCTAATGGTGAACGCCCATTGTCTTTCAGACAGCCTTCAGGATCATTCAAATGCAAAGCAAATAACACAGGGAAAGATTCTCACCTTGACGAAGACCTTTATGGCTCCAAAAAACATCTGACAAATTGTCGTTCATAAATACGGAAGACTTGAAATTACTATACATATATTCATTATGTCTCGTCGGATTTTGCCATTGATTTTTTTCCTTTATGAGTTAAGACCATACTGCATGCCTCCATACAGAATCAAAAGCTTTTTATAACAATGAATGCACAGTGCAACTTTTTTCTATTGACTCCAGAAAACATCTCTTAAACATTTAATATAAACACATGGTCCATAGTAGAATGATGTTTTCGGAAACCAGATTGATTTTCCAATAAAATCTGATTCTCTTGAAGAAGGGATGACAATCGGCTATTCAAGACCGTTGTAAATGATTTGCCAACACAACTCGGCAAAGTTATACCTCTATAATTGTCGCAGTCAGGTTTACTACCTTTCCCTTTGTAAAGTTGTTTAATCAGGCCAACAGTCCAGTCATATGGAACACTCCCACAATTGAGAACTCTGTTGAACAATTTACAAAAAATTAGAATAAGTAATGGTGCACTATATTTGATATATTCGTTACCTGTTTCATCTATTCCTGCAGCTTTCCCTGTTTTGACATTACGCACTGCACTAAAAATTTTGTTTTCATCAATATCAGCATTTAAAAATTCTAAACCATATTCGCAATCATAAACAACTGCAATATTGCTCCCATTACAGTCTTCTTCATCAAGATTCAGTGCTTTGAAATGTTCATAAAACTGTTTTATATCAACTGGACAATAGCAACTCGTACTGTCATTCAGGCGTTGCCAATATTCTTTAGGGTTACTGGTTTTCAATTGTTTTTCAGTTCATTGCACCATTTCTGTTGATTTTTTCCTGAATGCTACTTCCTTGCTTGTTTATACTCTATGCTAGCTACTTCTAATTTTGCACACAAACCACTATTCTTGTATTTAGTAAATTTTACTTTTCTTTTGACAGTGAAATACCTGCGTCTTTTCTCATTACAGTGATCATCAAACCATTTCAGACTAGACCGTGTTTTTTTCTTTGCATTGAATTTTGTTAATCCAAAAGTGCCCTTGGCTGCTGTGATAAGTACATTAATTATCTCACCGTGAATTTGATCAATAGTCACATCATCATGTGTTACATTCTGATGTATGAGCTCAAGATCATTTTGTGAAATGTTCCAAAGAAAAACATCTTTTAATGATACGTCAAAACGTGTAATCTTTAGTTTGCTACTAATAGTAGCTTGTTCATATCGAGAGTTGACTGCCAGAACCCAGTTTCTCACTTTTTTGCCGATTTCTTCTTCTTTTTTTTTTACACTGCACTATTTTTTTCCAGTGTGGTCTTTTACCTAGTAACCTTTTTTTGGCAATGGTATTGATTTTTGATCAGTTATCGATAAAATCAAACACCAGTATCTTCAAATGTAGAGGTAGCTTTCCCCCTAAAACCTATTAACTCTACATATTATATTCTGCCCTATTTGTATTAGAAGCACTTTTCACACACAGTGACTGCCAGAATCCTGTATCCTGAACCAAGGGATTCTGGCTGTTTGAAAAAAAACAGTCATTTGGAAGAGTAAGCAACCACTTGTCTGGAGATAAGTGTATTTTGGTGAGATTCCACCAAGAATAGAAAAGTAACCGTGTCAGGGAAAACCCAGCATGTCTAGCTGTTGGGCTGTTGCTGTCAGGATTGTTTTAAGTCTGGCAGGAAGTAGGCTGGAAGGAAGTAGGAAGAGGAAGTAGGAAGTAGTAGCTGAGTTCAAGAGTCTACTCTGACATGGGAAAACTTCACTTAAACATGTGAAGTCTCACTCTTTTGCTTCTGTTCACAAAGACGGAAGCATTGCAGAAACACCAACACTCCCATTTTCCAGAAAACAGCAGTATATTTTAGACATATTTACTACATTAATACTTCCATATAAGCTCTTGTAATACCTTTACGTCATATAACCGCATGAACTCTCTCTCTCTCTCTCTCTCTCTCTCTCTCTCTCTCTCTCTCTCTCTCTCTCTCTCTCATTTATTTGCATTTTGATGATTATGTTTTAAACAGCGAAAACCTGTTACTTTATTCCGAGTGTGTGTGTGTGTGTGTGTGTGTGTGTGTGTGTGTGTGTGTGTGTGTGTGTGTGTGTGTGTGTGTGTGTGTGTGTGTGTGTGTGTGACTCTCTCTCTCTCTCTCTCTCTCTCTCTCTCTCTCTCTCTCTCTCTCTCTCTCTCTCTCTCATTTATTTGCATTTTGATGATTATGTTTTAAACAGCGAAAACCTGTTACTTTATTCCGAGTGTGTGTGTGACTCTCTCTCTCTCTCTCTCTCTCTCTCTCTCTCTCTCTCTCTCTCTCTCTGAGAGGGGAGGGGGGGGGGTACACGCACTGGCATGAGTGCTTGAATGCGCTTGTTAATAAGAGAGAGAATGTGAGTATATATGTGTGTGCGTGCATGCATTGGCGCACATGAGTGCTACTATGCGTAAGACAAAGAGTGTGTGCGCGAGTATGTGTGTGTGAAGATAGAATGGGATATGCACTTCCGTGTTACAAAGTCAGTCCATGCACACACATTTATGTGCTTACGTACATTTACAATGCGTTTTGTCTTGTAATTTGTCGCTGTTGTTTGGTGGACTTACTAATACTTCTTTTCGAAATGTATATATTTTGTGCATTTTAACCCCTTTATGAGTGGTGGTAGCTTCCATCAATACTTAACATATAGACGTATTCTCTCTCTCTCTCTCTCTCTCTCTCTCTCTCTCTCTCTCTCTCTCTCTCTCTCTCTCTCTCTCTCATAGCTATGCCAGTCGTGAATGTCTACAAATATTTAGGAATTTATTTTTCAACCAAATTAAGTTTTAACTTTGCTTGTAAAGATCTAGCAAGCAAAGCAAAACATGCTGCTTTGTGTATAATGAGGAAATTATCAAGTCTGGGAAATCAGTCATTTCAAATATTTGTTAAACTATTTGACTCCCAAATCCAACCCATTGTCCAATATGGTGCTGAAATCTGGGGTCTGGATAAAGCTGCAGTGAATTGCGAGAAAGTACATTTGTTTGCTTTAAAGAGATTTCTTGGGGTTTCACTCCAAACATCTAATGATTTGATTTATGGGGAAACTAATAGGTATCCAATATATCTGAATTCTGCAGTTAGATGTATTCGTTACTGGTTGAAACTGATAAAAATGAACGATTCTAGGTTACCAAAGAAAGCTTATAACATGTTGTGTAATCTGGATGCTAGGGGAAAACCAAACTGGGCAACAAAGTTGAGAATTAAGTTATATGAATTAGGCTTTGGATATGTCTGGTTAAATCAGGGTGTAGGAGATGAACCGACTTTTATCCGAATGGTTCGTTCAAGACTGGTTGATAGTAGATGGCAAGAATGGAATTCCCACATAAATGATAGTACTAGATTTGATTTGTATAGACAGTATAACTCCTTGCATCATATTCCGACTTATCTGTCAATGAAAATGGACAGACATCTGAAATTCATAATGACAAGATTTAGACTGGGAATATCGGATATCTTTGTTCATCATTTTCGTTATAGACAACATTACAACTCTGATCTCATCTGTCCATTATGCACAAATGCATATGAAGATGAAGTTCATTTTGTATTACAGTGTACTGCCTTGAGTAGTCTTAGAGATGAGTTCATTCTGCCTAGATATTACAGACAACCATCTGTATTTAGACTCATCTTACTTATGGCCTGCACTAAAGAGGATGTTGTTAAAAAATTTGCCTTGTACTTATACAAAGCCTTCAAATTCCGAAGCACAGTTTGTTCTTGAGCATGTGATGTTTTCGTTTTGATCGATATGCTTTACAATATCGTTTTTGTCAATGTGTAATCCACCCCATCATAAGGGGCTGTGGCCTATAATGATTAAATCATCCGTATCCGTATCCGTATCCGTATCTCTCTCTCTCTCTCTCTCTCTCTCTCTCTCTCTCTCTCTCTCTAACTAAGCTTAGATTTGGCATTTCTGACTTGTCAACGCACATCTATAGGTATAGCAGCCATAGGCCACACGACTTAGTTTGTAAACTATGTACAGTTGCTGTTGAAAACGAAATGCACTTCGTATTGTGTTGTCCATTTTACAATATGCATAAGAAGAAGTTCATTGGTCAAATATTTTCTCATGATCCAAATGGTTTTCTTTTATCTCTTTATATTCATCAAGCGTTTAAAGTGCTGCAGATTGCTATAACTTGAGTGTATATTTATGTATTTGTGTGTAATGGTGTTTATATGCATTGGTTTTGTTCCCCTCTTCCAAAGAGGCCTTGGCCTTATGGAATAAAGATTTATTTCATTTCATCTCTCTCTCTCTCTCTCTCTCTCTCTCTCTCTCTCTCTCAGTAATAAAGCCCCCACTGTTGCGCATGCACACACACACACACACACACACACACACACACACACACACACACACACACAAAGATTTCAAAGATTTTAATCCTGTGACCCATTTTGGAGCATGTAGGACTTGAAACAAATCAAGCAAATGCAAACGAAACACATCAAACATCCGAAAATTCCCCTTATAATTAACACACTGAACATAATGTTACACAACTTTACTAAGTTTTAGAAACTTTGCTAAGTTTAGCAACACTTCCTTTTTACCACCACAGAGCAAGCGACAATAGTTAAACACAGACTTTATACATACAAATATTCTTGGTATAAACTGATTTTTAATGTCGTTATATTTGGTGCATTTCATTACAAAATGAAATTCATCACCAAGATCATTCTGGTCGCTGTACCAACAGAATGGTTCATCGTGAGGTATTTCAAATCGTCTGCGAATTTCTATCATCAGTTTATGATTACCACAGCGAAACCGAATTAATGGGTATATATAAACACCAGGCAACATTTCAATATATTTTTCAAGGCAAAACTCTGTTTTTAAAATCCTATAAGATAAACACTTATAACTAGATTCTAAAGCATCATTCCATGCACGCATGTAAATATTTTCTTTTGAATTACGAACGTTTCTACAAAGACTGTGAACAGAGGAAATCTTTTGTGTCTCCCAAATACAGTCGAAGCCACACGGTTTTCTAGAACTTTCGCGTTAATGGTAAAATAAATAGTAACATTAAATTTTAAAATGGACATGGTTGAGAAGGACACAGTTTTGCTTGGGACCGTTCTGGTGGTCATTGAGTATTGATCTGTTCATCGTCTACCATAATCACAATTTTCTGTCAGGACACATTCAACGAGAGATCAGAACAACACAACTTGTCTTCAATCTTTGCGTATCATTGAGCTCGCTGAAATATGAAAGAAGAGGAGTTTGATTCTTTCTCACTCAACGTATTCAAATTCTTTGTCACATTATTGGGAAATAAGGCCTTTCACCCCACAGGCCCGACTGGACAATGTCCGATTACTACAGTTATTCTTCCCATAGTGGAAAACATTGGCTTGTTTCATTAATGTTCGCTATAATGAAAGATACTCAACTATTACATCGGCCTTTTCGTCTTAGAGAAGAGCACATAAAAGGATAGAGGCTCACAATCCAATAAGAAAAGGAAATCAGAATGCCCTGGTTATAAATCACAGCGTCAGGATTTCGTACAATATTGAAAAGTTCTTTGTTCCTCACCCAACTGGAACAAACTAGATACTCCAGTTCCTGCAACAACAATGTCACATTACTATATCAGTTCTTCCTGTAAAAACAAAAGCATATCTCCTTATTACGTGAATTCTCTCTTTGTGGGAAAAAAGGATCAAACTAACACACTAGTCTTTCCTTCTGCATAACAGGGAAGAAGGTAAAAGCTAACAAGTCGATAAGAAAAGAACATTCATATATTCCCACTGAAACAGTTGTAGGCCCATTTAGATCCCATCCAAAGTTTCCCTTTCGATTCTGATCAGACTTTCGTCCATCTTCCATGCTACAAGCCACAGTCCTTATCGCCGTAACAAAGACAAAGAAAATCACATTGTGCCTGAAACGCCGGCCCATCTGGGAGAGCTGGAATGTACAGGAGAAACCTCTGCCGGCAGACAATTCGGATTAGGTAGAGGGGAAAAGGGACCACCGCCCAAAGCAGTGGAGGAAGGGTGCAGGGCGCCTTACATGGCACTGATGTGGTCTTTGTACACAAGGATGGGAAGAGAAGCAGGCAAAATACAACCCCACTTTAAGCTCTATATTTGTTCTTCGAAATTTGAAGAGGAGGATACGTCAGGGTCAGAAAAAAAATAACAATGTTACAAAAAAGAGATTATTTCACAAATGAAGAAATTACATAGAAATCTGGGGGGGGGGGGGGGGGGGGATATGGAACATTATGGAAATTTTGAACTTAGGTCAGAGTTCTGATGACAAAAGATAGCTCGCCTGAACCTGACTGATCGGCAGGAGATGACGGCAGGCAACAAGGGGAGCCTGGCCTAAAGCAACTTAACTCACAACTGTCATGAACCTGAGCCTCGCTGACCATGGCGTGTGCCCCAGGAACCTTACAGGTCCAATGGTTTCACTGACCATGGCATGTGCCCCAGGAACCTTACAGGTCCAATGGTTTCACTGACCATGGCGTGTGCCCCAGGAACCTTACAGGTCCAATGGTTTCACTGACCATGGCATGTGCCCCAGGAACCTTACAGGTCCAATGGTTTCACTGACCATGGCGTGTGCCCCAGGAACCTTACAGGTCCAATGGCTTCTCTGACCATGGCGTGTGCCCCAGGAACCTTACAGGTCCAATGGCTTCACAGCCCGACTGGCAATGAATTTAAAGCACAATTTCTAGAAGTCGGAAAGCTTAAATGATTGAAATAGATTTAAAAAGAAACAAACAAAAGTACAGGCACCCATTATCTGACACACAGATGAACACCACTATTACATTAATAATAAATCTCCCATAAATCAGTAAAATGCATGTCAGACTCTCGCTCATGCACTATCGACGCACGACTAGTCAGACAAACAGTTCCCCCTTTTAGTCCATAATCGTTTTTCTTTATATATATATATATATATATATATATATATATATATAATGCTGAACAATTAAGTAGTGGGTGAAAACAAGTGCAGGCTAACAATTCTTCAGTCATTATAGTAATGACTTGGCAAAGATTTGAACTTTTAGAAAAAAAAAATTGAAGATGAAGAAATGGGGGGAATATATCATAAATATAAGAAACCTTTCACTAGCCGCCTGAGGGAACCATCACAATCCCTCTCGAAGGCACATCTATTTGTATTGCCTGCTCCAAGGCCTTTCGTCCGCTGGATCGGACTCATCAGGGAGACACGGCTGATTGTGTCTGTGCTCTTGGTGTCAAATAGAGACACACCACAGTCCATAATTCTATGGTGTTCTCACCACCAAGGGTTCAAAAGAGAATGCAACAGCACCCCCGAAGCAGCCAGCGAAGGGTAGCAAAATGGAACAAAACGAAAGTGTGGAGAGGAAAAAAGTTGCTGAAAGACTAAAAGCATTATGCACACAGTATAAGATGTAGGGGACAATCTTTGAGCCTATGCTTGAGGATCCATTCAAGGATACAAGGGAGATCAAAAGATGTGGAACAGTCTGAGTGGTCAGCTCTGCTGTTCAATAACCCAAGCATTGTAAGTGGCTAAGAATTGTACAGAACAACCTTTACTTGGATCTCCTAAGAGATGCAATCTCCCACTGATTGACCAAACAATATAATGCTGAACAATTAAGTAGTGGGGGAAAACAAGTGCAGGCTAACAACATTCTTCAGTCATTATAGTAATGACTTGGCAAAGATTTGAACTTTTAGAAAAAAAAAATTGAAGATGAAGAAATGGGGGGAATATAGGGGACAATCTATAATATATATATATATATATATATATATATATATATAGATTGTCCCCCTACATTTTATACTGTTTGCATAATGCTTTTAGTTTTTCAGCAACTTTTTTCCACTCCACACTTTCGTTTTGTTCCATTTACTACCCTTCGCTTGCTGCTTTGGGGGTGCTGTTGGATTCTTTTTTTAACCCTTGGTGGTGAGAACACCAAGAATTATGGACTGTGGTGTGTCTCTATTTGACACCAAGAGCACAGACACAATCAGCCGTATCTCCCTGATGAGTACGATCCAGCGGACGAAAGGCATCGGAGCAGGCAATACAAATAGATCTGCCTTCAAAGGGGAGTACGATGGTTCCCTCAGGCAGCTAGCGAAGTGTTTCTCATATTTATAATATATTCCCCCATTTTCTTCATCTTCAATTTTTTTTTTAATCCAAATCGTTGCCAAGTCATTACTATAATAACTGAAGAATTGTTAGCCTGCACTTGTTTTCTTCTACTACGTAATTGTTCAGCATATTATATATATATATATATATATATATATATATATATATATATATATATATATATATATATGTTAAAATCAAATATTAAAAGGAGTATTAAAAAGCATATACAATATTGTTTCGAGCGTGGCTCTCTTCAGGATGATGTTTGGGTCGCCTATTTCCGATGTTATATAGCATGTATGGCCCAGTTGTCACTGTTTTCACGTGCAAGTTGGTTACACGTGTTTTTTGGGGTTTCAGGTTGTTGTTCGGGATGTGTTCACTAACAACGATTTCCATTTGTGCCTGCAGTTGTTTACTATTTCTGTTTTGGTGTTTAAAGTTGCTAGGTGTGGTTTACATAGTATTAGCCATTTTTCAGTTAAACATAAGTTGCATCTTTTTGAAATATTACTGTATGGTGATGCCTTTTTATGATTTTCCAGGATATATTGTAGTTTATTTTTGCATCTTTAAGTCTCCAAATGTATTTGCTCAGTTCTGTTTGGTTTTGTATTTTTCTTTATTGAATGGCTCTTTGTGGTTTGCATATATGTTTTTAAAGTGATTTTCAGTAATCCCTATATATGTTTCTTTTTCGTTTTCTGATGTCACAGTGGCTTGGTATACAATATTGTTGTAGAGGCATTTATTGCTTAAGGGGCACTGCTCTTTTTTGGTGCAATGGCAGGATTTCCTTTCTTCGCCCTTCTTTACTGTGTTGGTTTTCATTTTGTTGGATGAATCAATTACATTTTTGAGGTTGGGCATACATGAATATGATAGTCTGACGGTGTTTTTGTTGAATATTTTAGACAGTTTGTGTTCTTTTGGGAACGATGTTGTTAAGATAAACAAATTCTTTCCCTATGTTTGTTTTAACTTTCCTGTCGTAGGGGGGGGGGGGGGGGGGGGTTATGCCATATGATGTTCCTTTTCCTGTTTTTCTTGCTTTTGTTCATGTTATTGTCTGGGTTGTATTGTAGTTTGTAGTTGTAACCACTTTTTTGCAACGCTTCTTGGTATTCTACTGCTGCATCACATGACGCGAAGAATTCAAAAGACTTCAAAGCGCTGGTCCCTTCTGCTGACATTCAAATAAGCCAACGAATTCAATTGACTCCAATGCCCTGATCCGTTCTGTCTATATTCAAACAACCCAAAGAATTAAACTGACTCCAATGTCCTGGTCCCTTCTGCCAACATTGAAATAACCCAATGAATTCGACTGACTCCAAAGCGCTGGTCCCCTCTGTCTACATTCAAATCACCCAATGAATGCAATTGACTCCAGAGCCCTAATCCCTTTTGTCGCTTTTCAATTGACCCAAAGAATTCAACTGACTCCATAGCGCTTGTCCCCTTTCTGTCTACATTCAATTGACCCTGATAATTCAACTGACTCCATAGCGCTTTTCCCCGTCTGTCTACATTCACATGACCCTGACAATTCAGCCGACTCCAAAGCGCTGGCCCCCTCTGTCTACATTTAAATAACCCGAAGAATTCAACTGACTCCAAAGCGCTGGTCCGTTCTGTCTACGTCCAAAGGACTCAAAGAATTGAAGACAGCCAGTAAAGAAAGGAAACCGAGCGGTCTAAGCCGTCTATCCATACACTGCTACGGCTGAGGATCCCAAACAACGTCCTTGCATTTAGAAACCTGAAGCAAAGGTAAACAAAGTTCAAATGAGTTGTCTATTCCTTTCTCTGCAAGAATTATCATAATTTGCACCCACAACAGGTGGATAGTAACAAATTAAAGTATTACAGGGATAGGAGTACAAAAGAGGGAAGGGGGAGGGAATATATGAACATGGATGAGAAGGAGAAGAAGCCCAAAGTTGAACAAAAACGCGATGTTGAAAAAATATACCAATAACTTAGAGGTACACACGCACCTTCTCTCTCTCTCTCTCTCTCTCTCTCTCTCTCTCCTCTCTCTCTCTCTCTCTCTCTCTCTCTCTGAAAAGAGAGAGCAACCAACCAACCAGCAAACCTATTTCAAAAACACAGTAATCGCAACACAAAATGTGCTTGCAGAAGATAATTGTTCTTAATGTAGGCAAATACATACAAAAAACAAACAACAAAACGGCACCATATTACAAGATAAGTTGAACCTACTACACATTACACTAGTGTAGTTGTCAGATCCCTCTAATCACGGCCTTCCTTTTTGGACAGCAATAAAGTTTTCAGACACTGTTGAAAGCTGGTACAGCCCCAGCCCAGCCTGTCCATTTCACACATCCCTCTGACTTCTGACAATGTCTTGGTTCCAGTTGCCACAAGTTGTTTCTGCTTTTAATCCTGATCTGTTGGTTAAGAACAGATAGACAAACAAACAAGCAAACAAACAAGCAAACAACAACGACAACACACACATGCACACACACGCGAGCGCGCACGCACGCACGGTTGAGGTCTCACCTGTTATGATAATTTCTTACTAATTTCATACACTTTGCTCAGACGGAGGAGTGTGATTGGTGATCTGATGATCTTTAAGTCAGTTCAGTCTTTGATTCACTGTTCGTTTTCTAAGCGAATGTTTCAAGATTTGAAAATAAGAATTCACGGCATACGAGGTGTGTGTGTGTGTGTGTGTGTGTGTGTGTGTGTGTGTGTGTGTGTGTGTGTGTGTGTGTGTGTGTGTCTGTGTGTGTGTGTGTGTGTGTCTGTGTGTGTGTGTGTGTGTGTGTGTGCGTGCGTACGTGCGTGCGTGCGTGCGTGCGTGCGTGCGTGTGTGTGTGTGTGTGTGTGTGTGTGTGTGTGTGTGTATGTGTGTGTGTGTGTGTGTGTGTGTGTGCGTGCGTGTGGGTGTGTACGTGCGTGGGTGCGTGCGTGCTTGCGCGCGCCTGTGCGCGCCCGCGCGTGTGTGTGTGTGTGTGTGTGTGTGTGTGTGTGTGTGTGTGTGTGTGTGTGTGTGTGTGTGTCCCAGGACAAGTTGGAATGAGAGAAAACCGAAAAGAAAAGTTCTATCCACCAAAGCAAGTTACTTTGTGATTCACATATCTTGCTCTTCGATATTTTGTAGATCGTAGGTTGTAGAACGTAGATCATCTCCAGCGTTAAGTAAAAATGCCTTTTCTTCCTTTCTTTTTTTTAATTAGCTTTTTCAAGAGCGGTTTTAAGTATATATTTAGATTTGAATTCCAATGTTATTTTCTCTGATCTGTCCTCAAGAATAAATGCCTTGCTGTTTCAGACCTGTAACATATTCGATCCTGCTTAGTAGCTGGCCGGAAAAATGCGCAATGCTTCCTTAATTTGTTGCACTCTGAATGTTTTGGTCTGTCAAGCAATTCGTTTACAATGCATACATCAAAGATTGTGACAGATTAACCCGTTATCTTGACACAGGTAGTGTGCATACTGACGACAGTTCGTCCAGACCACTGTATAAACTAACTGGGCTACCAACCAATATCCCAATAGATGAAAATAGCGCCCCGTCATACCATAAAAATCTGTCTTATTTTGCAGCAAAATCCAAGCATTAACTGCGGGAATCAGCGAGTAAGAGACCCGTGACTGCATGCCTTAGGAGAACCAAATCCGACCATTTTCTTGTAGTGAAGTTTATGACACCGACCAGTCAATATTAGGGGTATGTTTTTCTTGGTTTGTGACCAGACATGTTATCTATTAAGCCATAAATCTACTTGGCCTGTTTTCCTAACATAGCAAGTCGTGATTTTAGCACTTTTATGACTTTTTCTTCCAGTATTTGCTGACGTCGCTGCATGGTCAAAGTCAACAAGAAGAGAAATGGGTCAATAGCCGAGGAAAGTGGAAAAATGAATAAAATCATGGCGTCAAAAGTTACGTTTAAGGCTGAGACGCCAGTTGTGGCCATGATCTCAACAAAACTAAAAGAAAACCAGGTTATAATGTCAATAGCTCCCAATGTCCGATTCAAATGGACTGAGGAATACACAGACTTCCTTGTGGGATCAAGTGTAGCTCTGAATTTAGGCATTTGTCTGCAGATGACAATTTGCACAACCATAATTGTTAAATAGATCAGGGCATTCGCAGTGACAATAACAGTGAACCATCGACATTCTTGGGTAGAATCATGTCTGTCAAATAACGCCAGGCGACACAATCCTGACTGCTCATGAAGTCCCCAGTGTGACAAACCAGGAAGAAACGGTATTAACGACAAAAGGATTCCAACACACCACACTGTGCAAATTGAGATCAAGGACTCTTTCTTTATCCTCTTCCTAAAGCAGATGACAATGAAGTGATCCATAGTGATGAAGCCAAGGGTCAACGCTGACGTCTCACAGGACAGATATAAAAGAAACCCAGCCATCTTACACCACACGCTATTGGTCCAGGCCTGTTCAAACTGGATGTAAGGAATACCAACTGTTTCATTTGCCACGCACAAAATGGTAACATGATATCCTGTACATGATTTAGCAAAGAGCAAATTAGCAATCATCAGAAAATTGCCTTCAAAAACTCCCCTAACTTTAAATACACTTACAAAGCAACACATGTTCCCTACAGTGGCACACACACTGACCACCCAGAAGAATATTGTGTAGAGCTCAGTTGGAATCAGCTTTGTGCATGAAGGAAATACAGTTTGTGGAGCTAAGCACTTTACTACATCCGACTGCTTTGGTAGTAAGCTTTCACAGCACAATCTATGATTTGATGAAAGGATGTTTTGTAGATTGTGAGATTTTGCAAACAAATTCAAAGGGAATTTCTTAACAGGGCTGAACCTGGTGTCAATTCCAATCAGACGTGGCATGTTTTTAAAGCCGTCTGATCCTATGACTTTGATTGCAGAAAAAGAGAAATTGAAATGATTTATCTGAGGCAAGTACACAAACAATACATTATGCAGCACAGTCAGGTTTGTTCTTGATATGTCTAATCTCACTAGCGAGTTATAAATCCATTTTGTTAATTTGTGTAAGACGTACGACCTGACGTGATTTCTGGTTAATCGCAGAACTCTTAAATTTGAAAACTTCTGAAAACTAGTCATATTGAAATATTTTAAATTGTTATTGGAAAGATCAAAGGAAAGTAGGTTGGGGAGCGTTATATCTGAAATATTGGATACAGAACAGGAGGACAAATCCAGGTACATGAGGTAGATATTTGTGGAGAAATCGCTCGGCGACATTCCTGATCCTGTGGCGTCAACATATTTGAGCTGTGAGAACATGTCAACAGAAAACGTGTTTCTGCATAGGAACGACTGGCCTTGACAGAGACAGTCTTCAGGGCAAGTCATATCACACAACCATTCATCATCCCGCTGTGGGCACTGACCCCAACCATCACAGAGATGATCCTCATGAACACAAATTCTGGAATCTCGACACTGGTACAAATTCAAACATAATGTACTGTCACAGTTTTGTTCATCTTCTCCATAAACACAGTCAAAGAAGCCATTGCATCGAGTATAGACAGGAAGACAGTATAACATTTCTGTTGAACATCTATAATGAGTTTCAGGACAAAGATCTTCTTCAAGTATATCCTGTTGAATGAAATAACCAGTACCATCCAGGTTTATGTGAAATCGCTGTTTCTTAGTCCTGTCCGTCTCCTGAATACAGTATGCACATGTCGTACGGAACTGCGGACAGTCCATTTCGTCAGAATCATCTAGACAATCTGAATACTCATTACAACGTTGACTGAGTAATATGCATTGTCCATTCACACACAAGAAACCCAAACACGTAGAGTGTTCACAGAATGATTCGTCACTCTTGTCTGGACAGTCCTGTCTCCAGTCGCACATCAAAGTGTAATGTATTGATGTCAAATCACCAGTACAACTGAACATAGCATGTATACATTGCCCACGGCTGCTAAACAATGTTAAACCTTTGCTCTGGCCATCATTCAACCTGGAAGCAGAGGGCTGCGAGTAGGTTGCATTCCCACGGCACATGCTGGTATCACAGGTCATGAAGGTGTGGGCCACAAGACCGTCAGCACAGATCAACAAATTATGTCTAGTGTTCATGGCAATGAACGGAGGTGACTGTAAAGAGGTGAACACGACTTGAGGGAGAAACCTGTTCAGTACGTTTAACTCCATTTCACATAATACCGCAATAATTCCTGACAAGGATGCAGGATTCGGTCCAGTCTCTGACCAAAGCCAGAATTTATCTCCCCTAGAAGGCCAGTAAGAAGTACCTGAGAGAGTGTACCTGAAGTGACGCAACTTGTATATGGTGGTTTTATCAGACCAGAAACGACACACACTGTATGCAAATGGTACAAAATGCCAACCTGACGTGAGGCCAACGGCAACATCAAAGTTCGCATAGTTTTTAATCAAATGTATGGCATCGTCCAGTTCCTGCCTGCTTTTAAACGCAGCCATCCTTTGGTCTATCTCTTGACATTTAAAACCAAGATATTTGTTGTAATATGCTGCGGGGAACAAAGTTAGTTTGAAGCATTTGTTCCGTGACGCCACCATGCCCTGGCAGTCAGGACTGCTGAAGGGGCATTGCTCTGTTTCATCCTGCCCACCATCACACTCTGTCTTCAGATTGCATTCCAGAAATTGCTGAAATTTGGGGTGAAGATTCTCAGAACAATTAAACAATCCATTCGATATTTTGCGAGGATACATATTCTCACAGAAACCACAAAATCGCATTTTGACAAGAGCTAGTGAGTACACATTCTTAATGGCTTGCATTGTAATAGAGGAGGTATGAAATATAGAAGCTGGTGTGGAACGATCAGTACACATATATACAGCATAAGTTTTAGATGTATTGTTTTCCGTATAAGTCACCAGTAAACTGTTTATTTTAGAACATGAGAAAGGACGTTCTGACTGCAGAACGCTAATCATGATGACGCATTTGTTATGCACCTGTAATTTCTTCCTAAAATCAATTCGGCGAACCATAAATGGCACATACACATATCCAGAATATTGTGTTGCACATTGCATGATGAAATCATAGCTTTCCATTGCCTCGATATCAATTACAGCTACAGGGTTATCCAAGTTTACAATCTTCAAAACATTTGAAGCCGAATAGATAAACATATCTTCAACACTATGAGCCTCACATTCCACTTTGATTTCTTTCCAGTCCAAGAGTATTCTTGTTGACCAGTCAGTGAAGTCACACCAATATGCCAGCCGTCGTACATGAGCAAGGGCATACATATCCTGTGGCACTTTCACGTGCAGGTTACAGAATGCGCTGCTACCTCCGCACTTTCCATGCACCACTCCCTGATTTAAGGTAAACTGTGGCTCGTTATAGTCACACTCTGGTAAATTTACCTGCAGAAATGTGCTTTCTGTCTTGGGTTGGTGAATGAGGTATTGCACCCCTGGACAGGCATTGGTGAGCTGTAGAAGTCCAGTTGTGATGCTTGCATTTGTTCTGGCATCTAAAGCATCAGCACACATCCAAAAACCTACGAGGGTATCAGATAAACGAGAAAAGCCAATTCAAATGCGTGTTTCTATCTTGTTGCTTGTTTTTGACTTAGTCGTAAAACTGACGACGCATATTCTACCTTTTCTTACCTGTCTTTTTTGTAAATTATCCTTTTATTTCCGGCTATGATTTATGTACATATAAAGTCAGTATTTCACAAATGAGCAGGTAAAGGAAAACATAACTAACCTCTGGAGAGAATGAAAGAAAGATAATGAAAAAGAGCGACAGAAACAAATCCAAACACACATATACACATACGAAAGAAGAGTATGAATAACTGCCAGCCATTTCTAAAAAATATATAAATAAAAAAATATCATTATATATTGATTGTATCCTATAGTATCAAGAAGTAATTTTTAATCCATGCGCAGACGTTATGATTACATGATTGTAATTGGCTTGGAGTTTTTAATTGTTGTTTGTTTGTTTTGTTTTGTTTTGTTTAATGAAGCATACATTTTCGTTTTTACATTCCTTCACTTTCAAACAATTCTTTATATTTATACCAGTCAGTGTTAAACTTTACCATGTTAAAGTTAACATAAGTGTACTTTTCTATTCCAAACCTGTCTTTTAATAATCGAAGGAAAACATTTACATCAGGAATTTCTTTATGTTTATAAATGTAGAATATATATATATATATATATATATATATATATATATATATATATTATCCGGAACATATGTTTTATACTATTTTACTTGCTGGCAAAATTGTACATTTGTTACCAGATTTAACACCCACGCACATCAATACTGCATTTGGTGGTGATATTCTATGTATCAATCTCACCTGAAATCATTTCAACCTTGTTTCTTGAATCTCTTGCATTAGGGTTTTTCTTTTCCAGTTGATTTCTGAATTCAGTTCATGATTCCATTTATGGCAGCATTTTGGATTTGAACCGTCGTCTACAAAGATATCATAACATAATCGTGTTCCCTTTTTCACCGAATTAAAAATTCGTACAGTTTCAGAATCTTTAGATTTTTTGTTCTTTATGATTCTTTTTTTCCACACGGATGTTCATTGTGTTAACAAAGATTTTTATTTTTATTTATTTATTTTTTTAAACTACTGCATGACTTATAAAGTTACTCCGTATATTGTACTTGTTGATACATTCAACATAGGATAAGAAACTGCCATCCTCTTAGCAGAGATATCCCATACATTTTCATTAATCTGGTCGTTCTTATTTGATAAAATGTTATTCATAATTATTCTGTCATTGAAAAATAGTGGCTCTGCTAGAATTTTAAGCGGGTTAAAGGGGTTTACTTTACTGAAAAGAAAACAATTTATAAGCTCCACACTTATCTTTCCAGAACAGCTTTTTCTCGTCCCGAGTGAACAGGCAATTTGGTCCGAGTTTATCTAGTTTTTGACGTTGGGGTAAAAAAAAGTTACAATTCTTTTCCATTAATGATTTGTTGTTCTTAGTGTCCTTATCCATCCTGATTTCAAGGCTTGTATGAAACAGTTGAAATGTGGAACTTCAATCCCCCACCCCACCCCCACCTTCCACCTATTCTTTTCTGTGCAGTCTCTCTTCTAATTCTGTCTTATTTATTATCCC
>CM065732.1:9880140-9900140 GCA_033310375.1 Conus canariensis
GACTGTCGGTCACTCATCAAATATTGTTGTTGCTGCCACAATTGTCTGTGTGACAGGAAAAGTGCTTGGGATTGGCACCAGCAGACCTGCCTACCCTAAAAATGTTTTTAGCGTATTTTACAAAATTTGACTGGAAAATACAATAATACTCCGAGTACGACAAAATACGAAACTCGGCAGTATCAGCTTAAAAAATGATACTATTTTCCTGGTTGAAGACGCGAGTTATTGCCCCTAGTTCCACTTCGTGCGCACTCGCTTACACCATGGGTCGGCCATCTTTTATGGTGAGCAACTGACACAGATAGACACTAGGAGAATGCCACCACCAGCGAAAAAAACCGCGTTCATTAGAGTGATGAAGGCCCTGCTATTCCATGTTTTCATGTTTCTTCTCCTATCTCTCTTCTGCCGGGAGGGGGAGGGGGGTTGGGGGGGGGAGAGTGTGTGTGTGTGTGTTTTGAACAGTGGGCTAGGTTGAGACTTAGTGGTTTTCTGGGCGCTCAGGTGGGATATTTGTTTTTATTTTGGTCCACTAGGATAGTTAGTTCTAGATAAACCTGTCTTCTTCTTTGTACCCTCTTACCTTTCATGCTCCCAGTCTATATTCCCTCTTCACGTGAGAGAGTGTCTGGATATGTGTGTAATAAAGTTGTGTATTGTCACTCTTGCTTCGTGTGGTTTGGTGGTGTGAATATTGGGGTGTTTGCTTTGCCGCACGCACACACTACAGAACCCAGGTCAGGAATAATCCCATACTGACAATGATAATGATGAGGATGACGAGGGGCCAGGACGAGGAGGAGGAGAAGGAGGAAGATAACAATGAGGAGGAGGAGAAGATCAATGAGGAGGAGGAGGACGACGACGACGACGACGACGACGACAACAATAATAATAATGATAACAATAATGATAATAATAATAATAATAATGATAATGACGATGATGATGATAATGATGATGATGATGATGGTGATGGTGATGATGATGATAAAAAGAAGAAGAAGAAGAAGAAGAAGAAGAAGAAGAAGAAGAAGAAGAATTGTTATCATTATAATAATGATAATGGTAGTAAAGTTGAAAGCAACGACACTGATGAAATGAGTAAAAAGCTGTGAATGCTATTCAGACAGAAAAAAAGGGGCGGGGCTAAGAAAAAAAAAAGAAAAAAGAAAATTGGGTTTAAAAAGAAGACGTCTGTGTATTTGAAAGAAACGAGAGTAAGAAAAGGGGGTGAATACGTGTGTGATTAAAGAGTAGACTGTTCAAGAAAACAATTATAGCAAGGCAATGAGAGAAGAGAAATCAGCTGAAATATAAGCTTGAGATTAGTAATGATAATGTGGCGGTGTATCTGTAAGAGTACTACGAGTCAGAATTGTGGGGGTGGACAGGTACAGAGTCTCTTTAGATGTTGATGACAATCTGGCAGAGGATCCCCTGTGTGGTAATGAGATAGGAGTCCTGTATGCTGCGCTCTCCGCTCTCCACATCTAGATTCTCTCTCTCTCTCTCTCTCTCTCTCTCTCTCTCTCTCTCTCTCTCTCTCTCTCTCTCTCTCCTCTCACCTCGGGAAAAAACACGTTCAAACATACTTTTTGTTGGTGTGGTAGTCCTGAAACAAGGAACAGCACACAGTGCCACAGGGCGTTTCTTGTAAATGCACTGGACGCATTCAAAGTGGATGACAGTGCGCCTGGTGTGACGATGTTTTGCTGTTGCACCCGCAGCCATCAAATCGTCGTAGCATACCTTGCAGTTCCTCCTTGGAGAAGCATTGGAAGGTGTTGGGGGATCATGGACAGGAAATCACGCCCCTGCACCTGGAATGTGGGCACTCTGGAACCAGCAGCAGCGGCAGCAGGTGGAGCAACGTCACAAGAGGGGATGTCCAGCAGCAGTGATTCGATCCCCCTGTCCAGTGGCATCCTCTTCCTCTATTCGCTGGCCCGGTGTTTGTTGAGGAGCACCATGGTCTGAATGGTGCACAGGGTCAGTAGGTGAAAGAATGGCTTCTTCCACCACTTGAACGACTTCCTGTGTGTGGGGAAGTGGGCAATCATCTGATCACTGTGGTCTACCCCTGCCATATTTTTTTATGTAACTGATCACTGCTGCTGGCTTGTCCTTCTCTTCATACCGTCCTCGGGTACGCTGCAGCTCTGGCATGTGCATCGTGGACAGCATGAACACGTCTTTTTTTGTTCTTCCATTTGACGGCGACCACGCTGCCTCTTCTTTTGTAGCCCACTCCCCTCTGGCTTGAGGCCGTTCAGCCAGATCCTTAGGCATCTGAAGTCGTTTTTTTCTGACTGTACCACACACCATGGTCTTCTTTGCAGCAAGTGTAGCACACAGGGTTGGCTCACAATAATAACTGTCCACATAGAGGTGGTAGTCTTTCTTGAAGAAGGGCTCCATCAGCCGCATGACGACGTCATATGGCTTGTTGCTGAGGCCAGGTTGGCCACAGAACATCTCCAGCCGGAAGACGTAGCCACTCTCACTTTCACAAGTTTCATAGAATTTGAAACCCCATTTTGTGGGTTTGTCCTTCACGTATACACGGAAGCGAGACCTTCCTTTGAATAGGCACATGGCCTCGTCCACACATATCTCTTGTTGAGGAATATATAAGGTCTGGAACTTCTTCTGGAGATGAGTGAGGAAGGGGCGGATTTTGTGCAGTGGGTCATAGCCTGGCTGCCCAAAAGGAACGTAAAACTGGTTGTCATTCAAGTGTGGAAAAGTCAGGATGGACGTGAACAGCTCCCTGGACATTATCTGGGCAGAATACGAAGTATGAGTGCCAGGGTTGACAGACCAGTAGTCACTGATCTGGGGCTTCTTCACCAAACCCATGTGAAGACACATGGCCAAACAGTTGTAGACGTCCACAACTTTCTTTTTTTTTCATGTGGAAAATATGCTGCGGGGATCTTAATGACCTTGTTGTAGATGTGCGTCAATGCACGACTGCGCGTAGCAGTTTGTCTCCTGTTTGATGTGTTTTATGACGCCAACATCAATGAAGTGACCCCACACATCAACGGGGGCTGCGTCATCTCCAAGATCAATTTGCAGTCCCAGGCGTCCTGAAGAGCGCAAGGCGAGACTGAATAGACATTTCAAGAAACAGAACAACCCATTATAACACTAACATACATTACTATTATGAATATATATATATATATATATATATATATAGAGAGAGAGAGAGAGAGAGAGAGAGAGAGAGAGAGAGAGAGAGAGAGAGAGAGAGAGAGAGATACAAGCATTGGCCACGCAGATTCATGAATGCATACTCAGATAGACACATGTACGTACATACATGCGCGCATGCACTATAGAACACGCTCAATTGTAAACACACACACACACACACACACACACACACACACACACACACACACACACAGGTACATCAGAAAGCACAGTGCACACCACACACACATGTCACACACACACACACACACACACACACACACACACACACACACACACACATACACACACATACACACACACGCGCGCGCGCACACACAATTTTCTCACCTAGCTTGCCAAGTTTTGCACCCACGGAAGATCATTCTGATTAGCCCCATGATCATCAGGACTGATCACGGTAGCGTCGTCATTATTTGTGACATTGTTGATGTCTGTTTGCACGTCATAAGGGCCTTGATCGGTCGCGCTGTCGTCGCTGTCAATGTCAGTATCCTGTGCTTCAGCTACTTCATTGACAAACAATGTATGGTCATCGTCGTCATCCTCCTCGTCGCTGTCAAAAAGATCGTAAATGTCCATGGGCTGAACATTACTTGGGCCAGCGAGATTCTGCGAGTCAAGCGCCTGTGTGTGTGTGAGTGTTGCTGAATCAGTCGTATGAGTTGATTTGTCACTGTAATCAGGAACATCTTCAAATAGATGTTCCTCATCTTCCCTATCATCTCTGCTGTCGATCGACTCTCCTTCATTATCGGAACCGCCTTGAATATATTCTTCAACAACTTGTTCCAAAGAAACGATTTGCTGGCCCCGAGTTGCCATTTTGACTAGTAGACGAAACGTCGGTTCCAGTTCAGGTCGGAAAAAAAAAAGCGAGGGGTTCTTTGTTTCAGCCGCAGATAGCGAACCTGAACTTTGCTTGAACTTAAGAACTAGGGCATGTAAGGCTACCATGAACCCTCTACTAGGTTCTGGCAGAAGTTATTTCTCTTAGACCATTAGAGTTTGAATGCTAGAATTTTTCGAAATAAGAACGCATGGAGGTGTGCGCTGCATAGACAGTGGTGTTTTCAGTCCGCGCACGGCACCGTGCGTGCCGTAGGCAGGAGAGCTTTGAGCAATGCACGGAGCCGTGCGCGCCGTAGGCTATAATCATTATTACCTCAACAGGTGTCAGGCTGCCAAGCGTTCCCCTTAAATGTTTCACGCAACTGAAATTAGGGGTGCTATTTATTCAACACTGGAGGAAGACACTTGACCTATTTTCCTTGGTCCTGAATTCAGGGAACCTTCCCTGTCCTTCCAATGAAAGATAGATTGCTTTTTATACCCTGACTTGAAATGAGAAAATCTACCCCTGTCTACTTCAGTGAGCACACAGATCTGAAATCGCACACACACACACACACACACACACACACACACACACACACACACACACACACACACACACACACATACACACACACACACACACGCACTAGATGACACAAAGACTGTTGTTTACTTGCCTGAAAGAAGAACAAACACATCCATTCGCTCTATTTGATGATATTTAGGTTCTTATGCACTGTCCTGATATGAGAGTGAAGCGTTACGATGATTCTCAAACACATAGTTTTCAAGACTCTTCACTGCACATGGCACATTAACTGAAATGAATGACATCTGTTTTGTTTGTATGTTTGTTTGGTTCCTGAACTTCTTTTTCAACAACGTGTTGAGTTGAACAGGGTAGGGATATGGTTTGACACATCTGAGCTTAAAATAATGAGATATGGACTAACACCTCTGGGTACACCTGGACCGTCTGTTAATACGTCTGGAAAACAATATTGTGCTACAGTTTGTACCTGTGAAACTTTGGCAAGAAGAGAGCCTGTTTTGATATCATTGTAGGTGTCACCTGCCACTGAGTGTAAAGTTGGTATTTGTCGGCCTTCTTCCTCAGTCTCTTTAACATGAGCAGCAAGACAGTCCTGCGTAAATATAGTTGACCGTGATGTCCAGTGAGAACCGAAATCAACAGAAACAATATTTTTCGAAGATACGGAAAATGAATCGTTACTGAGAAACAACTGTCACTTTCATCATGACGAGCATTAATGGAAAGACAAGCAGGAAACGGAAACATGAGTGGTAAGGTTTCCATATACTGACTTGAAGATTGTTTTTTATGCACACCATCTAAATCAATTTGTTAACAACAGGACTCAATTTTCATGAGGTTGTAGAGAGGTGCAGATTTGCCGAATGTTTGTAGTTCCCATGCAATTCCATGAAGGACTGAATTTGTTTCTTTGTGGTGGGACGCGCAGAATGCTTGTTCTTCTCATTGTCTTCAGGGTGTCCCTTTAGGCCAGCCTGAAGTCTGAGGACCATATCCTCTATGTTGTCGATGCCCGTAACACATTTGCTTGGTTCACAGTCAGACCTGCTTTAGTCAGACACCTGTGTCAGGCTTTGAAATGTTCAGTCTCCGTTCGTAGAACTTCCATTGTGTCTGGTGAAGTCAAGCAGTTCGTAGAACTTCCATTGTGTCTGGTGAAGTCAAGCAGTTCGTAGAACTTCCATTGTGTCTGGTGAAGTCAAGCGGTTCGTAGAACTTCCATTGTGTCTGGTGAAGTCAAGCAGTTCGTAGAACTTCCATTGTGTCTGGTGAAGTCAAGCAGTTCGTAGAACTTCCATTGTGTCTGGTGAAGTCAAACAGTTCGTAGAACTTCCATTGTGTCTGGTGAAGTCAAGCAGATACCGTCGTCACTGAGGATTTCTCTACTCTGTTGTCACAAAAAAGGGTCAATGTGTGTGTGTGTGTGTGTGTGTGTGTGTGTGTGTGTGTGTGTGTGTGTGTGTGTGTGTGTGCTGGGTGTTTTTCTTACATGAATGCATTTTAAAATGTTTTGATATGTTTACGGTTTTACTCGGAAAGATAAGGAGCGCATAACAGTCATTGGAGGGGAACAAAGTGATCCAGAGAGGAGAGGGAGAGGGGAGAGAGAGAGAGAGAGAGAGAGAGAGAGAGAGAGAGAAGAGAGAGAAGAGAGAGAGGAGAGAGAGTTGGCAGTGGGATGAGGAGGCTGAGTATTGTGATGATAGAGTGAACCGATGTTACACACCGCATTTGCATACACTCCATCACAAACACAGCGTGTTTACTCCCCACGTGCGATCTACTCCATTCATTCAAAATAGAGACAGACTGTGGAAACGATAATGTACTTTTTTGTGCTCTCTTTACCAAACAAAACAAAGAACTTCATAATACACTCATAAAAGCTTTTTTTCTTATCTAAATCTGATGTTCAATTATCATTATACACGTTCAGTTCACTGTTCCATCTACTTCGTTAGTAGTTAGTAGCTCATTTTCTTTCGGTTTAATAAGCAACACATAAGTGCTACACTTCTGGCTCTTCTTTTTAGATACTGAACCGTTTCATTGAATTTTTTTTTTTAATTCCTCCAGCAGGAATGAAGTTTCTAGGAGGTTGGTAGTATGATCCAAACGTTGGATGCTGAGGTTTTCTGGAAAGCAACCTCAAGTCCTAAAGTTAGCTTTGGAACATGTAAGTCTGAAATATTTTCAAAGACATAATACAACAAGACATAATCACACATTATACTCACAATTTCGAAGCATTCTGTTTCCAGCACATTCCTACCTATGTTTGGGGATACAAAGTGAAATCTTCTCAAATATATTAATTTAAAAATACAGTTTGTGTTATTGTTGTTTTGTTTTGGTTTTGTGTGTGTGTGTTTTTTTTGTTTGTTTGTTTTTTTTGGTTTGTTTGTTTGTTTGTTTTAAGCAATTACGTGCTTTCACCAAATGCTTCATATTACACGATGTCGGTTTATTTCTTTTTTATGTTGTTACTATTCACCACATCAATCGTTAACATTTACTTATAGTTTTCTTTTCGTTTCTCTTTATGCATTTATTATTTCCCAACTGGCAACTTACCCAGAAGGAATCAATATTTGAATATAGGAATATATTATATTCACTAGCAGACTTCTGTCTGCGCTACATCGACATCAACTACTCTCTGGTCATACGGAAAACTAGGTTTTCCTTTTTCAACCCCCAAGGCTGACATTCAAGTACCAACTTGGACCAGGCCAAGCGCCCTATCTTCCTGTCTGGCAACTCCTGGTCTGCCCTACATATCGAGAACACACCCGTCCTACAAAACAGTGAGCTTCTCTCACTAGTCACGTGCCTCAGCGTCCAATCAACGACAAGAAAAAAAAAAGGGATTCAAACACTGTTTACATATGGTCTAACATCTCGCTTTTTTTTTTAATCGGCCCTGCATTTTACGCCCAGAATTTCCTGTCGTAACAATGGGAAAATAAAAGATGGAGAAAAAGGCTATTCTTGTTTTGCGCTTTATTATGACTTAATCACTATGGTTCTTAGTCTCTTCCCAGTTTTGTCAAAATATTTCTGTTTTTCTCAGACAAATTGCTGTTCTGTAAGTAATAAAGATATCACACATGTCAGTACAGTAACGGTTAATCCAGCAATAAGCTGGTGTCAGTCACTCAGTCAGATGTGTGTTGCTCCCCCTTCTCCCCTCCCTCCCCCTTTTCCCTTTCTTGCTATGATCATGGCTCCTTTGAAGTGAACTTATATAAACGGTAAACGATGTGGATTGTGTCGTGTGTTCTTAGTCATGTTAGAGAGAAGCAGATACCTGACTCATTTACAGACCATGGCGAGAATGTGATGGCTGCTGAAAGGTATGAATGCGTGCATGATTAAAAACCATTCTCAGTCGTATAAGTATGTATGCACACATATAAATGCATACCTATTTCATCCGTGAGATCATTTAGATGTGCATCCTTCTAGGAGAAGATGTAAATGGCTATGTGGGGAATGTAATATTTAGGTGCTAGGTTAGCTGCTTTCCGATATCTTATATCAGTTTACTTACTGTGTGGGTCGTTTAAAATTTGATTTTGCAAGTCATTCAGTTGGATGGTTGGTAAAATGATTTGTCGTTAAGATGACTCACGGGTTCAACCTGATTAGGTTTTTGAATACTTCATGTGTCTATTATCTTCACTTTGTGCGGCATTCATATCCTCACAGTTCTCTTCCATAGGACCACAATACAAAACCAAAGAGAACTCAGGAGCCCCATCCATTGTGATGACATCTTCATCGTCTGGTTACATGACATTAACAGCAAACCTGAGCCGTGAAGGCACCGAATACGTGAATGGACACATATCTGTCCCAACTGGAAACGTGATCATGATCAGTTTCAAAGAACCGACAGCAGGTCTTACGCATATCGAATTATTTCAACATTTAGAGAAATACGATCAAACTGTAAGCCACTTGAGAGAAGTAAAGCAAAGGGTGTGGCATCGATTCTGGGACGCTCAATCCGATGTTGCTCACGTTCTCAATGTAACAAAAATCAGTGTTGAAATTCTCTTGGGGTCATGCTGGACAGCTGACTGCTTTCAACTGTTCTTTTCCCTCTTCACCAGTAGGAATTCACCAGAGAAAATGTCCAGTGGTCGATGGAACTGTTCAGTGAATCGCTATTCCAGTTTGTTTCACCATGTAGATTGTAACCTGAAGACAGAGTGTGAAGATGGACGGGATGAAGCAGAACACTGTCCCTTCAGCAGTCCTGAGTGTCAGGGGATGGTGGCATTGTGTGGACGTTGTTACAAATTCATTCAGACTGTTTCTGGACTTAACAGGAACAGATTCACTGTAACAAATGAAACCTGTCATGGTTTGAAGGGCGTAATAAGTTTGCCTAAATGTGTCTATTACTGGATTACTGTGGTTCTTAGGATGACAGAGGCGCATAAAAATAGTTTGTCTTTTTTCTATGTCGGGGTGATATCAGGTGATATGTCATTGCCTGCTATGTACAGACATGTAGCCTTTCAGGGACGATTAGTGTTTCATCACTCATTTCCAGTTCAAAGCTCTCGCGTTTTTTCTGGAATAGTTTTTTGTTATGTTTCCTATTGCAAGGCACATGGCTGCAAAAGCTGTGCATCTTCTCATCATGAAGTAAAATGGTCAGGTTCAGTGGTTTGTGAGTTAAATTCAAATAATACTGACGAGCCATTGGATAGTATAAAACCACTAAGACTGAGCGAAACTCAACACTGGAGTGACGAGTCCTTGACAGTCTGCCGTGACGGCCAAATGACATACACTTTCCTAGTGTGTGGTGTTAATCAGCTGACAGCTTGTGGTCAGCACCATACTTCTTGTCACTTTTCTACTCGCTCTTTGAACGTTACCCAGCTGCATCCATCACATCTCAACACTATTTCAGTCCCCACATTTACATGCAATGATGGCGTCACAAAGCTGTCATTCACCCTGGTATGTGATTTTATATGTGACTGTCAGGATAGCAGCGATGAATCAGTTTGTGAACATCCTGCTTGTATTTACACCTTTACATGCAGTGATTTCAAGTGTCTGTCCTATGACAAGATGTGTGACCAAATACCCCAGTGTTGGGATGAATCAGACGAACACAACTGCAACCCTTATAGATCATTCATTATACGGATCCCATTCTCTTTTTCACCTACCCTAGTCAGTTTTGATGGCATTAGGCAGTTTAAATGTATACCAATGCATTTGAATGAGTCCTGTCCTGACAGTCATTATCGTTGTCCTGGTGACTTCAATGACTGCTTGCCTGTCTACACAAGATGTAATGGAATGTATGATTGTATGGACCGACAGGACGAAGACGAGTGTGAGGACATAACGTGTTCAGGATTCTTCAGGTGCAGATCATCCACAATCTGCATACATACTGACCACCTGTGTGATGGCTGGTCTCACTGTCCAAAGCACGATGATGAAATGGTGTGTGATATAACCTGTCCTGTGGGTTGTCTGTGTCAAAGCCACACGTTCTTCTGTCCACAACCTTTCTCTTTGGCACGGTTTCCGTACATTCGCTCTTTGGATGCAACAAGATCTAGAATGACACTGTCTGATATAATGCATCATAAGTATCTCATTCATCTTGTTCTTGCCCAGTGTTCTTTGACTCTTTTATCTAGTTCTGAGCTAATAAATCTCAGGTTCCTTGACCTGAGTGAGAACAAGCTGAAGCGAGTGAACATGACTACATTCCTTGGGTTACGTAAATTACAGACATTATCATTGTCCAATAATCCTCTCACCTCTGTTTTCGTTGACTCATCGTCAACTGTCCTGAAAAGTGTTCTCAGACAAGTCGACCTGTCATTTACTTCAATGACAGAATTGGACACACGAGCCTTCTCTTACTTTCCTCACATACAGAAGCTAAATTTAACTTTCACTGATATACGTACCATCTGCCCCAGTGGATTTCAGTTCATGCCACAATTAACTGAACTCTATATGGATGGAAGCCCAGTGACAAACTACCCGCCTGACGTGTTGAAAGATCTTTCTCATTTGCGTTCTATCTCTACGCAAAACTATAGATTATGTTGCAGACAAATGCTCCCAAGTAACTTTCATTCCTCCTTTTGCTATTCACCAAGAGACGAAATATCTTCATGTGACGATTTATTACGAACATGGTCGTACCGTGTGTTTCTATGGCTGGTCGCCTGTCTGTCAATAACTGGCAATGTCTTCTGTTTCTCTGCACGTGTGTGTATGAGGATGATTACCTCTTCAAATGGTTTCAGTGTGTTTGTTCTCAACCTTACGCTGGCTGACTTTCTAATGGGTGTCTATATTTCAATCATAGGAGTAGCTGATGAACATTTCCGTGGCAGGTATCTCCACTATGACGACATATGGAAAAGCAGTGTAGCCTGTAAGGTGGCTGGTTTTCTGTCTTTGCTGTCCAGTGAGGTGTCTGCTTTCACCATCTGGCTGATCACACTGGATCGTTTTCTTGTCCTTCACTTTCCATTCAGCACCTTGCGATTTGAGAGAAGGTCTGCAGCTGTGGCCTGTTTCTTCATCTGGTTCGTGGGCTGGTCACTGGCCTCGCTGCCATTACTCCCCATGACGTCACACTGGGAGTTTTATAGCCAGACAGGAATCTGTATCCCTTTGCCTGTTACAAGGAAAAAATTTCAAGGGAAATTGTATTCTTTAAGTATTGTTATAATCCTAAATTTCATCTTGTTTTTGTTTATTTCTGCTGGTCAAGCTTCTATTTACTGGTCAGTGCAGAAAAATGCCTTAAAAATTAATACTACGAAAGTGGCACGGGACATGGCCATAGCCCGGCGACTGATCACTGTTGCAGTATCAGATTTCATGTGCTGGTTTCCCATTGGACTGTGTGGGATGTTGGCACTGGCTGGTATTCCCATATCTGGTGAGGTGAACGTGACACTGACTATATTTGTATTGCCTTTGAATTCTGCTATCAATCCCTTCATGTATACGTTCAATACACTAGCAGAGAAACGGAGGAGATCCGCCGAAGCCAAACTTGTACAATGGCTGGAATCTCACTCTGAGATTAATGTCACATAGCAGGCTCAATATGCGGTTTTTGTAACACAATTCTGAGTTGTCTCATATAGGTATCTATATGCAGATATAAAAGTATGATCAGTTGTATCCCTTTTGCCTGAGAGTAGGTATCGCAGTATGTTTAGCTGTGTTAGGTTAGGAACTATGAGCTAAATAATACTGTGAGCAGACCACCTAAATATTAAGCACGCCAGTTAGTGTTTGCCATCACAGCAAAACATTGCGTGTACGAACATCTCTCTCTCTCTCTCTCTCTCTCTCTCTCTCTCTCTCTCTCTCTCTCTCTCTCTCACACACACACACACACACACACACACACACACACACACACACACACACACACACACACACACATTAGTAATTCATTCAAAAAGATGAAAACTATTGAGTACGTGTTCTCAGTCAGGCAAACGGACAGACAGCATCGAAGACTGCAATCGATAGCTTGAGACTGGTAGTATAAGTCTCTCTGTCTGTCTGTCTGCCTCTGTGTGTGTTGTGTGTGTGTGTGTGTGTGTGTGTGTGTGTGTGGTGTTGTGTTGTGTGTGGTGTGTTGTGTGTGTGTGTGTGTGTGTGTGTGTGTGTGTGTGTGTGTGCGTGTGTGTGTGACCTGGACCTTGCATTTTTTAATTGATTATGTTCGGTGGCCTTTTTTCCATCATAAGCATGCGAGGTTTTAAAGATGAGATTATCAGTACATAGATTGTTCACCGAAGAGAATTGTGTTATATCAGTTAAAAGCTGTATGGTCATTGGATGAGTACATTACGGATACGAAGCAGATAGAAATAACAGCGATTTGAAGATTGTGTTTGGTGAAAAGAGCAACAGAAGAGCATTCAGTGAAACACCTTCAAATGATCTGAAAGCAAAGTGCGTTAAAAGGAAAGTCAGGATGCTACGCTGATAGGAAAGGAAAGAATAACTAGTTCTTTAAAAAAGATATAGTCAGAACTGTTCATGCAGAAAGTCACTGGAATAAGGCATTCTTAAAAATAAATAAATAAATAAATAATAATAATAATAATAAATCGTGTGAGCTTAGCTAGCCTCCAGTTTTAATACATAGTATATCTTTTTCAGTTGTATGCATTTTAAAAGGAAGGAACCTCTTTGAAGACGGATCAGCAAAATATTTGTAAAACGCATGCAGATTGAATAGGTCGTGTATGTGTGTGTGTGTGTGTGTGTGTGTGTGTGTGTGTGTGTGTGTGTGTGTGTGTGTGTGTGTGTGTGCGTGCGTGCGTGCGTGCGTTCGTACGTGCGTGCGTGCGTTCGTGCGAGTGTGTGCGTGCGTGCGTGCGTGCGTGCGTGCGTGCGTGGTGTGTGTGTGTGTGTGTGTGTGTGTGTGTGTGTGTGTGTGTGTGCGCGCGCGCTCGTGCATGCGTCTGCGCTTGCGTGCGTATGTGTACGTTGCTGGGTACGCGTGCATGCTTGATTTCCCAAGTCTGGCTGTCCCACGAAATAATTATGAACAAAAACTGCACCTTATCATCCGATAGGAAATTGACTATGAAACCTGGTCACCTTCGACTCCAACTTCTGAACAAAATACAATATTTGCTTCTTTGACAAAAGTATTATCATTTCAAATATAACTGAATACGAGATGCAAAGCATATAAACGTACTCCCAGTTTATCCTGAATACGCGTAAGATATTCCATAAAGAGGAAAAACCGTCTTGGGCTGGTGCAACCGTTAGTAATGGCTATTCTGGTAAACATCGGCCATCATCTGTGACCTATAATGAACACACTTACAAATTTCAGAACGATCGACCAAGTACTTTCTGAGATTTTCCATAAAGAAGAAAACCATTATGGGCCGTTAGTAACGGCTATATCGGTATACTTAAACATCGGGCATCATCCGGGACCCATAATGAACATACCTACAAATTTTAGAAATATCGGCCACCTACTTTCTAAGATATTCCATAAAAAGAACAACGCTATGGGCCGTTATAGCCGTCCGTAATGGATATAACGGTAAACTAAAACATCGGGCATCATCCGGGACCCATAATGAACATACCTACAAATTTTCGGAAAGATCACCCAAGTTTTTTCTTAGATATTCCATAAAGAAGAAAAACGGTTAGGGAACGTTATAGCCCTTAGTAACGGCTATAACTGTGAACTAAGACATCGGGTATCATCCGTGACCCATAATGAACATACCTACTAATTTTCAGAAAGATCGGCCAAGTACTTTCTGAGACATTCCATAAAAAAGAAAAACGTTATGGGCCGTTATAGCCGCTAGTAACGACAATAACGGTGAAGTAAAACGTCGGGCATCATCCGTCGCCCATAATGAACATAACTACACATTTTCAGAAAGATCGGCCACGTACTTTCTGAGATATTCCATAAAGAAGAAAACCGTTATGGTCAGTTATAGTCGCTAGTGACGGCTATAACGGTAAATTAAAACATCGGGTATCATCCGTGACCCATAATGAACATACCTACAAATTTTCAGAAAGATCGACAAAGTACTTTCTGAGATATTCCATAAAGAAGAAAAACCGTTACGGGCCGTTATAGCCCTTAGTAACGGCTATAACGGTAAATGAAACATTGGGCATCATCCGTAACCCATAGTAAACATACCTGCTAATTTTCACAAAGATCTGCGAAGTACTTTCTGAGATATTCCATAAAGAAGAAAAACCGTTACAGGCCGTTGCAGCCTTTGGTAACGAACGGCAATAGCGCTAACTATAACATCGGGCATCATCCGCGACCCATAATGAACATACCTGCAAATTTTCATAAAGATCGGCCCAGTAGTTTTCTCTGGTACGAGTGGAACACATTTTCATCACAGACGGACGGACGGACTGACGGACACACACACACACACACACACACACACACACACACACACACACACACACAGAGGATTTCTTCGGTCCCATTCTAAAGTACTCACTGTTCTATAAGAACTGGGAGTACAAACACCGTTATGGGTCGTTAAAGCCGTTAGTAACGGCTATAACGGTAAATTAGAAGGTCGGGCATCATCCGTGACCCATAATGAACATACCTACAAATTTTCAGAAAGATCGGCCAAGTACTTTCTGAGACATTCCATGAAAAAGAAAAACCGTTATGGGCCATTATAGCCGTTAGTAACGGTTATAATGGTAAACTAAAACGTCGGGCATCATCCGTCGCCCATAATGAACATACCTACAAATTTTCAGAAAGATCGGCCAAGTACTTTCTGAGATATTCCATAAAGAAGAAGAAAAACCGTTATGGGCAGTTTTAGCCCTTAGTGACGGCTGTAACGGTAAATTAAAACATCGGGCATCATCAGTGACCCATATTGAACATACCTACAAATTTTCAGAAAGGTCGACAAAGCGCTTTCTGAGATATTCCATAAAGAAGAAAAACCGTTATGGGCCATTTTAGGCGTTAATAACGGCTATAGCGGTAAACTGAAACATTGGGAATCATCCGTAACCCATAGTAAGCATACCTGCTAATGTTCACAAAGATCGGCCACGTACTTTCTGAGATATTCCATAAAGAAGAAAAACCGTTACAGGCCGTTACAGCCGTTAGTGACGGCTATAACGGTAAACTAAAATATCGGGCATCATCCGTGACCAATGATGAACATACCTGCTAATTTTCACAAAGATCGACCAAGTACGTTCTGAGATATTCCATGAAGAAGAAAAACCGTTACAGGCCATAACAGCCGTTAGTAACGGTATAACGGTAAACTGAAACATCGGCCATTATTCGTGACCCATAATGAACATACCTACAAATTTTCAGAAAGATTAGCCAGGTACTTTCTGAGATATTCCATAAAGAAGAAAAACCGTTACAGGTCGTTACAGCCGTTAGTAAAGGCTATAACGGTCAACTAAAACATCGGGCATCACCCATGACCCACTATGAACATGCCTGCTAATTTTCACAAAGATCGGCCAAGTACTTTCTGAGATATTCCATAAAGAAGAAAAACCGTTACGGGCCGTTACAGCCGTTAGAGACGGTTATAATGGTAAACTAAAACATCGGGCATCATCCGTGACCCATAATGAACGTACCTACAAATTTTCAGAAAGATCGGCCCAGCAGTTTTATCTGGAGCGAGTGGAGCACAATTTGACCACGGACGGACGGACACACACACACACACACACACACACACACACACACACACACACACACACACACACACACAGCATTTCTTCGTTCCCATTCTAAAGTACTCTCTGTTCTATAAGAACTGGGAGTACAAAAAGGGAATCATGTGTCATTGACTGCCCAATAGAATTGAAGCATAGATAAGCCATAGAGAAAACCAATGTCATTAATTAGTAGCATTAATCGATGATTACACATAGACGAGTTAGTTCATTCTGCCTTTGTCTGAATGTCCAGATCATCACAATAAGTCATGTTGCTTTAGATAGTATTGTAAACATTTGTCTGTCCATTTCCCAGTGAAAGAGATTTGATCTCCCCCCCCCCCCCCCGCCACACACACACACACACACACACACACACACACACACACACACACACACACACACACACCTCTCTTTCAACATAGGCATAAGTTCCCTCTGTCTCTGTTCATTTTCACTCTCATGACTGCCACGTACGGACACATAGTGAACTCAATGATGTGCAGCAGATATGGTCGGGAAGACTTATCTCTGTTGCATTTAGTCTTCGATGTACTCTGACCACTGGCATTCACAGGGGTGATCAACAACGTTCACACCCCACTGTCTGGCCTGCTCTTCAGACAGACGATAATGGCCCACAACACCAATGGTACCACTGATGAAATGACAGGTGGGACCTGTACCACTGATGCAATGACAGGTGGGACCTGTATCACACCGAATGACAGGTGGGACCGTATCACTGATGAAATGACAGGTGGGACCTGTATCACTGATGTAATGACAGGTGGGACCTGTACCACTGATGCAATGACAGGTGGGACCTGTATCACTGATGAAATGACAGGTGGGACCTGTATCACTGATGTAATGACAGGTGGGACCTGTACCACTGATGCAATGACAGGTGGACCTGTATCACTGAATGACAGGTGGGACCTGTATCACTGATGAAATGACAGGTGGGACCTGTATCACTGATGTAATGACAGGTGGGACCTGTATCACTGATGTAATGACAGGTGGGACCTGTACCACTGATGCAATGACAGGTGGGACCTGTATCACTGAATGACAGGTGGGACCTGTATCACTGATGAAATGACAGGTGGGACCTGTATCACTGATGTAATGACAGGTGGGACCTGTATCACTGATGAAATGACAGGTGGGACCTGTATCACTGAATGACAGGTGGGACCTGTATCACTGAATGACAGGTGGGACCTGTATCACTGATGTAATGACAGGTGGGACCTGTATCATTGATGTAATGACAGGTGGGACCTGTATCACTGATGTAATGACAGGTGGGACCTGTATCACTGAATGACAGGTGGGACCTGTATCACTGATGAAATGACAGGTGGGACCTGTATCACTGAATGACAGGTGGGATCTGTATCACTGATGGAATGACAGGTGGGACCTGTATCACTGATGAAATGACAGGTGGGACCTGTATCACTGATGAAATGACAGGTGGGACCTGTACAAACGTCAGCATTGACTTTCTTCCTGACAATGACAAAGCTGTATATTTACACACTGAGACATAAAGCTGTACATTTACACACTGAGACATAACAAAGCTGTACATTTACACACTGAGACATAACAAAGCTGTACATTTACACACTGAGACATAACAAAGCTGTATATTTACACACTGAGACATAACAAAGCTGTACATTCACACACTGAGCCATAACAAAGCTGTACATTCACACATTGAGACATAACAAAGCTGTACATTCACACACTGAGACATAACAAAGCTGTACATTCACACACTGACACATAACAAAGCTGCACATTCACACACTGAGACATAACAAAGCTGTACATTCACACACTGAGCCATAACAAAGCTGTACATTTACACACTGAGCCATAACAAAGCTGTACATTTACACACTGAGGCATAACAAAGCTGTACATTTACACACTGAGACATAACAAAGCTGTACATTTACACACTGAGACATAACAAAGCTGTACATTTACACACTGAGACATAACAAAGCCGTATATTCACACTCTGAGACATAACAAAGCTGCACATTTACACACTGAGACATAACACAGCTGTACATTTACACACTGAGGCATAACAAAGCTGTATATTTACACACTGAGGCATAACAAAGCTGTACATTTACACACTGAGACATAACAAAGATGTATATTCACACACTGAGACATAACAAAGCTGTATATTCACACACTGAGACATAACAAAGCTGTACATTTACACACTGTGCCAGAAAAAGAAGTGCGTCATTTTTTTACACATTTTTGTATTGCTTGTGGCATTAGTCTACATGACATTATTTTAAATTTGATATCCCCATCAGAATCAAACTATACCCTGTAGATATTCAATTTGGCAAAATATAAAACAGATCTTTTGATGTTGTGCATTGGTAAGCAATGCAACTTCAAGGCATATTGGGATCGAGGGTGGGGTGGGGATCACTGTACTCCTTGTATGCAAATCTAATATTTAGCCTTGGCTTTATATTCACTACGTGAGGTTGTAATGCATCATTGTGTTTGATATTTCCGTTTGGTTTATATTCATTACATGAGTTTATAAAGTATCGCTGTGTCTGATATTTAGGTTTGGCATTATATTCACTACATGTGGTTGTAAAGTCATACTGTGTTTGAATGCAAGCAAATCTCTTAAATGAATAAGATATTTACACAAGTGCGCTACACTCAGCATTGTGTAAACATATGTCAGCCTAAACGATTCGGGTAAATACCTGGCAAATCATCTCATAAAGATGCAACTGCTTTTCAGAAATTTCCGTGTTTGTCCAAATGAGTCAGATTGCCTTATATATATATATATATATATATATATATATATATATATATATATATATATATATATATATATATATATAGATAGATAGATAGATAGATAGATAGATACATATATACATATATATATATATATATATATATATATATATATATGATTCCCTGATTCTTACAAATATGTTTTTTTCCCTCTCCACCATTCCAAGACAAACATTTGATATTACAACAATATGAGTTATTGACATGATCCAGTTCAGCGTGGACAATATACAATCTTCCAAGCAGTCATCCATGTTCGTTGTGTTGTCCTCCATCTGCACAGTCAAGTTTCACTTGTACTGTCTGAATGGCAGCAAATTCAGAAGAGCAGTTTTCAAGTAGAACGTTTTAGCTTTGCTGGCTATTATGTACGACTGAATGATATTCCTTAGTACAGGACTGTCTCGTCAGTGACAATGATATCACCCAATGCTAGTGCTACAGTGCACACAATAATGTATAAGGCGGGACCTGCCACTGATGGTGACTTTGAGAAGGGCCTTTTCTGGATGGTGATGACTCTGCTTAACTAGCACTTAAGAAGAAAGGAAACAAACAAACAAACAAATACATATATACAGCAACAACGAATCTGTCAGTAGAGAACATGAGTAAACAAAGTATGAATCCGTCAGCAGACAAAATGGGTGAAGAAAAAAGCAAATATACAAAGAATTGAATGTGTAAAGTGATGAACACAACAATAAATACATAATAAATATATGTATGAAAATAACAAACGAGCTGATAAGTAATCAATCAATCAATTGATCAAGTTTTTTTAATTAATCTATAGATTTACTTTCATATCTCTCTCTCTCTCTCTCTCTCTCTCTCTCTCTCTCTCTCTCTCTCTCTCTCTCTCTCTCTCTCCTGTGGGATCCGTGTAATTTCCAAATAATTGAATTCAGATTATTTCAATCTAAGAATCGCTTACTTACTGGTACTGACAATACACCAAAGCAATAGAAGATGTTTTCTGTCACTAACAAGCGTTTCTTCTGCTATTGGAATGATGTGTTAATTCTTGCCGTGAATTAACTGGAGCAAATCGACTAACGCCCTTAGTTGTCGTTCGTCTGTCAAGTCGACGAAGACCACTTCAGTCATCTTGGGGTTGGCGGGAGTGGGGTGGGGGAACGATTTGTGGGTACGCAGGTGACTGGCTGATCAAGCGATGCGTGCACGAAATTTGCGATGAGAGCTTGAACAGGGGATGTGGGAGACGTGCTCTTGATTG
>CM065732.1:9940140-9942640 GCA_033310375.1 Conus canariensis
AGTGTTCTGGAAGCTGGAGAGGGTGATGATGGGGATGGGGGGGGGGTTGAAGGGGGGCGAGAAGTTCATCACACGCGCCTGTGGGCACACTTACGCTAAGATCTGACCTTAAAGCTAACACCAGTGCACACTCCCTTGGGGATGGCGCCTGCTCATGTCTTTCCCACAGCGCATGACACGTGTTGTCCGTCACAGAGCCAGTTCCAGCTGGCGCGCGCCTTGAGCAAAATTTCCCAGCATGGGAACATTCTGTTTACTGCATGCCAGCTCTCTCTCTCTCTCTCTCTCTCTCTCTCTCTCTGATAGTGAATAGGGACAGTGCGGACAGAGGCACTGACCCGATTCTCATTGAACGCGACATATAACTCCTGGTCATATACCGGTATTTCGAAACCTGATTATTTCTCCTCAGTGACCGCGGAGTGTGGTAATTTGACTCCTCTACCTTTTCGGTTTTCAGAAGAATGCTATCCCAGAAAAAGGCTGGTGTGCAATACCGTAGTATGTTTGTTGAGTTTTCAAAGAACCAACCAAAGGTGCCACCTAAGAAAATCATGAAAGAGCAAAACAAGCTACATTTTCTTGTGAAAAGTAGAAAATATAAAAAGATAACCTCTTAAGACACAATATATTTATAATTCAATAATATATATATATATATATATATGTTTGAAGTAAAACCTGTTGATTGCTGAGCATCACTCAAGGACGAAGAGTGCCGGATATAGTCATTAGTTAAAAACACAAGAAGTATGCCAGTCGTGAATGGTAAAATGTGGAAGGGTGGACGACCCCATTTATACCTACGTCTTATTATACTCCTTCCCTGAGGAAGCCTTGAAGTAAAGGCGAAAGCTTGGAAGAAATGAAGAGTTGTGGAGTGGGAATGGAAGTGCGGATTTTATTACTGCTTGTGTGTGCGTGTATATATATATATATATATATATATATATATATATATATATAAATTATAAACAAAGATTGCTCTTATGTCTTAGATTGAAAAAAAAACTGAGGGAGATAAGCTTTCATATCTGCAGTGGTAGATAATTCTGCCTAACAGTATGTGTTTGAGTGGGTGAATGGGGAATAATGATTGCTTCTCAAAATGAGCGTTCAGCAAGCTTATAGTCTCCAAAGGAGACACAATCTCCAAAGGGAAGGAAACTCACTAACATGTCATAACTCTTGGTCAGATACCGGTATTTCGAAACCTGATTGTTTCTCCTCAGTGACCTCGGGAAGTTATAACTTCACTCCATTGCCTCTTAGGTTTAAAGCAGAATGCTATCCAGAAAAAAAGGCTGGTGTGCAATATCATAGTATGTGTGTTGAATTTTCAAAAAACCCACCAAAGGTCCCACCTACAAAGCGAAAGAAAATTATGAAACAACAAAATAAGCTACATTTTCTTGTAAAAAAAAAAAAATCTTAGTCACAAGTGTTGAGGGCCAGTTCTTGGAATGAATCTGCAAGGGACTGAACTATAATAAATAGATTCCAAGGGTAAGTAACTTAGCACCATTCTAGCAATTTTCAAAGCAGCTTGGCGTTGTAATTACTGCCAGAAATATTGAATCATAAACAAAGCTCGCTCTTATGTCTTAGATTGAAAAAATAGGGGGAGATGAGCTTTCATATCTGCAGGGGTAGAATTCTGCCTAACTAATAGTATGTGCTTGAGTGGTAAATGGGGAATTATTCAATATTTCTGCAGTCATTGCAACCCCAAGTTGCTCTGAAAATTGCTGGAATGGTTATCAGTTATCTACCCTTGGATTTTATTAGTTTATATATATATATATATATATATATATATATATATTTTTTTTTTTTTTTTATTAAAATGTCTGACAGTTGATTTACCTTCGTTTATTTTATATGACCATCAAGGTACATGCCAGGTGGTTCCAAGCAGACAGATAAAAATGAAAGGAATTCGACCATATGGGAGGAAAACCTGGCGCAAAGATAGGGTCACGGATGAGTGGGAAGGCCTGATATGTGACGTCAGCTGAGGGAAAGGTCATGTAGTTGAAAACTGTGAATGATGTCATTGGTGGAAAGAACAAAAAAGGGGAATGATATGTGGGGTTGTTCTTTTGATACATCATCAGTTTTAATGATATTGGGGTTGTTCTTTTGATACATCATCAGTTTTATGTTGTTGGTTGTTCTTTGATACATCATCAGTTTAATGTATATGTGGGGTTGTTCTTTTGATACATCCATCAGTTTAATGATATGTGGGGTTGTTCTTTATGATACATCATCAGTTTAATGATATGTGGGGTTGTTCTTTTGATACATCATCAGTTTAATGATATGTGGGGTTGTTCTTTTGATACATCATCAGTTTAATGATATGTGGGGTTGTTCTTTTGATACATTATCAGTTTAATATCAAATGTTAGCTCAAACTTATGCTAGGCCTCCAAATGCTTGCATGCATTATAGAGTGATTTAGAACCAAATGTTGTTGTTGTTGTTGTCGTACCCT
>CM065732.1:9952640-9960140 GCA_033310375.1 Conus canariensis
AAGTATTAGCCTTAGGACCCAAATTCTGTCCAACCCCTCGAACGCTGGACCACAACCAACTTAAAATAGACGTCAGGGAAGGGTGCCGGAAAGTTAGACTCAGAGAGCTCTTTGCAGATGAAGAAGACAGTCCTGCACCCAAATTTTATAAGAAGACAGGATACCAGCCACCCACCGGAAGAGACAGAGCTCTGGATACATACTGTGCCACCCTAGAAAACCTGACTGACACATACCGCAGTTCTGGACACCAGAGGGACAACCTGAGGCAAAATCTACGAGCAGCCCTACAACAGCTACGGCAGCTAGTCCTCAGCAGGAACATCAGAATCAGCAGAGCTGACAAAGGTGGTGCTGTTGTTGTCCAGGACACTGAAAACTACATCACTGAAGCCAAAAGACTACTAAACAACCAGTTGCATTACAAGCAGCTCCCAAATGATCCTACCATCCAAATAGCAGAGATTTCAAACGAGTTGGTAGAACATCTCCACAGCGACGGCCACATTGATGACAACACCAAGCAATGGGCGCTAGTGGAGCTAAAGGCATGCAGGACTCATCAGTTCTACCACTTGCCAAAAATACACAAGACTCTGCAGAATCCTCCAGGTCGCCCAATCGTGTCGGGAGTAAATGGCCCAACTGAAAATCTCTCAAAACTGGTTGACTTCTGGCTTGAGGATATTGTAACCACCCTCCCAAGTCACGTCAAAGACACAACTCATATGTTAAAAACGCTACGTGACTGGAATACGGCTCATGGGCCTTTCAACAGTGGCACCTTGCTCGTTACCATTGATGTTGTTGGCCTCTATACGAACATCTCACATGGAGACATGGAAACCGCCATCAGGTACTTTTTACAGTCCCATCTGCAGACAAAGACACCTCCAATTGAGAGAGTCCTTGAAGTGGTGAGACACATTTTACAAAACAACGTGTTCCACTTTGAGGACATCATCTATAAACAAGAATTCGGGACAGCAATGGGAACCCCTATGGCCCCCACCGTGGCAAACATCTTCATGGGATGGTTAGAGGACAGCCTGCTCACTCAGAGCCCCATCATCGTCGACAGCTGCTTCTGGAAACGGTTCATCGATGACATTTTTCTATTGTGGACCAAAACTCAGGAGGAACTTGATCAGTTCATTGAATTCGTCAACACTTTCCGTCCCGCTGTCGGGTTCGCCTGTCGGTCGTCGCCTGTCTCCGTCCCCTTCCTGGACATCGGCATCGTCCTCAGGGAGGGCTTCCTCCATGCAGGTCTTTTCTCGGAGCCGACGGACGCCCATGCATGCCTGCATGCTTCCTCTTGTCATCCCAAGGTATGCAAAGGCAGCATGCCATTCGGCCGGATGCTGCGCGCTCGCAGGTTGTGCTCGACAGACGAAGCCTTCACCCTTCGCTGCCGGGAGATCGCCGGGCACTTTCGGCGTGGAGGATACAGTGCCTACACCATCCGGAGGGCCATGGAGGGAGTCGGCGGCGTCCCACGTGGTGGGACCCTCGGGTGCAGGCCCCGGGCTCCCAAGAAGAGGGTCCCGTTCATCATCGCTCACAACCCTGCCGGCCCTCCTCTACGTCAGTGGCTGCAACAACAGCAGCCAGCGTTACATGAAAGCAACAGGATGAAACAAGCCATGCCAGAGCTCCCCATAGTAGGAGAAAGAAATTCAAATAGTCTGCGGGGCATCCTGATGCCTTCCATGCTTCCTCCACAGGAACCCTCCACTGACGGCCCTGGAAGCCACAGATGTACTGGAGAACGCTGTGTCATCTGTGGGGAGCATGTGGTGGAGACACGTCAGTTCACCAGTGATGTTAGTGGCGAGACATTCACCATTCGCCATGAGATGTCCTGCAGCACAAGAAACATCTTGTACCTGCTCTACTGCACCAAATGCAAGGGAGCTCAGTACGTAGGAGAAACACGCAACTCGCTCAAACAACGCTTTTACTTACATAGGTCACACATCCAGAGCAATGCAGGCACCCACGTCACACATCATTTCAACATGCACGGCCGCTCACTTCGAGACATGCGTTGTGTGCCAATTGGGAAACAGTACATGGACGGTGACATTCGTGGAGACCTCGGGGAGGGATTCTGGATTCGTGGGCTGCAAACAAAGCGCCCGCGGGGCCTGAGCGCACGTGACTAGATATTAGTTACACGCACTGAGTTCCCTTGCATTTAATAGTGACTCAGTTGTTCCCTCTGGTACAACTAACAAAATGAAAACCTGAGAGAGAGAGAGAGAGGGAGAGAGAGAGAGAGAGAGAGAGAGAGAGAGAGGGAGAGAGAGAGACAGAGACGGAGAGACAGAGAGACAGAGACAGAGAGAAAAAAAAAAGGGGGGGGGGGAGCTGTTAGTATATTGGTGGGGGTGGGGAGTGACAAAATAATAACAACAGGATGGTGTGTTAGACTTTGCATCACTTGGTGATGACATTACTGTCATGACGCAAGTTTTCTTTTAGCATCGACCTGATGATGTCACTCCACTTTTGACGTGACTGCACAGTCTGTCGTCCTTGAAAAAGAGCAGCCGCTCGAAATATTGGATTATATTTGTTTACATTGCTTGTTTGCCTTTTTACTTCAATTCTCTCTCTCTCTCTCTCTCTCTCTCTCTCTCTCTCTCTCTCTCTCTCTCTATATATATATATATATATATATATATGGTGAATATATATATATATATATATATATATATATATATACAATAAACTAATAAATTCCAAGGATAAGTAACTGAGCACCATTCCAGCAACTTACAGAGCAGCTTGGTGTTGCAATGACTGCAAGAAATATTCAATTATAAACAAAGCTTGCTCTTATGTCTTAGATTGAAGAAATAGGGGGAGATAAGCATTCATATCTGCAGTGGTAGATAATATATATACATCTCTCTCTCTCTCTCTCTCTCTCTCTCTCTCTCTCTCTCTCTCTCTCTGTGTGTGTGTGTGTGTGTGTGTGTGTGTGTGTGTGTGTGTGTGTGTGTGTGTGTGTGTGTGTGTGTGTGTATCAGCAATCCTTTGTTTTGTTTTTCTTTAAAATTTTTGCCAAGTTCAAGAATATATTTTTGCTCCAGAAAGCATTTTACAAAAGCAATAAACACATCTATTCCCACATGAATATGTGTCCTACACATTCCATCCAAGATGAATCCAAATACCCCGTGACCTGCTAAGCCGAAAATTATACATTCGAGAAGCGATTCATCTTGGTGATACAATGTTGGACCTAAAACGAGAAATTTTGTATTTCCTGAAAACAAAGACAGGATACAAACGAGTTTCTGCATATGTCCGGTGAATCATAGAATTGTTATTTAATTAATTTAAAAAGTTTTTAAAAAATCACTTTCAATTATTTTGCCAGGTTCATCACATGTTCACACCCCTAGATCCAAAAGCAAAAACCTTGAACCGGAATTAACGTGGCTAGACAGACATCCAGCAAGACACTTATGGAAAATTGTTTATTCCTAGATGTACTTCATGACGCGAATATCGCCTTTTGCACCTGATGGTGAATACATCATTCCATTTTTTTAATGATTGCAATATATATATATATATATATATATATATAATACATATATATATATATATATCTAATATATAAATGGCAAATTCTGTGTGTGTGTGTGTGTGTGTGTGTGTGTGTGTGTGTGTGTGTGTGTGTGTGTGTGTGTGTGTGTGTGTGTGTGTGTGTCTGTGTACGCTATAGACTCAAAAACGGCTCAACCGATTGTCATGAAATTTGGCAGGTACGTCCGTTGTGACCCGAGGATGGTTTTGGGCTAATCTCTAAAAAAGTAAAACCGTTAAAAACCGTTAAAAAAACTGTTATAACGGTTTCAAAGACATCTTTCTCCTCTGCTTTTCTTCAAATAGCCGTTGTGACATTGCACAGGTACAGGACTACTTCCCTAAAATTAAAACCGTCATTTGGCAGTTAAAAAACGTTATTTATAACAGTTAAAAACCGTTAAAAACACCAAACCCTATAAAAGAAACTGTTTAAAACCCGATCTTCTTGAAATTTAGCAGGTATGTCTGTTGTGACCCGCTAGGATGGTTTTGGGCTAATCTTTAAAGAAATAAAACCGTTAAAAACCGTTAAAAAAACTGTTATAACGGTTTCAAAGACATCTTTTTCCTCTGCTTTTCATCAAATGGCCGTTGTGACATTGCACAGGTACATCGAACCTAGAGGGACATCTCCCGAGTAACATAGGGTCATTGGACAGTTTCTACGACAGTTATTTATGACCGTTAAAAACCGTTAACAACACGTACCCCCCTAAAAACGATCAAAAATACAATCTTTTCTGATGTTGGCGGCAAAGGGAGTCCTCGGATCGCCACCAAACTTGGCATGAGTCTAGAAGGACATACTGTGAATAACATTGGGTCATTCGATAGTTTTTTATGACCGTTATTTATTACCGTTAAAAAGCGTTATTTTCTAAATTTAGACCTTTCTTGATGAAATTTGGTATACAGGTGTAGTTTTCAATGCTGAACAATGATATACAACTTACACGAACCGAAACTTAAAATTGACCGTTAAAAACCGTTATTATATAAATTTAGACCGTTCTTGATGAAATTCGGTATACAGATGCAGTTTTACACGCTGAACAATGATATACAACTTACACGAACCGAAACTTAAAAATTGACCGTTAAAAACCGTTATTATATAAATTTAGAGCGTTCCTGATGAAATTCGGTATACAGATGCAGTTTTACACGCTGAACAATGATATACAACTTACACGAACGGAAACTTAAAATTGAGCGTTAAAAACCGTTAAGATCCGTTATTTTCTAAATTTAGACCTTTCTTGATGAAATTTGGTATACAGGTGCAGTTTTACACGCTGATCAATGATAGACAACTAATATGAACAGAAACTTAAAATTGACCGTTAAAAACCGTTAATTTCTAAATTTAGAGATGGTATCACCGTTAAAAAGCGTTATTTTCTAAATTTAGACCTTTCTTGATGAAATTTGATATACAGGTGTAGTTTTCAATGCTGAACAATGATATACAACTTACACGAACCGAAACTTAAAATTGACCGTTAAAAACCGTTATTATATAAATTTAGACCGTTCTTGATGAAATTCGGTATACAGATGAAGTTTTACACGCTGAACAATGATATATAACTTACACGAACGGAAACTTAAAAATTGACCGTTAAAAACCGTTAAGATCCGTTATTTTCTAAATTTAGACCTTTCTTGATGAAATTTGGTATACAGGTGCAGTTTTACACGCTGATCAATGATAGACAACTAATATGAACAGAAACTTAAAATTGACCGTTAAAAACCGTTAATTTCTAAATTTAGAGATGGTAGTCTGCAGAGGATTTCAGAAATACACCGAAGTTATGATGCTCTGCAATACCGTCTGATTTTTGTCTGTCAACAAGAGCCATGGTCAGACATTTTCATCCCGTGGGGCAGATCTGACCGTTCCGTGTTTTACACATGGAATGTTCTACGTTGCAGCATCACGAACTGGAAGCGCAGAAACACTGACTATTCTTGCGCCAAACAGGGAGACCAGAAATGTTGTCAACCCAGAGGCCCTCCAATAGACATAATACATCGTGAAAATGCAATCTTTTCACAGAGTTGTCATGTTTGAGTTGGGTTTAACGTCCGTGCCCAAATCAAGGATATGCAGACGGCTGGTCCGTCACATTAGCCTGACACCTGCAGGGCCACGGCACATATCGGGGTGAACTATGGATATTTTAGCTGAAACCATTCCACGTGAAAATTTCCAAGACCAAGCCGGGATTCGAAACCACGACCTTTGGATCATGAGTCCAGCGCCTTATCCACTAGGTTATGGCGGCCCCTACAGAGTTGTCATTTTGGAGCACTTCAATCGAGGAATTGAGAATGCATCGGTAAGTTCATTAAGTACAGGCATCCCTCTATCGACTGTGTATCGTATTACGAAAAAAAATTGTGAGGTAAAATTGATTGAGAGGCAAGAAGGGTCATAGAGCAGGGTGAGGACAGCTACCCCAAGTACAGGAGACGTGAGGAGTCTGAATGAGGACATACTGGGACTGTGAAGCTTGGGCAGAGAGAAATCATCGTCACCAACCAGTGGGCTGTCCCCTACAACCCTTACCTCCTACATTAGTTCAACTGCCACATCAATGTGGAAATATGCAGTAGCATAAAATTCATCAAGTACGTCCTGAAGTATGTCCACAAGGGCACAGACCAAGCCGTCTTCCAACTCCAAGCCACTCAGGCAGGTGAAGGAGCAGCTCAACAACCTCCAGTCATTGATGAGATCCAAATGTACCAGAATGCCCGCTACGTTGGCAGCATCGAGGCGACCTGGAGACTCCTGGGATTTGACCTGCATGAGCGCCACCCCATGGTGCAGAGACCAGCTGTCCATTTGGAGAATGGACAATGGGTCTACTTCAATCCACACAACGCAGTGCAAAGAGCACAAGGCTCTCCCCCAGAAGCAACCCTTACCGCCATCTTTAGCCTATGCTCTCAAGACCCTACAGCACGAGAGCTGAAGTACGTGGAAGTCCCTGAGCACTTCACATTGATGTCCACTCAGAATATGTGGAAGAAACGACAAAGGGGCACTGCAATCCGGCGATTGTACAGTATCAGTCCTCGCCAGGGAGAGTGCTACTTCTTGAGGCTTCTACTCAACGTTATGAAAGGATCCCGTTCGTACGAGGAGCTGAAGATTGTCAACGGCTATGTCCACAACATTTTTCGAGATGCTTGCAATGCTCTTGGACTCCTAGAAGATGACCGCCTTCTACAACTTGCCCTGGAGGAAGCCTCCATCTCTCAGAGACCCCGACTGCTGCGTGACTTCTGTATTATCCTGGTGGCTTTCAACCCCAGTAACCCAGGCAACCTGTGGAACCTCTTCAGAGACCATCTTGCTGAAGATTTCCTCTTCCAAGTCCGAAGAGATGTCTATATGAAGCGCAGTACACAGATGCCATCTACAACCAAGCTCTTACTGTGATTCAGCACAAACTCTTCCTTCTTGGAGGCAAGTCTACAGAGGAGTATGGGATGCCAACAGTCACACAACAACAAACTGCCTCGAGAATACTACCGCGAGACCAATTACGACACTACTGCACTCCGGGCAGCAGCTGATGACCAGCTGAAGAAGCTGACAGCTGACCAGAGAGACGTGTACGACAGCTTTATGACCATGGTTGAGCAGAGGCAGGATCCCACAGCAAGCAGCAACATAATGTTCCTTGATGCTCCATGAGGGACAGGAAAGACCATCCTGAATCTTATCCTGAACAGGATCCGCTCCACAGGCAAAATAGTGCTAGCCACTGCTTCCAGTGTCATTGCCGCTACTCTTTTGCCGGGTGGGCGGACAGTAAATAGTATTTTCAAGGTCCCTCTGGATGCCGACAAGCAAGAAACGCCAACCTGCTCTGTCAA
>CM065732.1:9965140-9967640 GCA_033310375.1 Conus canariensis
TTGTTTTCCAAGTTTTTTTTGAAAGATACAAAAACCAAACAGAATTGAGTAAATACATTGGAAACTTAAAGAAAAAGACATAGACTACAACATATCTTGGAAAATTTTAAAAAGAGCAGCATCATACAACAACATTTCAAACAAATGCAATCTATGCCTAACAGAGAAATACATTATACTATGTAAACCACAGTTGGCAACTCTAAATGTTAGAACAGAAATGGTTAACAATTGCAGACACAGATGGAAGTTCCTATCAGCGAAAAAAACCAACACCTGAGAAACACATGTAGCACGGGAAAAAAACAACAGCAAACCAGCTAGCTATATATATACGTGGCACTGGCAACACAAGCTCATCACATCCTGACGACCGCACAGCGTGAAACAAATTTGTAGATGTTTTTAGAAGCTTGATTTTAACTTGCTTTTAATATAACAAATGTCGCTCCCACTGTGGTTGAGCACTGTTTTTAAGATTGCGCTGATCCTCAGTACCATTCTCTTAACTGCTCCATACGTTGAGCACTTTGAATCAGCAAATTTTAAAATGGAAAAAATCAACTTTAAACAATCCATCAAAAACATTCCGTTAGCTAAACCCCAGTGCTACATGAAGAAAATGATAGGACAAACGGAAAAATTCATCAAAAATATGAGATGGAAAGCATTTTTCTTTTTAAACCCCAACGCTAAAAAAGAGGATAAAAATACATACGACTTCAAGTCATGGCGAGTACCACCAGCCATTGAAGAAATGAAAACATTTGAAGAAAAAATGAGAAGAATGTTAGCCAACATAGATTTCAAAAAATCTAATAACAAATTTCAATCAGCGTTAGAAAAGGAAATTAAACAAATTCAAAATGACACCAAAATATTTGTGAAGGTGGATAAAACCAATAACTTTTACAAAATAGAACCTGAAGAGTACTCAAAACTCCTTGATAAAAATATCCAGAAAAATTACAGAAAGGCTGACAAGGCTACATATGATCACATCAGAAAGAAAGAAAAGGAACTTGTGCACCAAATGGACCTAAGTGACAGAGTAGAGACCACAGCAGCTAGAGAAGCCTTTATTACACTTAAAGACCACAAACCCAATTTCTTGAACAACCCAACATGTAGACTGATAAACCCTTCCAAATCTGAACTAGGGAAAATTAGTAAAAAAAATCTTAGAGAAAACCATAAAAAACATAAAAGAAAACACTGAACTCAATCTCTGGAAAAACACATATGACGTAATACAATGGTTCAAAAACCTCAATAAACAAGAAAATACAGTTTTTATAACATTTGACATAGTAGATTTCTACCCATCTATAGATGAAAAGCTACTAACTAAAGCTATAAAATTTGCCAACAAGTACACAGAAATATCAGGGTCAGAAATGGAAATCATTTTCCACACAAAGAAAACTTTACTGCACAATAAAAATGAAACCTGGATTAAGAACACAAGCAGGAATTCAACTTTCGATGTCACAATGGGATCATACGATGGTGCCGAAACTTGCGAACTTGTCGGACTATTCATGTTATCCAGTATTCAAAAAAAAACTTGGAAAACAAACTGGACTGTACAGGGATGACGGCCTTGCCGCTCTGAATGACAACCCTAGAAATATTGAAAATAAGAAAAAAGAATTGTGTAAAATTTTCCACAACCAAAACTTAAAAATCACAATAGAAGCAAACAAAAAGATAGTGAACTATTTAGACATAACGTTAGACCTCAACCAACACACATATAAACCATACAAGAAACCAAATGACACGCCTGTTTATGTAAACATCAAAAGCAATCACCCACCCTCCATACTGAAAACAATACCCAAAAGCATAAATAAAAGACTATCCAATTTGTCATGTAACGAAACAGTATTCAACAACGCTACAGCTGAATACCAAGAGGCGTTACATACAAGTGGCTACAATTACAAATTAAGATACGATCCAGACAATGATACAAAAAGATGCAGAAAGAACAGGAAAAGGAATATCATATGGTACAATCCCCCATATGATGCAAGAGTTAAAACAAATGTAGGGAAAGAATTCTTTAAAATCTTGACATCATCTTTCCCAAAAGACCATAAATTATTCAAGATATTCAACAAAAACAACATCAAATTATCATATTCATGTATGCCGAACCTTAAAAATGCCATCGATTCAGCAAACAAAATGAAAAGCAGCACAGAAAAAAAGGAGGGTAACGAAAGGAAATCTTGTAACTGTACCAAAAAAGAACAGTGCCCCCTAAGCAACAAATGCCTTTATAACAACATTGTGTACCAAGCCACTGTAACATCAGAGAACGCAAAAGAAACATATGTAGGTATCACGGAAAACCAATTCAAAACTAGATATGCAAACCATAAACAATCATTCAACAAAGAAAGATACAAAAACCAAACAGAATTGAGTAAATACATTTGGAAACTTAAAGAAAAAGACATAGACTACAACATATCTTGGAAAATTTTAAAAA
>CM065732.1:9982640-9990140 GCA_033310375.1 Conus canariensis
TGGTTTGTTATTTGAATGCGGTATTTTGACTGAAGACATCTTTCAGAGCAATTTGTGTTACAGTGGACCTGCCAACATCGATCTAGAGTGAATGTTTTTTTTGTTGTTGTTTTTTTTTGTTATATCAATCAGCCTATCAACAACTATTTTTACTTAGCAATTTACCATTAAAAAAGTAAATAAATAAATAAATACAAACGAACAAAGCAATGGCAGGTATAGGATTTCAATTGTTTGACATCGATTAGTTGTTGCGTTACTAAGCAAGAAAAGCATGTTTACATTTCCTTTGTAGTTCAATTGCTGTGACTCAGTAGTTCCACTGCTGTGTCTCAGTAGTTCCCGCTGCTGTGCCTCAATAGTTAAACTGTTGTGCCTCAATAGTTCCACTGCTGTGTCTCAATAGTTCCACTGCTGTACCTCAGTAGTTCCGGTGCTGTGTCTCAATAGTTCCACTGCTGTACCTCAGTAGTTCCAGGGCTGTGCCTCAATAGTTCCACTGCTGTGCCTCAAGTAGTTCCGCTGTTGTGCCTCAATAGTTCCGGTGCTGTGCCTCAATAGTTCCAGTGCTGTGCCTCGATAGTTCCACGGCTGTGCCTCAGTAGATCCGGTGCTTTGCCTCAATAGTTCCACCGCTGTGTGTCAATAGTTCCACTGCTGTGCCTCAATAGTTCCACTGCTGTGCCTCAACAGTTCCACTGCTGTGTCTCAGTAGTTCCACTGCCGTGCCTCAATAGTTTCACTGCTGTGCCTCAGTAGTTCCACTGCTGTGCCTCAATAGTTTCCACTGCTGTGCTCAGTAGTTCCACTGCGTGCCTCAATAGTTTCACTGCTGTGCCTCAGTAGTCCTAGTGCTGTGCCTCAATAGTTTCACTGCTGTGCCTCAGTATTCGTCTCTCATGTCACTGTGGCCTCTGTTCACTGCTGCTCAGTAGTTCTGCTGCTGTGCCTCAGTAGTTCTGCTGCTGTGCCTCAGTAGTTTATGGCACAACTGAACTTAAGAAACACGTACAGACTAACTTCTGCAGTTTACAAAGTAGTTAACTGGCATGTGCATGGATGAAAACAAAAGATAGATAAAAATTATACAAGACAGTCCTATTGAATTACAGCATAAGCTAATATAAGCCCGCAAAAGGAAAGAAAAATAGCCAGCTACAAATGATGATCGTTTGCAAGACAATCACCCCATCAAGAACCTTCCTATTCCACACTGGACAGGGTTCAGTAACTACAGGTAATCTCTCTCTCTCTCTCGCTCTCTCTCGCTCTCACTCTCTCTCACTCTCTCTCTCTCTCCCTCTCTCCTCACACACACACACGCACACACACACACCACACAACCACACACACACACACACACCACGCACGCACGCACGCACGCACGCGCGCTTGCGCGCGCACACACACACACACACACACACACACACACACACACACACACGTAAGCATCGCCATCACAGACAGATGTGGATATTGTTTCACATCTGTAATGCTGGGCAGCCATTGAAAGAGTCGAGAGGGTCAACTTGCTTCGACAACCGAATGAAGCTCTGAAGTCCGGAGGCATTTTCGCGCGCAAAAAAAAAAAAAAAAAAAAAAAAAAATGTTAACGCCCAATAGAAACAGGCACAAAGTGTATCTGTCTGCCAGTCTGCCGTTGCAGGCTGCACAGCAAAACTCAATGCGCAAGGCTCTGCCTAATTTTTTTTTAACTCAATCGAGTCTTGTCGGAAGCGGGTTTCCGACACTGTTCACATCGCTTGAAGTCGTGTCGGACGCATACTTCCGACAGAGTTTGACGATTTTTAAATCATACCGCCTTTTATTAAAGGGCTATAAATCTCGTTTCAGCGACAGCTTAGGGACTTTTTTGCAGTTGCTTCCCTTAGACTGTTCTTCGTGTATTCTGTAGAAGTTTTGTACGGATTTGAATTGTCCTACTCTCAGTTCCCGCGATCACACGATTTTGAACACGATCACACGATTTTGAGTGGATCAAGCACTTTGTGGTCGAGTTTTTGTGTTTTATGCAGTTGTCATAAATATACTATTCTCTGTAGGTCATACCAAGTGCTCAGAAGTGTAACTGAACTTGTGTGGGAGGATAGAGAGCATGAAGAAGTGGATTACAGGTGCACAAAACGTTTTTTTTTTTTCTGCAAATGTGTAACATTTTGGATTACTTACATCATGTGAACTGTGTGGATTCCTCAATGAAAGTAGCTTTTTTTTTTATAAGTATATTGTTTCTCGTATCCAATGGTGTATGTGTCATGCTCATAGGTGAAACGTTGATTTCTTATGATTTGTTTGAAAATTGCCAAAAATCGTGTGATCTGAGGGACAAACTGGTCCATTTTGGCTGTGACTTGATTGAGTTTTAAGGTGTCAAGCATGTATACACTGGCGCAGTTGGATTGTTTTGAGAATGTTTCTTGTGTCTGAAAGATGATTCTCTTCCTTTTCTCCTTTCCTATGGCTATCAGGGTGGTTCCAAGAAGACAGATTAAAATCAAAGGAATGGGATGACTTTGTTTCTTGGAGCTGGCCCAAAGGTAGGGTGACAGGTGAGTGCCAAGGCCTGAAATGTGTGTCAACAAAAGAGGTCTTGTATTTGAAGACTGTTTGTGATTTTATCGGTGAAGACATCCCCCCCCCCCCCAAAAAAAAAAAAAGGGGGGAAATAATGGGTAGGGAGTTCTTCTTTGCGTATCTTCGATTCAAACGTGAAGTCCGTTTTGCTCTACAGCTGCGAGACTTTGGGGAATGACCAAGGCAATACAGCAAAAAAATTCAGACCTTCATAGACACCTGTCTGAAACCGCATCTTCAAAATCAGATGGCCAGAAAAATCAACAATGAAAATCTATGAAAGCAAGCAGGACAGGAACCAGTGGCCAAGCAGATTCTGCGGAGGAAGTGGGGCTGGATTGGACACACTCTCAGGAAGCCAGCATCCAGCACCACACGCCAAGCCCTGACATGGAACCCGCAGCGGAAAAGGAAGAGAGGCCGACCTCGCAGCAGCTGGAGGCGAGACACTGAAGCAGAGATGAAGAGGCAGGGGACCAACTGGACAGGCATTCAGCGAGCAGCCCAGAACCGAGTGTGATGGCGGAGTGTTGTCGATGGCCTATGCTCACCCTTGAGCTATGGGCCTAAGTAAGTAAGTAAGTTGTTCTTTGGACTGGTTATCAGTTAAACATTAAATGCTGACTCAAATTTACGCTTACATGGATTACAGAGTGTTGTAGTGAAAAATCCTAATCGTGGAGTGTGACGTGCACTCAAATACATCAGCAACCCCATCCTGTCCCCTCCAACCCTTTAGCTCCCCCCCTCCCCGCCCCCTTTATTATTCTTTTAAAATTTTAAATAAAGCGTGTAGGAGGGTCAATATATAACCTTACAGTTTTCTGTCCATGGCACGAGCTTTGAATAAATCCGCGGAATGTGTTTCTTATTGATTAAACATTTCCTCTTCGTTCGCCTCGAAATGAATCCCACACGGTATGTACAGGACAAAGCAGACGTAGTCAACACGTGTTCATCTGCCAGTCATCCGGCACGGTATCTACAGGACAAAGCAGACCTGTAGTCAACACGTTCTCGCCAGTCATCCGGCACGGTATCTACAGGACAAAGCAGACCTGTAGTCAACACATTCTCGCCAGTCTCGTGAAGATTGTTGACTCATCAAGTGGGAGGACACACTGTTCTGGTATCGCGCCGTCTGTGTAATAATGGATTTCATCCATTGGAAACTAGTATACGTCTGTGGAGACTAGTTCTAATTTGGTACAAAGCGCGCGCGCATGCGCGCGAGAGAGACAGAGACAGAGACAGAGATAGAGACACAGAGAGAGAGAGAGAGAGAGGAGAGAGAGAGAGAGGAAGGGAGGGAGGGAAGGAGGGAAACAAAACGAAACGAAACAAAAAGATGGTATATTTATCAGGGTAATAGAGATAAGAACTAATAATGGTATTTTATCAGGGTAAATATGACATAAGCTATATGGTATTTTATCAGGGTAATGAGATAAGCTATATGGTATTTTATCAGGGTAATGACATAAGCTATATGGTATTTTATCAGGGTAATGAGATAACTATATGGTATTTTATCAGGGTAATGACATAAGCTATATGGTATTTTATCAGGGTAATGACATAAGCTATATGGTATTTTATCAGGGTAATGACATAAGCTATATGGTATTTTATCAGGGTAATGACATAAGCTATATGATTCTTTATCCCAGCGCTTGAGGCAAAAGGAAAGAAATTAATCGTAGAAAATCAAGGCAAATACGTATGAGAGGAACCTAACCTATAAACAAATATGTAAAGATGGATTAATAGATAAATGAAAAAAAAAAAATGATAACAAAATTAACAAACAGTTCAATACAAAGCAACTGCTTTGAACTCCACTGTCAAAGAACGCAGTGGGGACAAAATGTGAATGTAGCGTAACACAGAGAAGAGAGAGAGAGAGATGAGAGAGAGAGAGAGAGAGTGGGGAAAAAGGCAAAGCGGAGGGAAGGAAGAGAGAGAGAGAGAGAGAGAGAGAGGAGAGGGAGAGAGAGGAGAGGAGAGAGAGAGAGAGAGAGAGAGCACTACCTTCTGACCGAACTGACCTTGCCTCTGAGCAACCGTCGACAACTCTAACAACACAGCAAATCGATCCCTGAGCCAAGGGCCAGAAGTGTCTGATTACCGAAACGGCGTAGAAAAAGAAAAAGGACGCACGCTGGGAAAGCGACAATGGCCGCTCAATGTAACATGAGGTGGGCTGCAATGGGGCTGAATACGAACAGGCTAGTTATGATGCTCGGCGCAAAAAAAAAAAAAAAAAAAAAAAATCAAAGTGAGGTGACTGTAGGCGAACATTGAAGTAAATTCTAAGAATCCTACTTAGTTGGTGAGTCCGCAAAAAAAAAAAAAAAAAAAAAAAGAAAGAAAAGGGCAAACAAACTACAAGACAAAACATGAAGTGATTGCTCGTTCTTCGTTTTCATAGTCCCGAATGTTTGTTTATCTTGCCTGATGAAGATCTAAAGAGGTCGAAACGCGTTGTGTTTTGTGTTGCAATTTGTTTGTCCTTGTTTTTGGTAAACTGACTAAGAATTTTTTTTTTTTTCAAATTGGTTTAAAGCAAAACATTTTGTCTGTTTCCTGCTGTTTCCTGAAATAGGCAATTTGTGCCGGGGGGGGGGGGGGGGGGGGGGAGGGAGGGGGGTTAGACTGCTGACACCTCTTCCTATGGACCACACGACGTTACTATTTTCGGCGCATGGGAGAAAACTAATGGATGAACTTAATTCGAATTTTCTCCCCTGGGTGACCGCTATCCCTTTTTAACAACACTGATTATTTTTGTCCACACCGAAGATGACATGGGTTTTGTAAAATAAAATAGCTAAAGAAAGATAGAAAGAAAGAAAGAAAACAAACGAGAAGGAAAGGAAGAAAGAAAGAAAGAAAGAAAGACACGTAAGGAAAAGAAAACAAATCGCTGAGGGTTAGGTGTGATCAGTCCCGTGCTTCTTCTGCATTTCAGTAACACACACGTGCACCTATTTTCTTTCTCTCTCTCTCTCTCTCTCTCTCTCTCTCTCACACACACACACACACACACACACACACACACACACACACACACACACACACACACACACACACACACACACACACACAGTGGATCCACCACTTCATGGCGATGCGCTTTTCCCGTGGAGTTTCGCCAAGATTGGACACGGAGAATTCCGCTAGAAAGTCAAATTACATGGACTGACACAGTTCCGAAGATACAGCATAACACAATACAATCCAACACATCTCATTTCAACACAATATAGCACTATACAACTCAAGACCAGACCACGGCAGATCAGACCAGACCACAGCAGATCGGACCAGACCACAGCAGATCGGACCAGACCAGACAAAGCAGAACAGACCAGTGCATTACAAGACAGGGCAAAACAAACCATGAGAAGGTAGGACACGAAACACAAAACGAAACAACACTAAAGCAATATAAAACAACACAATGCAATACAACACCAATACGATACAATACAACACAACAAAATACCATACGATAGAACGCAGACGACAGAGCTGTCCCACGCGCGGGAAAGATCAAAAGCAACGTCTTCCGTCACGGAGTTCCTGTCCTTCGAAATGATGTTGTTTGTTTGCTTTATTGGTCGCCCCAATAACTTCTGCCCTTTCGATCGAACAATCTGTCTCACTACCTACCTACCTATCTACCTATCTACCTACGTACCTACCTACCTACCTAAGTATGTATGTATCTATCTATCTATCGATCGATCGATCGATCTTCTATCTATCTATCTATCTATCTATCTATCGATCTATCGATCTATATATATCCGTCTATCTATCTATCTATCTATCTATCTATCTATCTATCCATCCATCTGTCTATCTATCTATCCGTCTGTCTGCCTGTCTGTCTGTCTATTTGTTTGTCTATATACACAGAGAAGAAGAAGAAGAAGAAGAAGAAGAAGAAGAAGAAGAAGAAGAAGAAGAAAAGCGGAAGAGGAGGAGGAGGAGGGGGGAGGAGGAGGAGGAGGAGGAGAAGGAGGAGGGGGAGAGAAGGGAGGAGGCAAGACGAAAAGAAAAGAAGAAGAAGAAGACAGAAGAAGAAACAGAGAAAGAGGAGGATCACGAGTGAAAGAGAGAGAGAGAGAAAAAAAAAAGATATAGACGTGACACTTCAAACTTCACGAGTGACGAGAAGAAACACTCACTGAAATGGAAATAAATTGATAAATAAATAAACGAATAAATAACGATTTTTTTTTTTTTATAGAAGTATATGAATAAACAAATGAAATGAATTTGTAAATACATGCATGCATACATACACACGACATACATACGTACATGCATACATCAAAACAAAAAACAAATAACAACAATAACAACAACAATGATAATAATAATAATAATAATAATAATAATAATAATAACAACAACAACAACAACAACAATTATAATAATGAAAACTTCTTCTCTAACCTTCCAACGCAGTTCCCACTCCAGAATGTCCTCGCCAACTGCTCTGGCGCCAGCACCGTTCCAAGACCCCCCTACCCCCAGTCAGTCTGCGGCATGTGCCAATCGACCGCACCAGTCCGTCTGCCAGCAGCCAGTCTGATTGTCCAGGCACTGGCACCACTGCCACCACCCGCACACGCACAGACTGGGGGGGGGGGGGGGGGGTGCTTTCTCTCTCTTCTTTTTGTATTCCCAGTTCTTATAGAACAGGGAGTACTTTACAATGAGAACGAAGAAATGCTCTGTGTGTGTGTGTGTGTGTGTGTGTGTGTGTGTGTGTGTGTGTGTGTGTGTGTGTGTGTGTGTGTGTGTGTGTGTCTGTCTGTCTGTCTGTCTGTCTGTCCGTCCGTGGTCAAAATGTGTTCCACTCGCTCCAGACAAAACTACTGGGCCAATCTT
>CM065732.1:9995140-10007640 GCA_033310375.1 Conus canariensis
GTCACCTTGTAATGTCAATCTGCAGAATCCTAGAAAATGAAATCGTATCAGTTAAAAAAAAAAACCGTTCAGTTTCGACATGACAACATCGAAACACATTGTAAGAGGTAATCCTTCTCATGCCATTTTCACTGTGGAAGGATTCTTTGCAACAGCTATGTTCCACGCAAATGCATGTCTGTCTGTTGAAAAGAATGCATTTGGTAAGAGACGGCTCTTGATGTGTGCTCCACGCTCTGTCTGGAAGGAAAAGGCAGTTGGGCCAAATGGTGTTCACCGCTCTACCTGTGCGTATATTGCAGCATCATGTCAGCCCTTCAGACAGTATACAGTATTGAAAACCTGGGTCCTTTTTTTTCCTTTCCTTTTTTTTTCTTTCTTTTTGTTTTCTTTTCCTTTTTTTTTTGTTTTGTTTTTCTTTTTTATATTTTTTCCTTTTTTTCTTGCTCGCGCGCGCGCACACACACACACACACACACACACACCACACGCACACGCAGATAAACAGACAGACAGAGGGAGATATAGGGACAGACGGACCGCAAGAGAGAGAGAGAGAGAGAGAAATCTGCATGCTTCATCTGGACACCCGTTAACATAGCAATCCAGAAGTGAAATTGATCACTCGGTTGAACTACGTCACCTTGTCATGTCATTTTTTCAGCAATACTCGGACAATACACAGGTTGACAGGCTTGAGGACAAAATGAACACGCGCTCACAGTTTCATTGACAGTTTGATCAAGGAGTGACGCTACGTGCAGACTAACCCAGATGTACCACACCTGTCTAATACTGATCACAGTGCACAAGGTTAACAGGTATATGGTGAATTAAATGGACAACTACTTATACAAGAAGAGAAGGGGAGGGGGAGCGGCGTGCGTGGGTGTCATCTAGAGACACCTGCTCCATCTCTTTCCACCACCTCAATGGCTTTACACACACACACACACACCCTCCCTCCCTCTCCCACCGCTCGTTGTGACTCCCCGCCAGGCCTGCCAACCAAAGCTCCGGCACAGTAGTGCGTAAGAAGCAGCCAATGTCAAGTCGTCATAGGGCAACCCACCGGAGGAGACACTGCACTGCTACCGAGTCACTTCGGTGGTGTTCAGGAGAGCCTGCTCTCATCATACGTATCACCAGCTACCTAGCCCTGTCTGCTGAAAACAGGAATGATGCACTGCGGGGCCACCGTGAGTGAGGGTTCCCGTCCTCATCTACGGACACACACACACACATATACATATATCTCCAGTTATAAACAAAGCTTGCTCTTGTGTCTTAGATTGAAGAAATAGGGGTAGATAAGCATTCATATGTGCAGTGGTAGATAATTCTGCCTAAGCACAGTAACTAACAGTATGTGCTTGAGTAGGTGAATGGGGAAAAATAAAATAAATGCTTCTCAAAATGAGTCTACAGTGAGCTTACAGTCTCCATGGGGAAGACAATCTCCAATGGGGAGGAAACTCACTAACATATAACTCCTGATCAGATACCGATATTTCGAAACCTGATTGTTTCTCCTCAGTGACCGCGGAAAGTGGTAATTCAACTCCTCTGCCTTTTCGGTTTTAAGAAGAATGCTATCCCAGAAAAAGGCTGGTGTGCAATACTGTAGTATGTTTGTTGAGTTTTCAAAAAACCAACCAAAGATGCCACCTAAGAAGCAAAAGAAAACCATGAAAGAGCAAAACAAGCTACAGTTTCTTGTGAAAAGTAGAAAATACAAAAAGATAACCTCTTAAGACACAAGTGCTCAGGGCCAGTTCTTGGAATGAATCCGCAAGGGACTAAATTACAATAAACTAATAAATTCCAAGGATAAATATCGAGCACCATTCCAGCAACTTACAGAGCAGCTTGGTGTTGCAATGACTGCAAGAAATATTCAATTATAAACAAAGCTTGCTCTTATGTCTTAGATTGAAGAAATATTTTTTTATTTTGGTCTGATGTCTTACGTTGGCACCTACAGAGTATATTGTTGAGACCTAGGATAAATATTTGGACACACACACACAACACACACACACACGCGCGCGCGCGCGCGCGCGCGCATGCGTCTACGTAAGCACGCACTCACGCATACACGCACGCACGCACGTATGCACGCACGCACGCACACACACATACACACACACGCGCGCGCGTGCATACTCACACAAACACGCAGAGAGAGAGAGAGAGAGAGAGAGAGGGGGGGGGGGGAAACGAATATCGATTACAAAATGTGGGTGCATGCACTGCATCCCACGTAGTGTATTCACACTGACAGTGCACTGAGGGTACCCTCTCCCTGCGACCGTGCCGAATGCAATGATGTCCAGATCGACAAAAACTTGTGACTGACACACGACAGGCGACGAGCCTACAACACTAAGGGCTTTTGTCTTGGCTTCGTGCACCAGAATCTACAATATTAACCCACACACATGTCAACTGTGTGTGTGTGTGTGTGTGTGTGTGTGTGTGTGTGTGTGTGTGTGTGTGTGTGTGTGTGTTTATTGGGGGAGATGATACGTTCGATTTTCTTTTTTTCGTTTAAAACCAGTATTGTTACCTACATAGTAATTTTGGCGAGGCGTATTGCTTGCTCTTAATTCATAATCAAGTTATGCTATTCATTGTCCTTAGGAGGCACTAGGGTTGTCAGGGTGCAGGTTTGGTCATTAATGTTTGTTTTTTTTTTCTTGTTCTTGTTCTTCGTGTTCTTCTTGTTCTTGTTCTGTTTGTTCTTATTCTTGTTCTTCTTGTGGCTACGATGATGATGATGACGATGATGATGATGATGATGATGATGATGATTATGATGATACTGATGATGATGATGATGACAATTATCAATTTTAATTATAATATAGTTATCAACATCGTCATCATCATCATCGTTATTATTATTATTACTATTATATTATTATTATTATTATTATTATTGTTGTTGTTGTTGTCGTCGTCGTCGTTGTTGTTGTTGTAATTGTTATTATCATTATTACCATCATTGTTACTATTATCGCTATTATCATCGTTCTGATTATTTCATTATTATTGTTATCGTATTGTTATTGTTTTTATTAATATTACTTTATGATTATGATCGTTATTATTAGGCCCTATTACTATATTATGATTATGATTATTATCATTATTATTGTTATTATTATTATTATCATCATTATTATTATCATTATCATTATTGTTATTATTTTCATCATTATCAAATTTATATATTATCATTATAATCATTATTAACATTATAATTCCACAAATCCTGCTCTTAAGCAAAACTATAGATCTCAACAGAGAATATGAGTCTAGGCGTTTGACGTGATCCAAATATATCCAAAATAAAATGTCGCTACGTGAAGTACAATCATTCACTGAAAGGAACATATTCATAGCAATTTCCACATTACATTTTTTTTTCTTTCTGATTCAGAGAGAGAGAGAGAGAGAGAGAGATAGGCAGACATAGAGACAGAGACAGACAGAGAGAAAGAAAGAGACACAGACAGACAGAAAGACACAGATACACAGACAGACAAACAGATACACAGACAGACAGAGAGACAGAGTATGTGGGTGTGATCTACTGGAGACAAGATTCACTTTCGTCAACCACAGAAAACCATGTTTCTAAAGCAAGGCCAAAGCATGATTTCAGAGGAACACCACCTGTCTTCCACGTTGAAACTCTTTTAGATCCTCGTGACTTTCACACCAGCTTCACTACCTCGAGGTGGAAGACTGGCTTTACTATTGTGTGTCCGGAAAATCTTCAGTGAGGCAGGGCACAGCCAGCAATAAACAAGTAGGGTAACTCTTGCTCTCATGGTGAAATAAACACACGGCCATCACTCCCAACGAATGTTGTCTACGACACTGAATCGTCGTGCAGAGATAACAACACAGAGCAAACAGAACAAACCTGGAGACACCCCCTTGTTTGTTCTGTATGCTCTGTGCTGTCATTTCTGCTAGCTGATTCAGTGTCTAGGCAGCATTCGTTCGTAGTTACAGGCGTGTATTTCTTTCACTATGGGAACAAGATTTACCCTATCTGTCTATTGTCTGGTTGTCTGCCTGCCTTGATTAATTAAGCAAACACACGCACAAACTGCAGAACATGTTTTAAAGCGACGTAACGGGAACAGACCCTATGGCCAAAGAGCAAACCACTGAATTCTGGTACGAATCTGGGCGAGCCAGAGAATTTCATTCTTTTTTTTTTTTTTTACTTAAACATTATCATGTTATAAAAAAAAGGAATGAAATTCCCTGGCTTAGAAACGTCGGAAAAAGCCCTTCCTTGCTATGCTTAAAAAAGAAAGGAATTAAATTCTCTGGCTTATGTTCTTTTTAACATAACAAAGAAGGCTTTTTTCGACGTTTCTAAGTCAGACTATTTCATAACTCTGTGTGTTTGTTTGTGCGTGTTTTTTTTTTTGTTTGTTTTTTTTCAAGGATAACAAAGAAGAACTTTTTTCGACATACGTAAGCTAGGGAATTTCATTCCTCTGGTTTTTTTTTTCTTTTCTTTATGTAACAAAGGGCTTTATTCGACGTTTCTAAGTCAGGGAATTTCATTCCTCTCTAACTTTTTTTAAAGGTATATATTTTTCCCGGAAATAAGGCAGTAATTGAAAAAAAGAACACACACACACACACACACACACACACACACACACATACACACACACACACACACACACACACCAGAACAACAACAACAACAACACACACACAAAACTAAAACTGAAACTCTGTCTCTCTGTCTGGGTCTCTGTCTCTTTGTCTCCCTGTGTCTGTCTCTGTCTCTCTGTCTTTCTTTCTCTCTTTCTTTCTCTCTCTGTGTCTTGGTCGATCTGTCTGTCTGTCTGTCTGTCTGTCTGTCCGTCTGTCTCTCTCTCTCTCTCTCTCTCTCTCTCTCTCTCTCTCTCTCTCCTTCCCCCCCCCCCCCCTCCCCACGGGATCGATAAAAAGAGTAAGCAAGTTAAAGACCAATTCCGTTATACTTTGGGTTTGGAGGCATTCAGCTGCCTTTTCTTTCACTACCAAATGCATGGACCTGTGCCTGTAAGCTGTCTGGAATGAGTTGAGAGCATTCTTTTGCTGCCACGGCTGATCAAAGTGGTAACGCTGCTACTCTGGCAGTGTTTTCTTTCCTAAGGAGAGTGACAATTAATAACTGGAGGTTTACGTCTTCAGGGTGAACTATTTGGTGCTTTTCATTGTGAGATGGTCTGCTCTAAATGATGCCTTCTCTCATTGTGAGATGGTCTGCTCTAAATGATGCCTTCTCTCTGTACAACTGGCGGCTTTAGATGTAGTGTTTCCTAGGTAACGTTGGGAGTATTGATCAACACTTTTCACTGTGTGAGTCGCGGGTTCCACTAAATGATGCATGTTTATTGTCATTGGCTGTATTAAAGAGTGGATTTTCTGAGTTACGGTGGGTCTGTTAAACGGTGCAGCTTCACAGTTTTATAGTTTGCATTGAAAAAAACCCAGTTTCTTTGTAGTATAGAATCTACTAAATGGAATCTTTTCTAAGGGTCGTAGGGTCGTCAGTGCCAAAGAAGAGTATCGTATCGAAAGGTGTATTTTCATGGTTATATTGGTCGTCTACTTTGCGCGTATGTATAACGTCAGAGGTGTACTACATACTGGACTATTTTCCTTTTTTTTTTCCTTTTTTCTTTTTTTTTCCTGAGTTACACTGGGTGCGCCGAATTTTGTCTGTCTCATGGGAAACACCAATTAGCGCATTGCACTAGTAGTAGTAGTAGTAGTAGTAGTAGTAGTAGTAGTAGTAGTAGTGGTGGTGGTGGTGGTGGTGGTGGTGGTAGTAGTAGCAGTAGTAGTAGTAGTAGTAGTAGTCGAGGTAGTAGTAGTGTTGTGTGTACGTACGTACGAAGTTAGCTACCTTTCATGCGTTTTTGTGTGCCAACATGCAAGAGAGATTCAGACTGACCTCTCGATCAATAGACATACAGAGATACAGACAAACAGCAAGGCAAACTTTGAAAACGCTTCAGGTGTTGAACAAAAATGTACGTAGTTGCCACAGCTATAGGCGTGCGCGTGCGCACATCCACTACAGCTCACAGAGGCCAGGGCTGGAAAGGGATGGGACACTTTTGGTGTGTGGTGTGTGTGTGTGTGTGTGTGTGTGTGTGTGTGTTGTGTGTGTGTGTGTTAGTGTGTGTGTGTGTGTGTGTGTGTGTGTGTGTGTGTGTGTTGTTGTGTGTGTGTGTGTGTGTGTGTGTTGTGTGTGTGTGTGTGTGTGTGTGTGTGTGTGTGTGTGTGTGTGTGTTGTACTGCGTGCGTGCGTGGTGGTGTGTGTGTGTGTTTTGTGTGTGTGTGTCTGTTTGTAGGTTTGAGGGTCAGGAGAGGGACTGGTAAAGAAAAAGAGGGAAGGTGGGGAGGAAGTGAGTCACAAACCTCTCCATACAAACACTGACATCCGTTGTCTCCGGTGCACTGAACACAGACAAAGAATTCCCGCCTTTCTTCATTAGGAGGCTTCCTACGCAACTGCCGCCAGGTGTGCCGATATTAAATCCTTGTTCACGATGTTCCCTCTATAAAAACCAGCTACAGTCTAGGTCCTTCACCCAGCGTCCAGACCAGCACGAAGAGGCGTTACGGTCCTTGGCAACAGACAAGTTTTGCAATGGCGAGGACGACCTTCAGTCTGTTGGCCACCTTCTCCCTGGTCCTGTCTCCATGCCTCGTACTGAGAATCAGCGCTATGCCTCCGGTGCCTCCGGTGCCTGAGGTAAGTCCATGGGCAGTGACAGCCCTTCAATGGCATGCCTCTGCCACAGATTGTTAGTACGCGTCTCCGACATTTGCTTGGTATGAGGGGTTTTTTTGTTTTGTTTTGTTTGTTTTTGTTTTTTGTTTTTGGTTTTTTGTCCACCGTCTACAGTCAGTTTATCAGTTCGTCGTTCGGTATTCTTTGTTTTTCTGACCCTATGGTAGTAATTCAGAGTTGGGAGAAATTCTATAAACATGTCTAGAGGAATTGTGACTCCATAGTGACCAACACAAACAAGTATTTAGATTTACGTCGCATTGTTCATTTAACGTGAAATCATTCCCTTCCATGCATAATCTTGGACAGATGTCTTCGGTTGAGTGTATCCCACTTCTTTTCTGGGTCAGGTTCAATCATGCAAGTTTGCGAACGATAAAGAGGTTCGGGCAGTACATTTGAGTTGTGAAAAAATATAGCTGGCCTGCAGTTTTCGCAGCTGAATGCTGGTGCTAATTGCCCAGGTCAGCTCAGGGTCAAGTCGGTGATGTCGGTGATACAGCATCCGTAAACATCCTATGGCTGACTGTTTTTAAGTCTGAAATTGGCCGGCAATGTGAGGTTAGCATTTGGTGTCCTGTTGGCTGGCAATGTGTGGTTAGCAGTTGGTGTCCTGTTGGCCGGCAATGTGTGGTTAGCAGTTGATGTCCCAGTACTCGGTGAGGACCTGATTATGTGCATGTTTAGAGGAAGCAGTTTCCTTAAGCATCTGTCGCTCATTTCTTGAACTGTGATCCTTTACCTTCATTTTGATCTGGCATGTAGGAACTAGGAGGAAACTCTGTGGGAAGAGCGTGACAGCAGAAGGTCTTTAGAGAAGAAGCGTCCCTCAGAGAAGTATTTCAGCCCTGTGAAGTGAAGCATTTCAGCCCTGTACACTTCACACGATAAAGAATCTTGACCATTCCAGTTCACGACACCTTGATGCCCATCTGCTATTAGGAATGTTTCGTAGGCATTGTCAGGATTCAAACCTGCACCTCTTGGAAGTGTGGGTTTGTATTTTTATGGGTGTCTTACCCACATTGCTGCTGCTCTAAGCATGTTGCTGTGTGTTCCTAGCCATCCATCCTATTCGTTGGGTCCCCTCTTCTATGATTTAAGCGACACTGCTATTGCAGATAGATGTTAGTGGCATCTTGCTTTGCAGGCAGTTGCTGTGAGAGCTTCTGGTGGTGTAGTATTTTCCTCCAGCAGTGCTTCCTGCATACACAATCTCCTTGAGCGCTGGCTGTTCTCCCATGTGTTCCTTGCTGGAGTTAGTGCTTCCACGTGTAAACTCGGGACATGTTGCGCTGTTTGTCTGCCTGGATATAGCGGACATACAAAGTTATCTGATTTTCTCCAGTTCTTCCAGGTTTTCATTAAAATGCAGATTACATATAGCTCTGAGAAAGAAGCTAATCTTAAGAGGAGGCATATGCCATATTTCTCTCCAGCTGGGAGTTTGCAATCCTACATAGTCCAGTGCCTCTGGCAGCCTTGTTGCACTGCCTTCTGGAAGTTTCTGGCGTCCTCTTCTTTCTTCAGCTGCTGTACTACAATGTCTCTCTGTGCTCTTCTCCTTTCACCTCACTTCATGTCCACTGACCACAGCTTCTGCCTGCTGGTTGATGTGTGGGTCTTTGTCTCTTCCTGATTTTGAAGTTTTCCTGTCAAAAACGTCCACTGCCCTCTAAACTCTGTTTTCTCCAAGTCTTCATTTTAAGCTGACCCAATCTCATGACCGTGTCTTCCTAGTTTTCAAGCATGGTTTATAACATTTTGCATCTGCCTTGTATTCCTCGAGGATGGATTTCTGGTGTAGCTTTAGGTTTCGTTGGCTATAGTTGAGACCAGGTGGGACACAAAGCCTTTTTATGTGTAAGTTGATTTGACCTCCATTGAATCTAATATGCTTGTGCTGATATAACTGAAGATCAGAGAAGTTTTAGGATCCGCATGAACTACAGGCTACAGACCTTGTTTTTGCTGGAGAGACCACACTGGTCTATTATTTACAGGCTTTCTTCTGCTGTTTTCTTGGTTTCTTTTCCATCTTTGTGTCTTTCAGAGAGTCATCAGACCATCTTTCAAGATTCGTGGCTGTTTCTTTCTTTTGTCACTTTTGGAATCGGCTGCCCAGCTACTGTGAAGGTTACTGTCTCGTCTACCTTTTCTTTCAGCAAAGAGAGGTTTCGTTCACCTTTTGGTTTTAAGCTCATCACGGACGAGATGGTGCAATCACTTCAGTGTTTAGTGCATTTCATCTTCCACAGTGTGAAGGACAGCTGAGCCATCCATTAGGTCATTTAGAATTGGCAATTGCTATTCGGTATCATAGTCTCCTGAACTTAATCGGCTCACGGATGCGTTCACGGTGACCCCCATTGCCAACAGAAACAGTTCTGGGGACACTGACCTCAAACTGATTCAGTTTGTTGTGCATTTCTCTTTGGAGAGCCTCGCTTAGAAGTCATGGAAATGCCTTTTCTGCATTTTTCGGATGTTCTTTGGGACATACATGTCTTTAGGGGATACATGTCAAAGATAAGTTAAAACTTCCCGTGTAGAACTGATCCATGCGGATTTCACTGATCGAGCTACACCTTTTGAAGTCCCTTTGCTGTGTTTTAACTCTTTGAATTGTGATCCAAATTATGGTTGCGTGTCTTATGCATCCAGACATACCCCTGACGCCTCCTTTCTGGAGCGATACAACAGACATTCAATTTTATGAAGTATCTAGTCAGACTGTCGACCATGACAGAAGAGAAACACCTATTCAAAATGACACTGGGTTGAAGAGGCTGATGTCACTGTTCTGCTCTTTGGGAATGCACACTCCACCAGCTGTCATCAATAGGTCGCTGTTTCTCAAGTTCTTCCAGACTGATTTTGTCTATTTGTGAAACATCTCGAGGACATCTGGTTTGTTTGTTTGTTTTTTATGCACATGATATTCCACGGCTCCGGCTTTCTTTAGCACTTTCTTTATGCCAGTCAGTGTCAGTAGCTTGTCAGGGAACCGTCATGGCCCGACACGCCACAACAAGATTACAGATGATGCTTTGCTCTGAGAGTCAGGGTGTTTCGTTGAGATAATGCCCAAGAATTTATTTGTTCACTGTAAAATTCCCTGACTTTAGCTGCTCGAACAGATTCTTCTAAAACTAGAAAAGGTTTCTAAAGAAGTAATCTTGGGTCTTCTTCTTTTTTAGATCTCATTCGTGCTGGGCCTGCTTTGCTGAGGGCATTGTGTTGTGCTTCCACGTCATCCCAGACCTTCTCTATCTCCTTCTTCTCAATGTCTTAGGCAGCCTTCATCTGTTTTATTTTAAGATTCTCCTTCCTGACCTAGATTTCACCTTCTACAGCTGGTGACTGAATTTTAGAAGTCTGTGTGAAAGCATTGTTTTACGCCAAAGGCATCCAAGCAGGTATTGCATACACCATCGGCGAACGGGAGCTCTGAGCTCCAGTGTGCTATCGTATCAACGCATCCAGTCTGAGAACCATGCTTTTCATCGAATTTCACATATTTCTATTCTACTCTTGCATGTGACATATTGAGTTTCTGACGTTCGCCATCGACAGACTGTACACATGCCTTGTCTGAATCATAAGCATGGATGTCCTCGACACTTTAAGTTTGAATGGCAGCACTGGTTTTCAAACGTCTTTAATGCTGGCAGTGTGCATTGCACTTCATCATCAGGGACTTCATACAGCCCTTTTTGTCCTGTGAATCTTCATTGCACACCCAGTGGATGACTCTGTACAGCATACACATGGATATTTAACGTGTTCATTACTTACAAATTGGTGTTGACTTCCAGTCAAGATCGGATTGGTGGTATGGATTTATCATCCTCTCCCCACTTCAGTGAACCTTGTGAACATTTTTTTTCTCATACAGGCAAGTTGGAGAAAGCCAAGATGGGGAGCCAGTCCAGAGAGCCCCCTTTTTCTTTTCTTTCTTTTTTCCTCTTGTCATTGAGTCTTTGCATGAAGTTATCATAGCTGTTCTCATACATTAAAGATCTGGTCATCTGCCACTGGGAAAATAACTTATCAGGGTCTCAAAGTCTTTAGAGAAGTTGTAGATAAAAATATTGGCCCTGAACTCCTTGCACTCTAAGGGGAGGGGGGGGGGCGCATTCAGGTCATGACTCCCAGATGCCCTTCTACTTCCAACCTTATTTTTTCCTGGTGTCGCCAGGGTTCGAACCCCGCAGCTTTTAGATGGCTGTGCGTCCCGGGGCGTTTTAAGATGGATGTCTTTTACCCACTGCTAATGGACACTTGTTATAAGTTGGGAAAGTTTAGCCTTATGAAGTCCACATTTGTTCCTCCTTGACCAGATCCAGACAGAACTCTCTTCAGCTGTCTCTGCCGGTATCTTCAGGTTCCGGTTCTCAGAGTTCTGTAAGTACGCTTGCAACGTTAGTTACTGTAAGCTTCAAAGTATTCTTCCTCAAAATTGTCTGAATGGAGACGAATTAAGGACCCTATTTGCTGATAAATGTCTAGTACGTGAAGTCAGGCGACAGAACATTTCGCCATTTGACGGTTGACATCTCAGATTATGGAAACAAAACGGTTTGCTTCCAATAAAAAGGTTTTTATTGAAGGAAGACCAGTTCTACTATTGTCAGTACCAGCATGTAACAAGTCTGTTAGCGTGTTTGGGAAGGACAAAAAATCTGGTGGATACGGAACAACAACAGGTGAATCAATTCTAGATAAACGGTAGATTTAAATATTGGTACGCTACCGGGAGACGTTGCTTTTTTCCATAACTTATAATTTTACCTTATAGAGTACAGAGTTGCACCCAGCTGACTTTGTTTAAATGGAAATGCCCTGGACACGTGCGTTTTAAAGGACAAGAAGCAGCTCACACATTGGCGAGGCAGCTGCACGTGGATTAAGAGTTTAAAAAAAATTGAATTTTCCTGACACTGCAAGACCAACCTCAAAGGCCGCAGCAGAGCGACCACACTATCTCGACCATCTCCAAGAACAGAACATCAAGAGAGGACGTGGTCGCACTATGGCTGTAAAGATTTTCAAGAGCCAAGAATAGCACAAAAGGGTTACAGAAAAGCCATGAAAAGCAGAACAAATGTTTGAGTTTTGTAACGACAGCAACAGTGCCAGTACCTCTGCAATGTTCTGGTGGCCTTTTCAGAAGACAGTGTCAATGACTGTACACACTGTCAACCAAGCGTTTTAGCGATCGAAACTCGAGGTCTCTGCAAGTGGTACATGCATATGTAAATGCGGTACGCTTGCGCATGGGTATGTTTGTGTGTGTGTGTGTGTGTGTGTGTGTGTTTCTGTGTATGTGTGTTTCTCTGTGTGTTGTGTGTGTGTGTGTGTGTGTGTGTTCTGGTGAGAGAGAGAGAGAGAGAGAGAGAGGGAGACAGAGAGAGAGACAGAGACAGACACAGAGACAGAGACCGAGAGAGACAGAGAGAGCAAATTCTAGTCCGGATTTTGAGAAGAACTGTAACTTTTAACAATGCCATTTGCTAAGTGTTGACATGGTTTCTCGTATATTTCATATTCATACAATTTATGCAGTGTAAACAAAATCGAAAGAAAACGTTAACAGCCGTTATTAAAAAAATGAACAGAAATATGTCTATATCAAAGGAGCGTTACGCAAGATGCTGGGAGCAAAAGTGCC
>CM065732.1:10012640-10030140 GCA_033310375.1 Conus canariensis
GAAATTATAGAATTCTTTTGAGTATTGGTTGACTATCGGACCATCTGCACGGACAGGAGTAGCAGGACGACGTGGCTGGTGAACACCTTCCTTTCTAACCAATCTTTTGTTTTCAGAACATTTGGGTCTAAGTTTGTTTTGCCTGCTCTCTCTTTCAACTGGCGTTCGTGTTGCCTCTGTTGCAAACTGGACTGTAAGTGGCATGACTTCGTCTGGGTACCAAATTATTCACTGATCGATTGGCTAAGTGACTAATGTATTATTTGTTTCTCTCTGTTTCTTCCACACTTAAACAAAACACAACACACACACACACACACACACACACACACACACACACACACCACACACACACACCACACCCATTCACTCACCCACACACAGAAAAGCATCTATCTTCACGAGCTGGGCCACGCGCTGGGCCTGGTCCACGAACACCAGCTTCCTCAGCGGGACATCTACATCGACACCGGCAACGTGCAGAACGGGCTGTTGGACCAATTCACCAAGTACTCTGCCAGTCAAATACTTGATGCGGAGAGAGTGACCTACAGCCTTTGTTCCATCATGCATTATGGAAAATATGTGAGTAGTTCTTCATCAAACAAGCATGGAGGAAAGTGTGTGTGTGTGTGTGTGTGTGTGTGTGTGTGTGTGTGTGTGTGTGAGTGAGTGGTGTCTGTATGTGTGTGTTGTGTGTGTGTGTGTGTGTGAGAGAGAGAGAGAGAGAGAGAGAGAGAGAGAGAGAGAGAGAGAGACTCAGACTCAGATTTCTGACTCTCAGACTCAGACTTTAATTGTCACTAGAAACCCTTAAGGGTCTATAGACACAGCATGGTAAGTATGATAAATTATCTCTCTCAAAACATCCATGGAAGTTTAACATTAACCCCGACATATGAAAACAACCTGCAATGGATCGAGCTGGATGGCGCTACTCTATCCACAATGGTACATATTTCTGTGAAGAATGGAGGACAGCTGAACGCAACAAAAGAGAGACGGACAAAAAAGTAGCACGTTCCAGCAGTCAAGAGGAGATCTCCCACATTCTCTGTCCAAACTGTCACTGCACATTCCGTGCACGCATCAGCTTGATCAGCCGCCTGCGTATCTACAACGCCCCCCCCCCCTCCCCCCTCCACCCTTCAACTCCAAGATGGCTGAAGTGGTCCTGGTCGACTTGACGGACGAACGAACGAACCTGAGAAATCATAATCGATGGATAGACCATCATTCATCTAGTCTCATATTGGGAGCCATTATTGCGTTTTTCATATTCATGCAATCATGAACATATTTTGCAGTATGAATGTGTAGGTCGTCATTGTCTAGAATTTCACTTGGCCATGGTTTATGCCAATGTGGGTGAGTCATATCTTTTGATAGCTGTTCTGTTACCTACAGTCTGTATCTATAACACTTCTCTAGAAAATGAGTTGTATCGTCGACCACGCCACATGCTTGGCATTTTCTGTCTTCTCTTGTAGTGTTTGTGTATCTACCTTTTTCCACTTGTAGCTCATGATCATTGGTGCAATGTCTGCTGATATCACATCTTGGTTCCATGGATTTTTTCAGTCTGTAGCTTTCGTATTTTGTTGTTAAGTGTTGAGTTTTGAAGTGTGTGTGTGTGTGTGTGTGTGTGTGTGTGTGTGTGTGTGTGTGTGTGTTGTTGATTTTGTGTTGTGTTTGGTTGTTGTTTCTGTTCCCAAGTCATGTACTTAGATTCTAATTTCTTTTTAATGCATATTGTTCATTCCAGTATTAAGGGTCGACTGAGGTTGTTTCCAGATATGATTCATTCCGATCATTGTAGGAAATGGTGCTTTTAGAGCCATGGGGTGTTAGACATTTATCATTTGAACAGAATGCTGCTATATGACTGAGGAGGACGAGTTTCTGCTATTGTTATTGTAACCAGAAGCCTATGTGTCTCTATTGTTTGTAGGCGGAGTGGGAAACGACCAAGTTCTGCTAATGATGGGAGATTCATCGCCTTTTTCTGTAGGCTTAGAAGATTCTTGCACAATATTGTATGTTTTTTTTTCGTGAGGGAACGCTGGGGGTAGACTTTGTCGGCAGAAGATGAAATTTAGGGGACTGTTCATTCGTCGACTGCATATGGGGACCACACTCCAGCGCCATAAGTTGGTACTGGTGCGATTAGCATATCATAAAGGCGCGTCATCATTATGGTTTTGGCTCTCTACCTTCTTCTTCTCAGGTTTGCTTGCTTTGTAAGATGTCCTTGTGCACTTGTGAATTCACCGTTTTAAAGAAAAAAAGACCGCAAGATATGTATCCTTGTATGTGTGATATAAAACCCATTTTGCGAATATAAGGGGTATTTTAAATTCGTGTTCTTGAAAATTATAATGTCCAATTTTTGTTCCTTGATTTTAGGTCCCCATTCGTTACACTACCCATACAGTTTACTTTGGCATATTTTGTGGTCCAGCTTATAAGGTGGATAGGAATACCAAGTCATCTGCATGTGAAAACCCCCCACCCTATTTGGGAGCTGTTTCTTGTGTTTGAATTAGGTGAATCAGTATTCGGCATATGATTCTTAAGAACATTAATGAATACACACCTTAAAACCTTGAAATAGTGGTGTTTTAGGGGATAGCTCATCTGTTATATTTACACCGATTTCGTCGTTATCTTATATTGATCACACTATTTAAAGCGCTTTCCTTTGATTCGTATTCTGTACAGTTTTATTGGCAGAGCTTCGTGCCAACACTATCGAAAGTTTTCTGAAAGTAGACGAAGCAACTGTATAATCTAGCCTTTTCTGTCATAAACTGAGTTTTTCGTGAATACAGCATGTTCTTTGGCTAATGGTTTATTATCTTTGAGTCAGTATTTTTTGTCTGAAATGCATGGCAAAACAAGTTTCCTAGTGTATTGTTCATTGTTATCCTCGTATACTTGTTTGGATTTAAGTGGTCCTCGCTTTGGTATATGTGTATGTTGATTCCTGTTTTCCAGTCTTCAGAGTATATACCAATTGTGAACTTTCGGCAATAGTTTCTGAATGATGGGGAAACTTTGTGAAAGACTGGATTTTATATCCTTGTTATTTCTGTTGATACTCTGCGAGTTTCTTTAATTTTAAGACGTTTTTAGCCGTCCCGTACTTATGTGTGTGTGTGTGTGTGTGTGTGTGTGTGTGTGTGTGTGGTGTGTGTGTGTGTGTGTGTGTGTGTGTGTGTGTGTGTGTGTGTGTTCCATCAAAGACGTTACTCTCACACCATTCGCTCTGGCATTCCCATTCACATTGCTTTACAACCAGAGTATAGATAGGCACATAAAAGTTAGCATTCACTGGTCGTGAAGAAGCAAACCTAGTTTGTAGACACTGCACTGCTGCCAAGTCACTTCTGAAATGTTCGGTGTTGGCTGTTCTGAACCAAAATACGCAGGACACGGTCTGCAATCCCCTCTTCTGGAACCAACGTGAGTAAGCATCTACCTCCAGAGGACGCCATCATGTAAGTGCATTGACAATCTCCATGATCTTGCCGATACTGGCGACCTCGACCTTGTTTACCAAAGGCAGAGATCTTGGAGAGGAAACTGAAACAGGTACCCGTGAGAGAAGGGCATGAAGGGCCACAGAATTTGAGACATTGTTTATGCCACTCGATGGAAATATGGACGATGAAGATGATGCTACAGATGTATAGTTGGATCTGAATCTGCGTGGCCAACGCTCACTTAAATTGCATACACCAGCAGGCCTGGGAGATACAAACACCTGCATTGTTGGTCGAAAGTTTGAGCAGCAGTCTCAGAGACGCGTCAGTTAAATAGTGTAAAACTTGACTGTTTGGTTTCTGTCTGTGCAATTTAATCACTCTCTCGTCACGAACAGACGCTATAGCGTTTTCCGAAGACGCAAGGCTTCAGTACGAACGAACGGTATCAAGGTTTCGGCCTTAACCAATTTTTCATGCGGTGGCAGCGTGATCAGTACACGGCAATTAGATACAAATAGTATCGTCAGCATTCCTTCCTTCGCATGCACAGCGGTTTCGCAGCACACCATGACCCACTTCGCCTCAGTGGCTGATTGACCAGACCAACCCACCTGACTTACTAATCTGCATAGAAACATGGCGTCTCAAACAAGTTTTTCTGCGAATGTGTCGGAGCAAAAGTCGAGCCCGTGGGCAACGTTTTAGCATTCCTGAAGTTATTGAAATGCTACAAACGGAAGGTTCAGACATTGAAGAAGAGGATGACGAAGCTGATGAAAGTGATTCCAGTGAAGAATTTCGAGAAGAGGAAATTGATACTGACTCGTCTGTGGAGCTCAGTGATGATGAAGGTGAGGGTGGGCCACTTCGCCACGCGAGCGGAGCGTTTGCGTGCCGCGAAAGACTGGGGATTTGAGTGAGCAAGAGTTCATTGGCTTTCCTTACGCGACTGGCGCGAAGATTCGAGTTTTTCCGACAGTGCCTCCTTTCTCTGGTACTTCTGGCCTTCGTGTGTCAGCTGAGTGCCACGCCCCCATTTTTGCATTATTCCAAGTTAGCTTGTGCATAGCAGGCATGTGATTTATCTATCTTATTTAGTTTCCTGGAGTGTATCTACCTTTTTTTCAACTCATTTAGTGTATTTACTGACTTTTTCTGCTGAATGTGAAGCCATGGGCCCACTGACTCTGTGCAAGAGTGTTGTGATGCACCTGAAAAAAAAACAAAAACTGGACATTTTTTCAGCCTCAAGCATAAGAAATCGTATGAAAGTGGGAAGTTTATTCTTTTGTATTCTACTAACAGAGTTTATGAATAACACTTCCTGAACATTTCGTTGAGTTAGTTCTTGTTTTGTATTTTTGGTGATTTTTTTTTACTAACCATAACAAATGGCCCGTCCACAGGGAAAAACAAGGGAAAGAACTGTCCGTCCTAAGTGAGTTAATTTACCTCCCGGACGGAAATCAGCGACAGTATCGACTGTGCTAAGGCCGATGGCTGTTGATAAGCACCCTTCTCAAAACATGGCATGATTGACGGCTGATTACAGTGTATAGAATATGGTCATCGCGCGCTCTGGAGAAGGGACGTCACCAGTGACTCACCAGAGCGAGAGCGATTGACAACTGCTCACCACACTGATGATTCTAGACTGAGTTCACAACGGCATGGTGACAAATTTCCTATTTTGCCATGATGTCCAGCGTTTGGGAAGACAGTCGATGCCTACATGATTTACACACCTTACAAAGGTAATGGTAAAAGGCACGTAAGAAAAATGGTAATGGAGAGAGGCAGATAGATTCAGTTCCAAGCACACAGACAGACAGACAGACAGACACACACACACACACACACACACACACACACACGTGCACGCACGCACGCACGCCCACACGCATGCACACACACACACACACACACACACACACACACGCACACACACACACACACTCACACACACACACACACACACACACACACACACACATAAACACACACACACACACACACACACACACACACACACACACACACGCACACACACCCAAACTCTAGAGGTGGTCACATCATCAACCCGTCTCGATTCGCACCCCCTCCGTCTCCCCTTCTTCCTCCTTCCCACTGTAGCCTCCCCTACTCTTCCTCTTCTACACCTGTCTCGGTTCTTGCTGTGATGTCTGTGGTGAGTATTCTTTTAAGCGGGAGACTGGCATATGCGATTTGCTTGGCATTCCAGGCGTTCAGCAGAAGCAGCGGGCTGCAGACCATCCATGCCCGGGACAAAGGCCAGGAACACCTCATGGGCACTTCCCAACAGCTAGCCTCTTCCGACATCAAAGTCATCAACCTCCTGTACAACTGCAATGGGGGGCACCTGTATGAAGCTTCTCTTTCTTTCTGTGTCTTTTGTTTTCACTGGTTTCTTTATGTCTGTCTGTCTGTCTGTTCCCATATCTTTCCTTTTACTGTTTTCTTTTACCGTTTTTTCTTTGCCGCCGCTTTCTGTATTTCTAAGGTTCTCTTCTTCTACTTTCTCTCTCTGTCTCTGTATATCTGTCTGTCTGTCTGCCTGTCTGCTCTCTCTCTCTCTCTCTCTCACACTCTCCCCCCCCACACACACACTCTCTCTCTCTCTGTCTCTCTCTCCTCTTACTCTCCATTCCTCTCTCTCTCTCTCTCAGCAAGGAATGCAGGTAGAGCTCCTAACATGAAATGGAGAGAATTCCAAATGGTGGGTCATAAATGAAGACAGCCTGAAAACAAGGCTTTTGATAGAAGGGGCATGGGCAGATGCCCGCAAGGTGCCCACAATGAGAGGCATTTCACTGCATCAGATGGGCTTTTGCTGGAGATGGTCGGTCAGTTTTCATCCAACGTTTGCGCCTGTCTTTCACAATGAAAAACACTTCAGATCTTTTGAAGACACTGGGGTGGATACACATGATGACTGAAAGGATGAGAGGAACGGGTTGCTATCTCTGCTGCAGTGATCAAGGCAGACAAAAGGTGACTGTGATAAGGAATTGGAACGTCCAACGAAAGGTGTGTAGTTTCAGTGTTCAGATAACCGTTAACATTTTATTGATCACTCTCTCCAACTCAACGAAAATCTGTTTTTTGTTAGTTAAGCAAAAGTCTGAGCATAAACCATTACAACAAATGGCATATTTTACAGGTAAATTATACACAAGTCTGAATCTTCTGTGTACCTCTAACTTTTGTTCCAGTAACACCAGGTAAACAGCGAAAACATGGTGTGCAACGATTATAAAATACTCAGTAAAACGTGCCCATAACTGTATCCATTAGCTTTCGGGTGATGATGACGACAAACTACTCTTTCCGAGTGGTATTTCTGTACTTTTCACAATCAATTCGAACGAAGAGTCTCTCCTCTTGCTTAGTAACCTCAGTTTGGTGTCGAGGAACCGTGCCTTTCCAGGCGTGTGCCCAAGGTTAGCATTGTAGCCTGAAGCAGAAGGAAAAAAATGCTATATGTGGTCTTAGTGGATTCTCGGATTGTGGTTTCTGAGCTATCATTGCCGACAGCCTGCTCTCCACGATGACAAAGGACAGTCCCAAGACGCCTTTAATATAGGGATGCCTCTGATAGAGATTTTCTTCTGGTCTCGCACAGAGATATTGATTCAGACTCAATGGATTTTCTATTTAGTAAGCCCTTTGATGCTGGGGCCAAGATGAAGCACGCGTGTCTTCAAGTTCTAAAAGTCTGTGCGAGTTGATTTCTCAAAAACGTCTACAAGATCCGGCTCAGTTATCCCTACTAGTGGCTCTACCACTTTGTCAGCAGGTCTGGCTGTATTTGTGATTTCTTCTTTAGATTTAGGATGAAAGATGCACTGTAAATTCTCGAAGAATATATGCAAATCAGTATTGTGTGTTGGCATCGATACCTTCTGTATGTCACAGACTTTTTCCCAGGTTATTGTCTTGCTCCTGAAAGACAGTATGCCGTCTCGAGAAACGCGATGCAGCGTCGTTTGATGTCATACGACTAAGAGTGAGAGGAGGCCTGTTTTCTCCAGACAACATGTAGCTTGGTCACACTGGTCATCATTATCAGTGTACAATGTCAAATCACGACTATTCCCACCGGTCCACTGACGAAACCATCACATATGGGTGGATGGGACTCTGTGATTTGGATGTGACACAAACAGCAGACCAACAATCTAAGCAGCAGGACCAGAACACATTGTGCGGTCATGACAAATACTGAACAAAAGTACTGTTACGGACAGATAACGGCCACAAACTACCGTACCTGTGACCTTAAACCACAAAATGAATCACTTGTCACGTTTACTCAACTAAATATGTTTTTAATGTTCACACACAAATAAATCTCAAATTACAGATTTAGCATTACACTTTCCTTTTGTCTAACTTCCAGCTTGTATGAAAATATAATAGACACGTTAATCTTATGAACATTCGGTGTCCATAGAATTCGGTGTCCATAGCAAAACATTCCTTCAAAATCTAACATTTTAAATTAGAATCCGTATGTGAAGCTTTAATTTTCAAAGTACTTGATCAGCCTTTGAAAAAGCAATGTATCAAGAAGTTATAGATCGTAAGCTTGTGCGAAAAAAAATCATTGCATCAATTTCTGTGGATGTTCCAAATTTGACCCTGACAATCCTACCTCCTGTTTTGGCTGCCAGCAAAAGATACGGTGAAGTGACAAGCGACTGCTTTTGTGGTGGAAAGTCACCTTCTATTTGGAATGTCAAGACTTCGGTGTTGTTTATGTTCTGATGAAAAAAGTACATGGACAGAGCCCTTCGCTTCGTATCAACTATTAGTTCCATTGTTTAGATATCCCTTTATACTTTCGTGAGCTCTCGAAATGGGACAGGGTCTGTCCTTGAAATACTTCTAGACTTTAATGGGGAAGAAGAGATTGGGCAAGGTAAGGGAACGGGGGTGACGGGGGGGGGGGGGGGGGTCACTGGTGTTTAATAGACGTAGTTCCACAAAGCAAACATATGTTTTGAAGCAGGGAAAAAAACAACACTGAACACAGTAGGAAAATGTATGGAACGATCAGCAAAATGCTAACCACAAAATAGTGATACCTTCACGTATACTCTATCACAATCATAAATTGTAAATTAATGTCCATGGTGTTGTCGAGGGGTGGTGGTGTTATTCTGAATTCAGAGGTATTGTACTCATTGCAGCAGGCTACACCAAACCACCCTGTTAGAGTCCGTGTTACGTCGACAATAATTGCCGGTGTGTTTGTCAAGACACAAGTGCGCACATGTTTTACCAGACTCTCTCTCTCTCTCTCTCTCTCTCTCTCTCTCTCTCTCTCTCTCTCTCTCTCTCATCCGAGCATGACCTGCATATTTGATGCTTTTATTTTATATCACCACCCCACTCAGTGCAAGATATGGTCATCACAGTATGGTGACCCCTTTATGTCATCTTCATAAACATCGTTAAAAATGCTGTCTTGTGTTATCTTGTCTCGTTTTAGTAAATCTTTTCTGGACTTGTATTCTCTCTCTGTTTTTCTCTGCTTCTCTCTGTCTCTGTCTCTATCTGTCTCTGTCTCTGTCTGTCTGTCTGTCTCTCTCTCTCTCTCTCGCTCAGTTTCTTGCGTCGATTCATACCAACAAATTCCAGAAAAAAAAGTGTTTATTGTTGTTTATGTCGCTACATGTCTTCAGGAAGATGGGAATGAGGAAAGTGATGCTTGTAGTAATGATGGCAATAATGATGATGATAACAATGATGTGATGGTGGTGTTGATGATGATGATGGATAATGATGCTGGTGGTGGTGGTGCTGGTAATGATGGTGGTGGTAATGATGATGATGGTGATGATGTTGGCGATGATGATGACGTTGATGATGATGATAATTAAAGAGAGCAAGACACTGACTTTTTTCATTGATGTGCTTTGTATTATGCGTAAGTTTGTCATTCATGGTAATAAATCTAGACATTTCACCATCACTCAACCACTAACTTTCCATAGCAGCAGCAGAGGCAGCAGCAACTGCAGAAGTAGCAACTGCAAATGCCACAACCACTAAAGGTGATCATGATGGTGATGGCGATGGTGATTATGATAATGGTGATGACGATGAAGATGATGATGATGGTGATGGAAATGATGATGATGGTAACGATGATGATGATGATTGACGATGACGATGATGATGATTATAATGATGACGGTGGTGATGATGATGGTGATGGTGGTGATGGTGATTATGGCGATGGTGATGATGATGATGACGATAATGATGATGATGATGATTGATGATGATGATGATGATTTTCTAATTATCAAGTGTGAGGACACCTGACAGGGGGGGTTCTTATACAAGTAATGTGCAGTGGCAGAAACGGAGCGATCACTCAATCCCTCACACCACCAGACCACAAGAGGAAGACGTTTCGACAATACTTTTATTCACATTACAATCATTCACTCGCACTAGCACTCCAGATGGGGTATGGATCCTAACAAAGAAGAGAAAAGATAGTCGAGAGGAAAAACAAAAAAAGGGGCATAGAAGAGAAAGGCACTATTCAGAACTAGCTGACCTAGGGGACAAAGTAAATTGAATAGACCACAAAAAAAACTCCCAAATATCCCAGGATCCCGCTACCGTCCCAACCTAACCCACTAACCTGCTACAAGGACATTCAGCAGAATGACAGACGAAAGACAGTTCTAGAAACAATGCTACATCCAACAGGACCTACACAGCTAGAGTTAAACAAATAATAAAAAAATAAACAAAAACGAATCAGTGACAGGCTTTAAACCCACGCACACGCACGCCAGACCCACGTCCACACTACGCAAGATGGAAAACTCAACTCGAGTCCATGAGCCGAGGAGGTTCGCAGAGGGAGGGTGGATCCCGTAGAGGGGTGACGTTCGTAGTGGGCTGGTCTTCCAGTCCTAGGTGTGGCAGATGTCTCAGTGAAGGAGACAAGGTTCACCACCACCAGTCCGCACCACCAGTCCGCAGGTCTGAGTAACGGCTGGTGCCTGGGCGGAGGATGACTGCAGGGTCCGTAGTTGCTGGTCGACCAGCCAGCCCAAGACCGGAGCTGCAGCTGAAGAAAAAGGGCGAAAAATCCCGCCCTACGGCGGAGATCAGTCTCCAGATGAGAAGTCATCACCCTATAGTCCTTGTTGTAGTCAGTGTGTGGCAACATAGTGGGTCCGGCAGTGCGTCACAGTATGAAGGGTCACAATACCGTAGGTAATGTCAACAATGTCTTTGTCACTACAAAAAGGGGCAAAGGAATTAGAATAACCTCTTTCCCCTTTTCCTTTCCTTTTGACCTCTACTAAGGACAATTTCCTTAGTCAACAAAAGCTCCAATGAAAAAAAACAATTAGAATTCATCCACACATCTGTCACACAAACACATAAGACAAGGACACAACGAGAACGGAACCACATGTGGGGCGATACGGCAGGAATTCCACACTCCGCGGTCTAAATGTTTAGCCGTTCGCACGCTCATGCGTTCCACGATCCGTCTCGTGTCCGAGAAGCAACAAGGAAAAATGAAACTAACATTTCTGATATCCTTCCGGCCAAAATCACATTGAGCGAGATAAGCATTGACTCAACCTGTGTAACCAGAAAAAAAAAACACAGCTTCCATTGACCGAAATGAAGGGATATTATATAGTAAGATTTTCAACTTAGTCCAAAGCGACAGAGCCCTAGCCGCTAAGGACAGAAAACGCAATTAAAGATAATGCGTCTCTACAATTCTACAACAAGATGCATATCTCTATGCCAGTTCCATACCTGCTTCCCCTCTTTGGAGCAGTTACACATGGAAAAGGTGTGCCCGAGCCAACAGCACATGAAGGGAAAAGGAAAACCTCTCAACTGCTGAAAGGTTAGAAAACCCAAATAAAACAAAACACTGTCCAAAACAGAACATATAGTTACCAAAATGGCGGGTGGGCGAGGTGAGAAACGGTTCGCTCCCCAGTCCAACGAAGGGTGGAAGCCGAAACCGTGCCGGTCCACACCGAAGGGGACTCCAGGTCAGGGACGACCCAAGGTGATTCTTCTAGCTGGCAGGGATAGGGATCCCAGAGGTGTCCAGTGGAATACTTTCCGACCCGCTGAAGGGTGAAAGACTCTTCCACACAACCCACACCGAAGTGGATAAAGAAAAGTGGGCCCAGCTAGCAGAGATGGAGATCTCTCCGACTCGACGGTCCGTAAACGAGTGCCACACCACTAGACTAACCAAGATGGCAACAGGTAAAAACAGCTCACCTGTGGCACCTGACAGCTGATGAACCACGTGGAAAGCGATTAAAGAACAGAAAAAGAAAGCTTTAAAAGAAAAAATGAAGAGAAGTATTGGAGGATGGGAGCGAAATGCACGGACGTAGCGCACCCGGGATGACAACAATAGCACACTGGTCAACACCCGGCTAGTGTAGTAAAGAAGTCACTGGTGACACTCCAATTTATACTGGGTTTGAAAAGAAATGACTTATCTTATCAACTAAAAGTATGTACGTCCGTGACACTAATTTACTCATTAAAATTTTTCTTCGTATTTTCATCTTCTTCATCTTCATCTCTTCTTCTTCTTCTTCTTCTTCTTCTTCTTAACTTCTTCATCGTCCTTTATCATCGTCAGCATCATTGTTATTTCAGCTTGCGTTGATGGCAACCAAGACTGCTCCACCTGGGCCAGCTATGGGTACTGCCAGCACACCTATGTGGAGTACATGGCCAGCAACTGTCGCAAAGCCTGCAGACTCTGCAGAACACAACACTCTGCAAGTCGTTGATACCCGTTTCCCAGAAACCTGTTTCCTGGAAGCACGTTTTGCAGAATTTTCTTTCAAGGCGTTTGATGTATTCCTTCTTGAAAAATGAGCCAAGACATGAGTCAGTTCGAAAGGACATTCTTTGTTGTTTAAGCACAGAAAAGAAGGATTCACAAGCAATAAAGAATTTTGCCTCCAGCTCCGTATAGTACGCTGATTCTTATTTAACAGACAGACAGAAACAATGACTCTCTCTCTCTCTCTCTCTCTCTCTCTCTCTCTCTCTCTCTCTCTTCATGTGTGTGTGTGTGTGTGTGTGTGTGTGTGTGTGTGTGTGTGTGTTGTGTGTGTGTGTGTGTGTGTCTGTCTGTCGTCTGTCTATATGAGTGTGTGTGCCCGTGTGTGTGTGTCTGTGTGCGTGTAACTGAGAGAGAGAGAGGAGAGGAGAGGGGGGGGGGGAGGAGGGAGGGAGAGAGATTGACCATGTACAGTTACGTTATGCTGAACTGATAATGATAATAATAAGCTTGGCACTCTACCGACGCCCGAGATCAGAGTATGAAGTTCCGAATTCGGATTCCTTCTGTGCTCAACACAAAATTTGCTATGTCCACTTTCCATCTTGGAACTATCTCACTGCACTGGTAATAGGTCCTCTAGACTCACTCTCCAGGAACGATTATTCCCATATGTAGTGGCAATCTCCGCTATGCTCACTCTCCAGGAATAATTATTCCCATCTGCAGTGGTACCAGGTCCTCTGGACTTGCTCTCCAGAAACAACTATTCCCATATATAGTAATAACAGGTCCCCCGTCCACACTCTCCAGGAATGATTATTCCCATACGTAATGGCAATAGGTCCGCTATGCTCACTCTCTAGGAACCATATTCCCATACGTAATTTGCAATAGTCCCTATGCTCACTCTCTAGGAACCATTATTCCATACTGTAATGGCAATAGGTCCCTATGCTACTCTCCAGGAACATTATTCCCATACGTAATGCAATAGTCCGCTATGCTCACTCTCAGGAACCATATTCCATACTATGCAATAGTCCTATCTCCCTAGGAACATAGTCCTACTAAGGCAATGTGCTATGCTCACTCTCAGAACACTTATTCCCATAGTATGATAGGCTAATTAAACAGGTCCCCGGCTGTCCGCACTACTCCTAGGAACCATTATTCCCATACGTAATGGCAATAGGTCCGCTATGCTCACTCTCTAGGAACCATTATTCCCATACGTAATGGCAATAGGTCCGCTATGCTCACTCTCTAGGAACCATTATTCCCATACGTAATGGCAATAGTCCGCTATGCTACTCTCTAGGAACCATTATTCCCATACGTAATGGCAATAGGTCCCTATGCTCACTCTCTAGGAACCATTATTCCCATACGTAATGGCAATAGTCCGCTATGCTCACTCTCTAGGAACCATTATTCCCATACGTAATGGCAATAGCTCCTCTATGCTCACTCTCTAGGAACCATTATTCCATACGTAATGGCAATAGGTCCGCTATGCTCACTCTCTAGGAACCATTATTCCCATACGTAATGGCAATAGGTCCGCTATGCTCACTCTCAGGAACCATTATTCCCATACGTAATAGCAATAGCTCCTCTATGCTCACTCTCCAGGAACCATTATTCCCATACGTAATGGCAATAGCTCCGCTATGCTCTCTTTCCAGGAACTATTATTCCCAGACGTAATGGCAATAGTCCGCTATGCTCACTCTCCAGGAACCATTATTCCCGTTAGTAATGGCGATAGGTCCGCTATGCTCACACTCTCCAGGAACGATCATTCCCTTATGTAGTGCCTCACTGCTGCCTGTTCCTTGCTTCTCGCTTGATACCTTTGGTAAAAAGTCCTTCTCTGCCTCGGCCCAAATGTATGGAACCCTCTACCCTGTCTCTAGGAAAACAAACTGCTTCTCATCTTTCAAACAGCATCTGAAAACCTACCTCTTTCAAACTCATCTATCCCATGGAACTGAAATGCGCAAGTCCTTCCCAGTTAGATTTATTCTCCAGATGTATGCATACACGCACATGCACACGCGTGCACATGCATGCGAACACCCCCCCCCCCCCCCACGCACACCCCATGCGCGCATGCATATGCATATGCACGCACAATGCACACACACATGCATACATCTGACCGAAACTGATGTGTATTAGTACCAAGGTGCATATTTATATGTTGTTTGATTTGTGCATGTAAGTATTGATATCTCAAGGCTTTGTGGTTTTTCAGTGTGCATGACTTTCATAACTCCTATCTTACCATTTGGTCTTTTTTGAAATGTAAAGCGCTGTTGGGCATTTCCATGGAATATGCGCTATAGAAATAAACAGTAGTAGTAGTAGTATCATTAAATACAGAGTGACCTCAGTTTAATTAATATGAACGGAAATTTCAAATCAGGCAAGAAACAGACATCGGTGTTAAACAGGCAAATAGGGCAAGCCTTGTTTGCATGATGAGATAAATACACGCCCATAATCCCAGGCCAATGCTGCTTTCAACACCAAGTCGTCCAGCACACTCACCAACACCAAGTCGTCTAGCTCACCCACCAACACCAAGTCGAAAGTAGCACAGGATTTTGAATGATGGGAGCGTGATTATCTTCTTATGGAAACGAGAGTTACCCTGCCTATGTTTTGTTTACTGTTTACTGTTCCTGCCTCATTTCGGATCCCCAATCAGTCAAACCCAGGTGACAAGAACGATGTCTGTTCTTCTTCTTTGTGTTTTGTTTGACTATATGCCACCTTAAGTAACTGTTGATTTTGGCCGTTCATTTTCCTGATTTTGTCGCAGTACATGTGTGTGTGTGTGTGTGTGTGTGTGTGTGTGTGTGTGTGTGTGTGTCTATTTGACGCCAAGAGCACAGACACAATCAGCCGTGTCTCCCTGATGAGTTCCGATCCAGCGGACGAAAGGCCTAGGAGCAGGCGATATGTATAGATCTGCCTTTGAGAGGGATTGTGATGGTTCCCTCATGCAGTTAGTGAAGGGTTTTCATTTTTATAATATACATTGTTTTAAAAATTTCAAATCTTTGCCAAGTCATTACTCTAATGATGGAAGAATTGTTAACCTACACTTGTTTTCCCCCACTACTTAGTTGTTCAGCATTATATATATATATATATATATATATTATATATATATATATATATATATATACATAGATCGATAGATAGATAGTATTAAAATATCCTTAAAAAATCTGATAGGGCTCAACCCCTTGGGGAGCAACATCTGTTAATTTTTTTAAAAAATGAAGTGTTAAAAGTCAATCTACAAGCTTGTTTCGAGATATTCTCTCTTCAGGATGTCTTTTTTTTTGTGGCACGCCAACGATCTTATATGGTGTGCGGGACCTGATTTTATCTCTGCGTGTGTGAGCCGGTCTCGTTTGTTGTACGTGAGGCCTGTGATTTTTGTTGGGGCCTGTTCAGGTGGAATGTGCTAGTAAAGATTTCCACTTGTGCCTGCAATTATTCACTATCTCTACTTTTGTGTTCAGAGTTGCTAAGTGTGGTTTACATAATATTAACCATTTTTCTGTGGAGCATAGATTGCATTTTTTTAAAAATTGTTGTATGGTGTTGCTCTTTTTATGATTTTCCATGATATGCTGTAGTCTGTTTTTTATCTTTAAGTTTCCAAATGTATTTACTCAGCTCTGTTTGGTTTTTGTATTTTTCATTTTTAAATGATTGTTTATGGTTTGCGTATCTGGTTTTGAAAGTGTTCTCAGTGATCCCTACATATGTTTCTTTTTCATTTTCTGATGTTACCGTGGCTTGGTATACAATATTGCTGGGAAGACATTTGTTGCTTAGGGGGCACTGTTCTTTTTTGGTGCAGTTGCAAGATGTGCTGAAAGGACATCTTGCAACTGCACCAAAAAAGAACAGTGCCCCCTAAGCAACAAATGTCTTCACAGCAATATTGTATACCAAGGTAACATCAGACACGTGCTTACACTCGTGTAATGAGAAGCACTTTGTGAAAACGCATAATCGGTTTTAAAGGGGAAAAAAAACGTAAACTTTTTTTTTTTTTTTTTTAGATCGATAATTTTGTAAAGATTTCCCTTTGCATCCCGAACTGTAGGTAGGCTGTGTTTTGAGTCCCATTTGCAACGAATGCATAAATATCTTTTGGGTATCATGTTATGTGTAGAATGTCCAAAAACATATTAATTCAAACTTATGTAATTATACACTCTAACTAACGTTAGGACTTGGGGTTTCTTTTCAGAAAACCTCAGCGTTCAACCCTGGGACTCCAGTTCCTTCCTCCTGGAAACTTAACTTTCGCTGGTGGAATGTTTAAAGAAAGAAATGTTTGAGCGGCAACAGTGTACTATAAAATGGAGAGAAAAAAAATGAAATGTATTTTCTATACACTGCTTTTTGAAAGAAAGAGAACTGGCATTATGGGGTCACGGAGCTACTTTTGTGAATTTTGTGAGTTTGGGAATTTGTGAAATATTTTTGTGTTTTGTTGACAAATTTGGTTAAGGGAGCTAAGAAAAGGAAATTCTTGTTTCCTCAGTCTCTCCTTTGGATGAATGGAGCAGATGCGCGCGTATGGCGCCAACATGCCGTATGAATGATTGAGTGCTGCAAATGTGGTGTGTGTCAAACCAGTTGTAGACATTTTAGCCTTGGCACTCAACCAATAGAACTGGAGGAACCAGGTGAAATATTCTTTTATTCTATACTATTCTTGTCTGAGCGTACTTACAAAGCACCTATCCTTGGTAAGAGAGTAAGCTCTAAGCGCCACGGTCTTGTTCGCACAAAGGGCTGCCTACCTGGGTAGAGCCACATGAAGAGCTGCTTCCTGGAGCCACAGCCAATGGTTTCCCATGACATTCAGGCGAATCTCCCTCACTCAGGTTGTCACCCATCCCCTTTCAATACATGCTGTGTGTACACGTGTCATTCACATTGATTTGATTGATTTAATTTAGAGTCTATTCACAACGATGGTGATATTAGACCAAAAAAAAAAAGTATGTGTGTAAGTGATTATATGAGTGTGTGTGTGTGTGTGTGTGCGCGTGTGTGCGTGCGTGCGTGCATGCGCGCGTGCATGCACGTGTGCGCGCGTCCGTGTGTGTGTGTGTGTGAGTGTGTGTGAGTGTGTGTG
>CM065732.1:10035140-10040140 GCA_033310375.1 Conus canariensis
CCCCCCCTCCCTCCTTAAGTCCAAGACTTTGACAAGTCATTACAATGAAGACAGTTGAGTTGTTGGCCTGCGCTTGTTTTTACCCCCAATATTAGATTGTTCGTCCATGTATTTGTCTGACTTTATTCAAGTTTAAAAGGCAGTGCCAGTCTTCAATAAAAGTTACTCTGTGTTAGGATTTCTTATGGGAGCCAAAGTTACCCCCACTTGTTTCCTGTTTAAGATAAAGATTATGTTCATTAGATTACCAGCGAAATAATACTTTTGCTGCTGGACACGCTGCTTCCGGAAATTGATGTCGAAACAATTTCTTATACAACCATGATGTTAATAAGTTAATGTGAACAAAAGAGTTAGAAGAAAGTATTCTGGATTTAAGAAAACAGTTATGAAAAATAGACCAAATCTGATCTGAAAAAAAATAACGCAGAGTTCATTTCTTTAATTGGGAGAAAACTGGTTGGTAATTCATATTGAAAGCATGTCAGCGTTCTGCTGTGGCCCAGAGTTTGGCAAAGAGATGGGCTTTTTATCTATATAAGACATCATGAAATCTAGTCACTGCCAAAAAAAAAAAATCAACGCCTTGTTGTCACGTACACAGGGGAAGTAAACGAGGAGATCTTATCTAGCCTAAGTTGAGATAATAGATGTTATGATGAAGCAAATAAAGCAATTAAAGGAGTAAAGATTGCAAGTAGAGAGAACGAAAGTTGTCAATTTGCTGATGAGGAAAATTAATACAAGAGGGCGACAGATGATCATTTGAAGGAACCATTAAAGTTATTTTTATTGGGGGTAAAGCCTTTGGCTTAAATGTTGAAACATGTTGGGCAATTTGATTTCGAAGTAACAAGGGATTACTGTATAATACATATGCCTCATCGGCATGTAGACGGAATCCGAAGAAGTTTAAGATAGTAGGTATTTAGTTTACAAATGACCTAAAAGTAATATATAAATAATAACCCTGAGGGAAATTTTCAGTGAAAATGAAAGTACTTTATGGTGTTTGGCGAAAGAGACATGTGACATCTCTTGGATGTTTTGCTGAACAGTAAACAAGTTGGGTATTTTTTGCTCCCATAAGAAAACCTAACACAGAGTAACTTTTATTCAAGACTGGCACAGCCTTTTAAACTTGAATAAAGTCAGACAAATACATAGACGAACAATCTAATAGTGGGGGAAAAAACAAGCGCAGGCCAACAACTGAACTATCTTCATAGTAAAGACTTGGCAAAGATTTGGACTTAAGGAGGGGGGGGGGGGGTAATTTGAAGATGGAGAAACTGGGAACATGAAATTAAGAAAATATGTTACAAATATGAAAACTCTTCACTAGCTGCATAAGGGAACCATCGCAACCTCTTTTGAAGGCAGATATATTTGTATTGCCTGCTCCGAGGCCTTTCGTCCGCTGGGTCGGACTCATCAGGGAGACACGGCTGGTTGTGTTGCGCTCCTGGCGTCAAATAGAGACACACCACAGTCCATAATACTGTGGTGTTCTCACCACCAAGAGTGCAAAAAAGAATCCAATAGCACTCCCAAAGCAGCCAGCGAAGAGTAGTAAATGAAACCAAACGAAAGTGTGGGGAGGAAAAAAGTTGCTGAAAAACTAAAGACATTATGCAAACAGTATAAAATAAAGGGGACAATCTTTGAGCCTACGCTTGAGGATCCACCCAAAGATGCAAGGGAGATCAAAAGACAAACACACAGACGGACAGAAACAAATACAAATAACCTCAATTTAATCAAAACAAAAATCGGACGAAAGGCCTCGGAGCAGGCAATACAAATATATCTGCCTTCAAAAGAGGTTGCGATGGTTCCCTTATGCAGCTAGTGAAGAGTTTTCATAATTGTAACATATTTTCTTAATTTCATGTTCCCAGTTTCTCCATCTTCAAATTACCCCCCCCCCCCCCCCCCCCCTCCTTAAGTCCAAATCTTTGCCAAGTCTTTACTATGAAGATAGTTCAGTTGTTGGCCTGCGCTTGTTTTTTCCCCCACTATTAGATTGTTCGTCTATGTATTTGTCTGACTTTATTCAAGTTTAAAAGGCTGTGCCAGTCTTGAATAAAAGTTACTCTGTGTTAGGTTTTCTTATGGGAGCAAAAAATACCCAACTTGTTTACTGTTTATCGTTTACTGTTCCCTGCCTCATTTCATTTCCGATTTTTGTTTTGATTAAATTGAGGTTATTTGTATTTGTTTCTGTCCGTCTGTGTGTTTGTCTTTTGATCTCCCTTGCATCTTTGGGTGGATCCTCAAGCGTAGGCTCAAAGATTGTCCCCTTTATTTTATACTGTTTGCATAATGTCTTTAGTTTTTCAGCAACTTTTTTCCTCCCCACACTTTCGTTTGGTTTCATTTACTACTCTTCGCTGGCTGCTTTGGGAGTGCTATTGGATTCTTTTTTGCACTCTTGGTGGTGAGAACACCACAGTATTATGGACTGTGGTGTGTCTCTATTTGACGCCAGGAGCGCAACACAACCAGCCGTGATCTCCCTGATGAGTCCGACCCAGCGGACGAAAGGCCTCGGAGCAGGCAATACAAATATATCTGCCTTCAAAAGAGGTTGCGATGGTTCCCTTATGCAGCTAGTGAAGAGTTTTCATATTTGTAACATATTTTCTTAATTTCATGTTCCCAGTTTCTCCATCTTCAAATTACCCCCCCCCCCCCCCCCTCCTTAAGTCCAAATCTTTGCCAAGTCTTTACTATGAAGATAGTTCAGTTGTTGGCCTGCGCTTGTTTTTCCCCCACTATTAGATTGTTCGTCTATGTATTTGTCGTGTTTTGCTGAGTTAAAATCTCTGATCCATTATATATCTTTGTCTCTATCTGTCCATATATCTCTTTCTCTGTCTATCTTTTCGTCTGTCTGTCTGTCTGTCTGTCTGTATCTCTCTCTCTCTCTCTCTCTCTCTCTATATATATATATATATATATCTGTCCATGTATCTCTATCTCTATCTGTCTCCCTACCCCCCCTCTCTCTCTCTCTCTCTCTCGATATATATATATATATATATATATATATATATTTGTTAAAAAATATTTTTAAAATGAAGTATTAAAATCTACAAGCTTGTTTCTAGCGTTGCTATCTTCAGGATATCTTCATGAAGATAGCAACGCTAGAAACAAGCTTGTAGATTTTAATACTTCATTTTTAAAAATATTTTTTAACAGATGTTGCTCCCCAAGGGGTTGAGCACCTTCAGATTTTTTAAGGACTTTTTTATATTGTTCATAATATCTATCTATCTATCTATCTATCTATATATATATATATATATATATATATATATATACAGGCAGACAGAGAGAGAGAGAGAGAGAGAGAGAGAGAGAGAGAGAGAGATGAAGCAAAGTATAATATGATAACTTATGGCAAATGCTCCTTTCGTCAAGTTTTAATACTCTTGTGGTGTAGAATAATGAAAACTTAAGCCGTGTTAAAATAGATCAGTGGTGCAATCAATATGAGCGATTTCAAAAGTTTTCTGACCTGATCTGGAAAATAGATGACCACACTGTGTTTATCCTTTGCACAACGCTTTTCATCGTGTTGGCTTCCAGAGGGATATAGTCTCCTGTCTCATCGGTCTCAGTACTAGAAGTTTTTTGGGTGAACAACAACAATGATGGAGTGGAACCACAGAGAAAAGGAAAATGGTTGAAGTGGAGAAGCTATGGCATAAAAGAAGGGTGAGAAGAAGAAGAAGTGTCAGTTTCAATTTCAGTTTCATCAAGGAGGTCTCACTGCATGCGGACTAAGCCATATACGCCACACCACATGCGCTAAGTTTTGATACCACACTAGCTGATGCATAAATGGATGAATAACTAAGATGAGAATTTACGAAGAGGGTCTCATGGCTGTGACTTAGCAGATGTCGGACCTACGCGTTAGCCCAACGCTCTGGTCAGACCTTGAGTATCTACCTAACATTGGGTGTGCCATTTTTATCATTGTATGTGTGTGTGTATGTGTGCTTGCAAGTCCGTGATACAGTTGGCAGAGATGGCGCTGATGAATGCCTTTAGCTGCCATTACTTTCATGGCAGATAGACTTTTTTGCATTAAAGAACAATTGAAGAAGAAGAAGAAGAAGAAAAGAAACAAGAAAGAAGAAGAAAACGAAGAAACGCGTTGTACTTGTTTTGTATTTTGTATGTTCCATAGTAGACGAAGAAGTATGTTCCTTTCGTTTTAAAGTCTAATAAATCTGCTTTTGTTGTAATTCATACCATTATCTCTGCAAGTAGGTAGATAGATAGATAGACAGACAGATAGATATAGAGAGAGAAGCAGATAGATAGATATATAGATAGATCAATAAATAGACAGACAGACAGACGACAGACAGATAGATAGATAGATAGATAGATAGATAGATAGATGATAGATAGATAGATGATAGATAGATGAAACAAACTTTATTAAATGGATGAAACAAACAACAATACGATAACTTACGCTGAATCTGGCTACCTTCATGTTTTAATACTCTTGGGGTGTAGAATAATGGAACATTTACGCCGTGTAAAAAGAGATCAGTGGTACGATCAATACGAACCATTTCAAAAGATCTCCGACCTGATCTGGAAAATAGGTGACCCTGTTGTGTGTATCTTTGGAATATTTGGAAATGTTATGATCATTCTGATCATGCTTCGCCTTCCCGCATCCACCTCTAGTGTTTTCTTTGAAATTCTGGCCTGCTCTGATCTGCTGCATTTGATGAGAGGTCCTCTGGCCAGCTTGCTCAACAGAGAATTCAGTGTGCCGAAGTTTTTTAATCTTGGTTCATGGCAGTGTAAACTGTACAGATTGATGTATTACACGACTAAGACTTTATCCCCATGGATGCTGGTGGCACTCACCATGCTGAGAGCAGCCTCTGTGGTGTGGCCACTTCGTGTCAATGCAGTGTGGACGAAGGGAAAGTCGAGAGCTACTGCTGGTATAATGACCATTG
>CM065732.1:10045140-10050140 GCA_033310375.1 Conus canariensis
GCAGTCCCCAACTTTCATTTTACAATTTCTGAATAAGTCTTGTGATACAATAAAATAATCTATAACACTGCTACCATTAGGTGACACAAAAGTAAATTCTCCTTTTGATGTGTCCCCACATGTCCCATTCACAATTTTAAGTTCAAGCATCAAACATAAATCCAACAAAGACTTACCAAACTTATTTACAAACAAATCTTTCGAATCGCGCACAAAAATATTTTTCACGTTTGCATTCACATTTTCTAAACTAATGTTAATGTCATATTCATCATCGTCAACATAAGCATTATTATCATCGTCAACATCAACATCAACATCATCGTCATCAATATCATCATCGTCATCATCATCACCCAGCAGCAGCACAGCAACAACAACAACATCATTATCATCATCACTTTCAACACCAGGAAGGAAATTAGACATGTGCTCGAGTTTGGCTTGTTGGCTGCCTGTACGGGCATTCAGATCACCACATACAAGGATATTGAGATCACTATCTCCCGTTATTTCTAGCAAAGTGTCTTCCAACATCAAAATACCGTCTTTGACTATGGAGTGATTATAAATCGTCCCTCCCTCAGGCACCACATAACAGGCAACCAATAACACATCTTTATTTGAATTAAATAACGTTTTGTTTATTCTCAAAACTACAATGTTGTCACGATTAACCACGAGCTGAGAAACAAATTCTTCATAGGCTTTTCTAACCATCAGTAGAACGCCACCAGAATTACGACCCTGCTGTGACAATTTCCTAGCAGGCGCTTGAAACTTTACAAAGTTATGAAAAATACCGGAGAAATCGAATTTATTGTCTACAAAGGTTTCTGTAAGACATACAAAGTCAAATTCATTTATATAATTCATAAACGATACATCACATATTTTACTATAGAGATTTTCAACATTATAATTTAGGAATGATAATTCTTTTACCTGATGGTCAAGCCTGTCCTATTTTGAATGACTTTTGGAACGCAGAGACCTGTCACTGCCACTTTTCGCCTGGTAGCAGTTCATTCCAGTCTGTGTGCATGACCCAGCCCCTCGTGTTGCACTGTGTGTGGTCACTCTTCCATGCACACGCCGTGACCCGCTGTAGACCGTAGCGCCAGAAGGTGTTCCCCTGCCTGTCACACCACGCACACACGGAGAAATGTCCCTCATCATCTGTTGACGTGAGCCGGTCAGAGGAGTCCCGCCATTACCAGGTGGTAGGTCGCTAGGTCGTCCCCTGCTGTTCGGCGTCCTCACTGAAGCAGGCACCAGACTGGAAGGTGAAAGACCACGTGCCACGTTGTCAGTCGACTTGTCGGCTGACTGACTGCCGCTTCGTCTGCCGTCACGTTGACATGGAGGATAACCCCCGTGTCACCGCTACCCACCGCACGCTGATCCCCGTCTGTGCCCACTGCGACCGCTGCTTCTGCTGCACCTGATTGGCTGATGACTGGACTGACTGAAGAGAGAGAGAGAGAGAGAGGGGAGAGAGAGAGAGAGAGAGAGAGAGTATGTGTGGGTAAGCATTTGCATGCTAAAATGCTGTACATGCTCAAGTTTATTCCTTATTCATGCATTTACTTAGTTTGGTAGTGACTTGGTTTGTTGGTTGGTTACTTAGGGACTTTCTTGTGTACATATTTACTTATATACTTTCTTACTTCCATACTTACTTACGAATGTATTTATCTACATGCTGACTTTCTTCTGTACTTACGTGCTTACTCGCTCGCCTACTTACTTACTTACTTACCTACTTACTTACTTACTTACTTACTCTTCTCCTCTTTATTTTTGTTGTGTTCATGTTTTTCAAAAGACAAATGTTACGGAAGTAAAAATACAGTTTTCATATACATTATAACTGAGTCTACAGATGATTCTGTTGATGTTTACAATACAACGCAATTAAGCTGTTGAGTCTTGGTCTACAATGGCGAGTTCTGCACGCAAGTCCATTCTTTCAAAGTCTTTTAAGGTAAGTGAAACACGATATAGGTTCCAAAGAACCATGGATGGAGGGTATGATATAAGAGAGAGAGAGAGAGAGAGAGAGAGAGAGAGAGAGAGAGAGAGAGAGAGAGATTGATTGATTGATTGATTGATTGATTGATCTTTAATACACAAGGATGGAGATTTTAGGCCAAAGCCTAGTCTTACAATCTGTCCTTGTCATGCATACATTATTTCAGCACATATCATTCATACTGACAATTCAACATAACAACATGGTAATCTAATTCTACAATGATAAGCAAACAATTCATAAAAGCACTAATGAGATGGGGGATGGTAAAACAGAAGGAAACTTACAAACACACAAACAAGACTACAGAGAGAGAGGTCAGAGGAGGGCGGGGAAGAGAGAATGGTAGGTAGGGGGAGGAGAAAAGGGATGGTAGACAGAGTGGGAGTGGGGATGAGCGATTTTAACGGAGTAGGTTTTATGTTTAGACGATTTATTCAAAGTATGGTTCTCAGAAGACTTTGCGAATGGGCGCTAATCATTGTAATCGAATAATTTATATTCGATTAAAAAGAGAGAGAGAGAGAGAGAGAGAGAGAGAGAGAGGAGAGAGAGAGAGAGAGAGAGAGAGAAACTGAATGTATCCCTGACATCAAAAGGATATAAGAAAAACGGAACAAAACACTGGAAGCAGACAATAAGAAAAGCACTCACGGCCAGAAAGCAAACTCCCGGAAGTGGCCACCTGCGCTAAATATGGTAATACATTTCAACAGAGGCAGTCAATGCTTTTCCTTCTCTTTTGAGCACTGATCTTTCTGTTCATTTTCACCTTCTAGTATCATAGGACGGGGTAGCAGAAATTATGGAGGGGCAAGCAGAGAACATGATAATGATATGCAGCTGGCTGACTCAACGGCGCTTTGCCGTTCTTCAGCATCTTCTTCGATGTCCCCCATTGAAACTCATGAGCAGACGCTGACCACTTCATGCACTCAACTACCTCGAGGCTGTGCATTCCCTCAAACATGGTCAGTCACACTGACTTGTCTTCAAGATCTCCACAACACTGTGCTATATCTTGGATTATCAGGAAATGTGGTCGCTCTTGTTTGATGCAAAGCTTGCATGCGACATAGAAAGAATATGTTGCAAAAATAAAATCAGCATTTTGTTTACAAAAGCTGTAGGTGTTAGTCATGGTACCGATAACCTTGCCAGGAGGGCTGTTTAAGCATATCTGTGCCCCATTGATGTACAAGCCATAGTCTGATGCCTATTAGTCTGCAGAGCTGTTCGAGGTGTCTTTAATCACTGTGAATCCTCAACTCCTGTTGCACACAGAATGTAGCTGAGGTCATTCACATATCAGCACAATGGGAAGATGAACGCCCTGCAGACTGGGACAGTTATATTCCAGTATTATTGTTAGCATACCGAGAAATATCCAATGCAACGTTGGAATTCTTCCCCTTGAACTTTCTGTTTGGTCGCTCTCCCAGAGGTCCACTTTCTCTCTTAGTGGCAACTGGGCTGGTGTAGGCACTCCTACAGTGGACAAAAATGTCTTCCAATCCCTAGTTGATCTACATGACCGCATATTTGACAGTTGTGAGTTTGTACAATGCACTGCTGACTACAGAACTGACAGATACAAAGTGTTTGCTGACAGAAAGTCTAAACCCCGATCGTGTATTGTCGGTGACAAAGTTTTGGTCTTAAGACAACAAACGAGCCGGGTTTAGACGGCAGGTGTAAAGTGTTTCAGGTCAGCATGCTCCAGTTGTATGTTGACAGTTGTAATGTTGCTATTAATCAGGAAATCTCATCCCCTGCCATTCCTCTTCGTGTTTGTGAAGATGTTGACTTGTCTGAGATCCTTCCAGTTGACTATGTGTCTGAGCATACTTCTTCTTGTCCAGTAACTTCTTTGTCGTCCACTGTTGGTTCCTCTCTCGGTGCTTTTGCCTCTGCAGATGTTGTTGATGAGGCAATGGATGATGGAATCCAGCTTCCCACCCTTTCAGTGAACGTTGGATCGCACAAAGATATACAAGTAAACTCTGACTTGTCTGCTTCACAGAAGCAGCCATTGACAGATTTGCTTTAGGAGTTGACAGATATATTGACAGATAAGCTTGACAATGTTGCTGATGTTAATCCTCATGTCATTAAGCTGACCACTGACACTCCTGTTCGGGTCAAGTCCTACCACGCCCACCCCCTTCTTTTTTGCCAAACGTCAGGTTCTCGAAAGAGAACTTCAGGTTTTGTTAGATTTGTGTGTTATTGAACCTTCTTCTTTCCTCGCCTTACAGTGCTCCTGTGTTCTTGGTGAAGAAGCCTGATGGTTCTGTTCGATTCTATATACACTATTGTGCTTTGAATGAAGTCACTGTCTGTGACTCAGATCCCATTCCTGATGTTCAGGATTTCTTTTGTCAATTGTCTCCATTTCTTTCTCTCATCATCTTTTTTTTATTCTCAGCATCTTGATCATTGTTGTTTGCAATCTACCAAGTCTGTGGACAAGGACAAACGAATTCTGTAATGATTCACAGTTTTCTTCCAAAGCAAGTAGAATGTGCTTTGCCATGTATGCTGCAGTAGTAGATGTGTGGTTTCTGTTGTGTGTTACGGATTTCCTTTGTATCGTCTGCAATCTGCATGAAAACATCCAGCCTCAGAAACAGATATCTGTTGTACTGTTTAAATGCCACGAGTCATTTTCATTCCGGAACTGGGATTTGATAATTGTGAGTTTTTCTCTGTAACACGGCATAACTACAGTCAAAAAACAAATTCACTTGTTTAGGAAAAAAGTTACAGTTCAAAGCTGTGATTTCCATCCCTTTGGACTGATGTTGATCATGTTTTTGTCTTTATGTTGATTGAGCTGTCTGTCTTTCAGTTCATCTCTCTATCTGCCTAATTATCTATACATCAATCGTTGGTTTCTAAGTTTAACAAGGGCCAGGAACACCTCATGGGCACTTCCCAACAACTGGCCTCCTCCAACATCAAA
>CM065732.1:10055140-10077640 GCA_033310375.1 Conus canariensis
GATAGGTCCGCTATGCTCACTCTCTCCAGGAACGATCATTCCCTTATGTAGTGCCTCACTGCTGCCTGTTCCTTGCTTCTCTCTTGATACCTTTGGTAAAAAGTCCTTCTCTGCCTCGGCCCAAATGTATGGAATCCTCTACCCTGTCTCTTAGGTAAACAAACTGCTTCTCAACTTTCAAACAGCATCTGAAAACCTACCTATCTCAAACAATCATCTATCCCAAGGAACTGAAATGCGCAAGTTCTTCCCAGTTAGATTTATTCTCCAGATGTATGCATACACGCACATGCACACGCGTGCACATGCATGCGAACCCCCCCCCCCCCCCCCGCGCACACCCCAGTGCACGCATGCATATGCACGCACTATGCACACACACAGGCATACATCTGACCGAAACTGATGTGTATTAGTACCAAGGTGCATGTTTATATGTTGTTTGATTTGTGCATGTCAGTATTTGATATCTCGAGGCTTTGTGGTTTTTCAGTGTGCATGACTTTCATAACTCCTATCTTACCATTTGGTCTTTTTTGAAATGTAAAGCGCTGTTGGGCATTTCCATGGAATATGCGCTATAGAAATAAACAGTAGTAGTATAGTAGTAGTAGTAGTAGTAGTAGTAGCATCATTAAATACAGAGTGACCTCAGTTTAATTAGTATGAACGGAAATTTCAAATCAGGCAAGAAACAGACAACAGTATTAAACAGACACACAGGGCAAGCCTTGTTTGCATGATGAGATAAATACACGCCCATAATCCCAGGCCAGTGCTGCTTTCAACACCAAGTCATCTAGCACACCCACCAACACCAAGTCGTCTAGCTCAACCACCAACACCAAGTAGTCTAGCTCACCCACCAACACCAAGTCGTCCAGCTCACCCACCAACACCAAGTCGTCTAGCTCACCCACCACACCAAGTCAGTCACCAGCACAAGCCCCACCAACACCAAGTCGAAAGTAGCACAGGATTTTGAATGATGGGTGCATGATTATCTTCTCATGGAAACGAGAGTTACCCTGCCTATGTGTTGTTTACTGTTTACTGTTCCCTGCCTCATTTCGGATCCCCAATCAGTCAAACCCAGGTGACAAGAAAGATGTCTGTTCTTCTTCTTTGTGTTTTGTTTGACTATATGCCGACCTTAAGTAACTGTTGATTTTGGCTGTTCATTTTCCTGATTTTGTCGCAGTACATATATATGTATGTGTGTGTGTGTGTGTGTGTGTTGCATGTGTGTCTATTTGATGCCAAGAGCACAGACACAATCAGCCGTGTCTCCCTGATGAGTTCCGATCCAGCGGACGAAAGGCCCAGGAGCAGGCGATACATATAGATCTGCCTTCGAGAGGGATTGCGATGGTTCCCTCATGCAGCTAGTGAAGGGTTGTTTTTTTTTATAATATACATTTTTTTTTAGTTTCACATATTTGCCAAGTCATTACTATAATGATGGAAGAATTGTTAACCTACACTTGTTTTCCCCCACTACTTAATTGTTCAGCAATACATTAATAAATTCCAAGGATAAGTACCGAGCACCACTCCAGAGCAGCTTGGTGTTGCAACGACTGCAAGAAATATTCAATTATAAACAAAACTTGCACTTATGTCTTAGATTGAAGAAACAGGGGGAGATAAGCATTCATATCTGCAGTGGTAGATAATTCTGCCTAACAGTATGTGCTTGAGTGGGTGGATGGGGAAAAATAAAATAAATGTTTCTCAAAATGAGCCTTTAGCAAGCTTATAGTCTCCAAGGGGGACACAATCTCCAGTGGGGAGGAAACTCACTAACATATAACTCCTGGTCAGATACCCATATTTTGAAACCTAATTGTTTCTCCTGAGTGACCGCAGAATGTGGTAATTTGACTCCTCTGCCTTTTCGGTTTTAAGAAGAATGCTATCCCAGAAAAAGGCTGGCGTGCAATACCGTAGTATGTTTGTTGAGTTTTCAAAAAACCAACCAAAGGTGCCACCTAAGAAGCAAAAGAAAATTATGAAAGAGCAAAACAAGCTACATTTTCTTGTGGAAAGTAGAAAATATATAAAGATAACGTCTTAAGACACAAGTGCTAAGGGCCAGTTCTTGGAATGAATCTGCAAGGGACTAAATTACAATAAACTAATAAATTCCAAGGATAAGTACCGAGCACCATTCCAGCAACTTACAGAGCAGCTTGGTGTTGCAATGACTGCAGGAAATATTCAATTCAGTTAGGCAGAATTATCTACCACTGCAGATATGAATGTTTATCTCCCCCTATTTCTTCAATCTAAGACATAAGAGCAAGTTTTGTTTATAATTGAATATATATATATATATATATATATATATTATACACACACACACCACATTATATGTATGTATATATATATATATATATATATATATATATATTGTGTGTGTGTGTGTGTGTGTGTGTGTGTGTGTGTGTGTGTGTGTGTGTATTATGCTGAACACAGTTTAGTATTTGTGGAAAACAAGTTCAGGGTCTTTTTGTTCTTCTGTCTACATTAATGACTTTCACCTGACTGCATTGCTTGGACATAAATTTGTTCAAGTTCAGGATTCAATACGAATTGTACAAAACCCAAAGACACAGGATCACCATTTGGCAACCTAAGTTGAAACACAGCAGGCAGGAAATGGTCAGATTGCAGTTTGTCTCAAACACATGCACTAAAAAAAATGTTAAAGCGAATAAGGATAATGATCGATCAATCAGAAATCACTCATTAACACTATACCCTTTTTAAGATACTTTGGCATTGCGCCCATATAGATCACCATAAAATAGTTCACTGATTATGCACATTCCAAGTGAGGCAAAATATTTACCAAACGTTTTCCCAACTTATTAAGTGTATTGTCAGAAGATTCAGTGTACTGTCGGAAGATTCTGTTTCCTAAAATGCAGAGCAAACGTAAAAATTTAACCTGAAACTGTCTTGCTCATAGAATATATCCTAAGAAACATTAGCAGTTCTGTCGTTCAGTTTTCCTGTCAAAATATAATGAACATCAGTCAGGCATAAGAAACGTAATTTCTTACTTTTGGTGAAATTGCTCGCCCTGTAGTTTTCATTTTACGTTTCCTTTGAGAGATAACCCAGTCACGCTGTGTGCACGAGGGACATGGGGGAAAGTGTTACCAGGGACACACCGCGACTGGAAAGGAAACGGTCAGGCGGGGCACAGACGTGTGTGTGGACTCCAGGGGCTTAAACCTTTCCCTCACCGTCTTTGTTCGCCCAGCCTGTTCAAAATTCGGGTTGGTCAGTTCGTCAGTGTGAGGTCCAAGAAATTCCGAACGTTTTGGTGTGGAATATATTTTGTTCTGCTTTTAAACAATAAAAAAATCCATAAACATGCTTGACGTTTGCAGTATGGAACAAACAAAAAATCATCGCTGATCTCCTCTTCCCTACACATGTTTAAGAACAGAATCGTCCAGGCAGGCTGCTCGGGAGGGAGTGGAGGGAGGGTGGAGGTTGGAGGGGGGGGAGGGGAGAATTGAAAGCCTAGCCAGTGAATGAAGAATGGTAAGTCACACAGACAGATGTGTTATAATGTGACTGTGGGTTTGGACATGGGATTCTGCCACTCCTGCTGCTACTGCTGCTTCTGCAGGTGATTATGATGATGATTGGTTGATTGACTGGTAACCACATCATCTTCATCCGCATCAGACCGATCACACTAACACTTGCATTGTTTTAGGTAATCATTTTCCTGATCACAATGGAAACAATAAAATGACGATGATATAAAGATAATGGTGACAATAATGACGCTGATGTTGTTGTTGATGCTGCTCCTGCTGCTGGTGCTGCTGAAGAAGAAGAAGAGAAGAAGAAGAAGAGGAAGATAATGATGATGATGATGATGATGATGATGATGATGATGATGATGATGATGATGATCACAGGAAACAGCCAGACCCTGGAAGATTGCCTGACACGGGCATGTATCACACCATGACTCCCTGTCCAAGGCCATCCTACAGGGTCCCGTGGAATGTGGACTCACCAGAGACAAGCCCGAGAAGTCTTCCATGGACATCATTTTGAACTTGACTTCTCACAACACTTCTTCTTCCAGTGAATCAGCATGGTTGGTTTGGTACTATTTTGGCACAAGGGGGGGATAAATATTGGCATGTTATCGTAATATCGCCAGGGCAGCTCTCGTGGGGCTGATAATATATTTGTTGTGCAGTATCTGACTCTGTGTGTGTGTGTGTGTGTGTGTGTGTGTGTGTGTGTGTGTGTGTGTGTGTGTGTGTGTGTGTGTGTGATTCATAACTCATTTCCGTAATATCTTTGTGTAAATATTCTAACTTTTTCTTTTATACTCTCCAACATTGAATTTTATTCAGTAGTATTCTGTATGATTGATGTATTCACCATTTTGACACTGATTTTCTGTTCGTTTTGTTTTTGTTTGTTTGTTTGTTTGTTGTTGTTGTTGTTGTTGTGTTGTTGTTGTCGTTGTTGTTGTTACTGGTCCTGCGTGCGAGGAAAGTTTCTTTCAAAAAAAAGCAACTGGTTACTTGTTAAACATGTTTGTTTTAACTCTCCTCCGCTGTTTAGAATAACCCAGTCTGGGCTGAGGGACTGTCTGGCTTTGATGGAAGCGACTCTGACCGTTTCTCTGGTTTACAGACAACAGGCAATGACTGAGCATGGCGCCACTGGTGGAGAGCGTCTTGGCTTAACAGTCTTTTCCTTGTGTCCCATGCACACGTGAAACACTGCAATATGTTTTGTTTATACATTTCACTTTTAACATCGGGAGTCCACGATCTTCCCGGCTTTATTTAGTATCACACGGGGCAGCTGTACTTCCCTGTTATTAGAAAGCTTTATTTTATTTTCTGTCCTAGCAGCTGCTAATGCAATGAACCATATATAAGGATTGTTTATTTTCTATACACCTTGTCATTGTTTTTATGCTGAAGATAATGTTGGCCTATATTTCTTTGTTCCACAGTATCTGATTGTTCAGCATGTTGTCTTTGTTAATCTGAGGGCGATCTATTCCCCTCTACCGGATTGTTCAGCATGCTGTCTCTGGCAATTTGTGAGTGATCTATTCCCCTCTACCGGATTGTTCAGCATGCTTTCTCTGGCAATTTGTGAGTGATCTATTCCCCTCTACCGGATTGTTCAGCATGCTGTCTCTGGCAATTTGTGAGTGATCTATTCCCCTCTACCGGATTGTTCAGCATGCTGTCTCTGGCAATTTGTGAGTGATCTATTCCCCTCTACCGGATTGTTCAGCATGCTTCTCTGGCAATTTGTGAGTGATCTATTCCCCTCTACCGGATTGTTCAGCATGCTGTCTCTGGCAATTTGTGAGTGATCTATTCCCCTCTACCGGATTGTTCAGCATGCTTTCTCTGGCAATTTGTGAGTGATCTATTCCCCTCTACCGGATTGTTCAGCATGCTTCTCTGGCAATTTGTGAGTGATCTATTCCCTCTACCGGATTGTTCAGCATGCTTTCTCTGCAATTTGTGAGTGATCTATTCCCCTCTACCGGATTGTTCAGCATGTTGTCTCTGTCAGCCTGTGGTGATCTGTTCCCCTCTACCAGAGTGTTCAGCATGTTGTCTCTGTCAGTCTGTGGTGATCTGTTCCCCTCTACCAGATTGTTCAGCATGTTGTCTGGTTAAATCCGAATGAAGGTTATTCTGCATGATTCCTGCCTGCTGTCAGCACTGATGTAACTGACAATGTTTGAGATGTCAAACAACAGAGCTGACCACTGCATCCCCCCCCTCCCCTCCGCGCCTTGTCTCCTTGTTGGATCTTTAAACACAGCTTCAGATATTTTTGCTGCCATGTTGGTTACTGTTAATTTAATCTGTTGTTTTTGTACGACTTGTTTTCTGACATTAATTCCGTCTAATTTGTTCCTTCTCATTCATTTTCATTGATATTACATTCTAACACCACATGTATCATGCCATTTGCAGCTCTCCCTTCCCTATGTCCCCAACCCTTTCGCCCTGTTTATCCTTGGTCAGACTCTCGTTTTTGCCACGTTGACACACATTCAGTCAGATAAACAAACAAAACAAGAGTTTCTCTTTTAAATCCATAGTTTTTCGCATTATTTCTATGAAAGAATTCCCCCTTTTAGTCCATGATTTTGTTACATTATTTCTATGAAGAGCTCCCCTTTTTAAGCCATAATGTTGTTGCATTATTTCTATGAAAGAGTCCCCTTTTTAAGCCATAATGTTGTTGCATTATTTCTATGAAAGAGTCCCCTTTTTAAGCCATAATGTTGTTGCATTATTTCTATGAATGAGCTCCCCTTTTTAAGCCATAATGTTGTTGCATTATTTCTATGAATGAGCTCCCCTTTTTAAGCCATAATGTTGTTGCATTATTTCTATGAAAGAGTTCCCCTTTTTAAGCCATAATGTTGTTGCATTATTTCTATGAAAGAGTTCCCCTTTTTAAGCCATAATGTTGTTGCATTATTCTATATATCCTTTAAGCAAATGTGTTGCTTATTTCTATATGAGCTCCCTTTTTAAGCCATAATGTTTTGCATTATTTCTATGAATGAGCTCCCCTTTTTAAGCCATAATGTGTTGCATTATTTCTATGAATGAGCTCCCCTTTTTAAGCCATAGTTTTGATACATTATTTCTATTAAGGAGTCCCATTTTAATCCATAATTTTGTTGCTTTATTTCTATGAACGAGTTCCTCTTTGTAATCCATAGCTTTTTGCATGATTTTTATGAAAGAGTTTCCCCATTTTAATCCATAGTTTTTTGCATCATTTCTATGAAAGAGTTCCCTTTTTTGATCCATAGTTTTTTGCATGATTTCTGTGAAAGAGTTCCCCTATTAATCCATAGGTTTTTGCATTATTTCTATGAAATAGTTTCTACTATTGTTTCAGATAATCGCACATGTTCGAGGACACAATATTGCACAGGCGGTCACCAACTAATAAGTACTTTTAACAGTTGGCTTTTAGCAGTGCCATACGAAACGATATTTTCCTGTGGAAATGACTTGAGACAAAAGTCGTACGAGCAACAATACTTCAAAACAATTGACCGTATACATTACCAGTAAAAATGGGAGAGCATTTGTCGTAGGATTCTGTGAACACCTCAACGTGCTGCCATGATAGCATTATGTGACCTTCAGTACCTTCAGTACGGTTTGTCTCAGTGAATGGCGAACAAAGAGGTGGTGAGTAACAAAATTGTTATCTTTAAAAATCTCTGCACTTTACACCATCTTCTACCACAACAGAATATTTTGAATCTTCACACGAAACGTCGACACTTTAAAAACATGTCTTTAGCGTGTCATCCTCTTGTTGAAGCTCTCTGCGTTTATCTGGGGTTATATTCAAATTTGGGATAATAATATCAACAAGAGGTTTGTCAGGTTATCTCCCTTGTTTTGCCTGAGAACGAGTTGTGATGAGAGTCTGTGGTGAAAGCCTTCCCCCAACACACACACACACACACACACACACACACACACACACACACACACACACACACACACACACACAAACTCACCATTTCCATCATTTGTGGATCATACACAAGACGTATTTCCATGGATTGTGTCTGTCACTTGGGAGTCCAAGACATACGCACACATTTCACCACAAAAACAGGGCGTGGAATTACTTATAACTGCTACAGGAAATGATTCAACACGTCCATCAAATTGTACTGATCATCCCTGACTAGGGAACGTCTAACACCGGCCGTGGTACAGCCTGTATCTCTGAGTAATGTACCACTGTATGTATGAACACAGCACTCTTCCACATCAAGTCTAAACACTTTTCAACCACCACAAGGACATGTTCGGTATGTCAAGGGAGCGAAATCTCTCTCAAAAGGCTTTAAACGCTTTAGGGGAAAAGAATGTCAAGCGTGGTAGAGAAATTTGTTATGGCCAATTAGTGGTAGCACCGTCACCTAGCGCATATGTTTGAAATGTGCCAAGGAGGTTGAAGTGGTCAGGTCGCTAACTGTCACGTGATAGTTGGCATCCAAGGCGTGGAGGACTGTCCCGAGTTGTAACCCTCCTGATAGCAACAGGGAGACAAATTTATCCACCAGGATCTCGGAGTATCAAGTGGCACTAAAGGCTCAGTGAGCTGAAGATACTTACGATTTCTCCTCTCCTAGACACGATGTTCCCTTCCAATACATCAACCTGATTATTATGCACATGGGGACCATGTGCATGTATCTGTGTCCATAAACCACATGTCTAGCACAAAGGTACATTCTCACCTCCCGCATAAACATTTACACCGCGACCACGCATTCCGCATACTGCAAATATTCGCGGGGATTGGTCTGGTTTCCTTTTCACTGGGGAATACTTTGAGGCTGATCACGGGGATGATTGGAAACAGAGCTCTGATACTTCGCACGGATTGAGCTACGATCATATGGATACTGACAACACATACTGTCTTGCTGTTCTCTTTTTTTAATACAGAAGCTTTGAAGAAATAGAACTGACAGTAGGTGCTTCGAAAAGTTTAAAATAATGGCATCCGTGCAGAGACTTCCCACAATGTGCACACTCGTACTGATCCGTAAGCTCACACACGTCTTCTGCTTTGAAAAGCTTTGTAAAGTTTGCTTTCAAAGATCACGCAAACCTGTAAATCATGAATGATTCCTAAAATACCAATCTATTAAGCAAGAAAGTTACCAGAACGATTAAAACAATAGTTTCGTTTATAATTGTTGCGAATCATCGACGGTTTAGGGGCAATTTAGAGGAAAGAATATCGTAAATGGATAATGCACAGCCACGAAAAATAGAAGATACACAGAGGCCATTTTCTTAGGGCCAAGCACAAGAACCATTCCACAAAACCATGCACACATCAAAGGCCTCCCGAACTCAATCAGAGAATCACAAATGTTTAGTCACGACATCTGTAGCAGATAAAATGCACTTAGAAAACTGAAGAAAAAATCAAGGTCAAATGACAGGCAATCTGTGTATCATCTGTATGATATAGTCAAGCAATCGAGTCCGAGGATATAATGGCAACATCATCGTTCTGCTGGGGGCATGTTAAGAAGAAACCTTGCAACTGAAAAGACACAGAGTTCAAATTAAGCTTCCCAAACGCTTTTCATCTGCTGCTCTGCTCAGATCGCACCATTAAACACTATGGCGATATTGTAGAACTACCTATCAAAACAGAGAAATAATTAACACAATGTAGCACAAACAAAGCTCAGCTCGACGTCATGATTCCACCAGTATTGTGGGCGAGGTCACGTTGCCAGGCCTGTGTTAGGGCAGCCACCCACTCCACCCCCTGTTCCCACGAAATGTACGACAGATAAAAATCACAGGATAGCAGGGAGACACCCCGAGATTAGAGAGGCCACATCCACAGAAGATAGACAAATCCTCACAAAATGCATTTCAAATTGAAGAGATGAGCCAGTTCATTGAAAGGTGGACAGCGTGAAGCAAGAAGGAAAAGAGGAAGACAATTACAACAGACTGTTATTTTCAATATGCTAAGAAATAGATAAGTAAATCAATCATTAAATAAAGCAGGTAAAGTCAAACCAATGGCTCACATTTAATCTCTTCACACACGTTCTAAAGCAATGTTTAAAGTAGTCATGGTGTTGGATGGGACGGATTGAACTGAAGAGATGTCCTGAACTAAGAGCCAGAGTCCTGAATCAGTTGTCTATGCGAACGGTGTGGTGCAGAGTGTGAGTGTAATGGGTATGTGTACAACACAGACTGGAACTACTGGCTAACACCACATGTCATCTACAGTGCACAAGACAACACAGAGACAAGCGCATCGCCCCGGTGGACTGTCCTGTAGAAGCACTGTAGAAGACAAAGGGGTGGGTGCCTATCACCTCCCCTGAAGCTGAACAGGTTGATCCGTGTGGAACTCCCAGTCTGTAGAGCACAGGACACACCGCTAAGACAGTTGTGTGCCACACAGCATTGACACTAGCACCACAGTTAGCACGGCGACATGGGCACATGGGGAGAGGGGGGGGGTGGTCCCTGGTCTCCTCAAGGGCTCACATCAAACACACAGCCAGACCAACAACAGAACGGTCACTGGCCTATGCCAGTCTTTAACAGGGAAGACATCAAAACGACGAAACACAGAGCCCTGGTCACTTCAAAGGCACACACACACACACACACACACACACACACACACACACACACACACACCACACACACACACACACCCGTCTCTCTCTCTCTCTCTCTCTCTCTCTCTCTCTCTCTCTCTCTCTCTCTCAGTCCAGCTCTCTCTCTCCCTCTCTTGATCAAGGTGACCTCCACATTGAAAGTGGAATGACAGATCTCCACGATGCACAAGCATTAGTGTGCTTTATCTTGCTGTATGCCTGCACAGCGTGGGACCTCACAACGAGTGGGAAAGGAGGACATCAAGACATGGAAATGAGGTGTCACTGCAAGCCACTAAACACCAGACATGCTGACTAAATTACCAATGAACAAGTGTGTCACACCATCAAACAGCACAGAGGATCACACGGAGTTTTACTGACGTCAGTCAAGAACGGACAACGACGTCGGTATGACCATTTAACAAGATCCTGTCACCTTGCTGAAACAATCCTCCAGGGAACTGTGGAGGGAGGGAGACTGCAAAAAGATAGGACTGACAATAATAGCGGAAAAAATGGGGAAACCATGCCATGACAGTGTGTAAGCACGGGTAATGTTTTCAACTTTTGTCAAGAAAACAACACCATAGGTAAACAGTGTTTGAATCCCTAACTTCTTCTTGTCATTGATTGGACGCTGAGGCTGAGGCTCACTGAGAAGCTCAGTGTTTTGTAGGACGGGTGTGTTCCCATTATGCAGGGCAGTCCAGGAGTTGCCAGACGAAAGAAAGGGCGTTTGGCTTGGGCCGAGTCCTTAGCTAGTTTTCAACCTTGGGGGTTGTAAAAGGAAACCATAGCTTTCCTTGAGGCTTGGTAGTGGCCGATTTTGATGTAGTGCAGACAGACGTATGCTCAGGATTCCTTGGCTACAATATTGATTCGCTATGGGTAATTGCTAGTTGGGGAACGATGAATACATTAGAGAAAAGAAAAATTATTAATAAGTAAATGTCAAGGATTAATTTAATCAGACCAAAAATGAAATGAATGAAATGAACTCGTGTAATGAGAAGCACTTTGTGAAAACGCATAATCGGTTTTAAAGGGGAAAAAAAAACGTAAACTTTTTTTTTTTTTTAAAGATCGATAATTTGGTAAAGATTTCCCTTTGCATCCCGAACTGTAGGTAGGCTGTGTTTTGAGTCCCATTTGCAACGAATGCATAAATATCTTTTGGGTATCATGTTATGTGTAGAATGTCCAAAAACCTATTAATTCAAACTTATGTAATTATACACTCTAACTAACGTTAGGACTTGGGGTTTCTTTTCAGAAAACCTCAGCGTTCAACCCTGGGACTCCAGTTCCTTCCTCCTGGAAACTTAACTTTCGCTGGTGGAATGTTTAAAGAAAGAAATGTTTGAGCGGCAACAGTGTACTATAAAATGTAGAAAAAAAATGAAATGTATTTTCTATACACTGCTTTTTGAAAGAAAGAGAACTGGCATTATGGGGTCACGGAGCTACTTTTGTGAATTTTGTGAGTTTGGGAATTTGTGAAATATTTTTGTGTTTTGTTGACAAATTTGGTTAAGGGAGCTAAGAAAAGGAAATTCTTGTTTCCTCAGTCTCTCCTTTGGATGAATGGAGCAGATGCACGCGTATGGCGCCAACATGCCGTATGAATGATTGAGTGCTGCAAATGTGATGTGTGCCAAAAAAGTTGTAGACATTTTAGCCTTGGAACTCAACCAATAGAACTGGAGGAACCAGGTGAAATATTCTTTTATTCTATACTATTCTTGTCTGAGCGTACTTACAAAGCACCTATCCTTGGTAAGAGAGTAAGCTCTAAGCGCCACGGTCTTGTTCACACAAAGGGCTGCCTACCTGGGTAGAGCCACATGAAGAGCTGCTTCCTGGAGCTACAGTCAATGGTTTCCCATGACATTCAGGCGAATCTCCCTCACTCAGGTTGTCACCCATCCCCTTTCAATGCATGCTGTGTGTACACGTGTCATTCACATTGATTTGATTGATTTAATTTAGAGTCTCTTCACAACGATGGTGATATTAGACCACAAAAAAAGTATGTGTGTAAGTGCTTATATGAGTGTGTGTGTGTGTGTGTGTGTGTGTGTGTGTGTGTGTGTGTGTGTGCGCGCGTGTGTGCGTGCGTGCGTGCATGCGCGCGTGCATGCACGCCTGCGCGCGTCCGTGTGTGTGTGTGTGTGAGTGTGTGAGTGTGTGTGAGTGTGTGTGTGTGTGTGTGTGTGTGTGTGTGTGTGTGTGTGTGTGTGTGTAGCGTGTGTTGCGTGCGTGCGTGCGTGCGTGCGTGCGTGTGTGTTGTGTGTGTGTGTGTGTGTGTGTGTGTGTGTGCGCGCGCGCGCACGCACGCGCACGCGTACGTTCACACGCGAAACCTTGGCTTACAGTCCGATTCTAAGGACTTTTCGGGAAACAGATTCAAAACCACTTTTGAAACTCCGAAAGAAAAGTATTCATGTATTGTTATATTCCAACAGATATTCAAACCAGTGACTCCAGGATCAGGATCAGGAGTGTAACGCTTTGTCAACAGAGTTATTCCGGCGTGATGGTGCAGTGACTCCAGGATCAAGATCAGGAGTGTAACGCTTTGTCAACAGAGTTATTCCGGCGTGATGGTGCAGTGACTCCACGTGTCGTGAAGTGAGATGAGGAAGAAAAAAAAAGATGACATTAAAAAAAATCGAATTGTTAAATCCGTACAAACAATTGCAGAAATAGGCGTTAAGAAATATCAAGATAACACTTTTACAGTGTATTCATAATGTAAAAAATCCCCACTACATTTCTTCGGTCAGGGTTCAGGATATTCGGACATAGGGTTGTGCTTTGCATGTTTTACCCTTCCTTTTTCCTGTTGTAGCGCACGTTCTTTTACAGTACTTAACACGCATGAATGAAAAAAGAAACATATTTAATGCAAGGAAAAGATGTGATCGATGACACACTTTACAGAAAACTATTTTGTATTCAGATTATATCACATCAAACGACATGAAACAGCGAGTTTTAAAGTTACCTTAAAGATCGCTATAAATGAAGTTCATTTCAGTGTATGTTAGCAGAGAAATATACCAATGATATCCTCCTCCCTCCCTCCCTCCCTCTCTCTCTCTCTCTCTCTCTCTCTCTCTCTCTCTCCCTCTCTCTCTCTCTCTCTCTCTCCGCCTCTCTCTCTCTCTCTCTAATCATACGTTTCGGTCAAGACCTTTATTTCATCATGCCATGTTATGTAAAACAAGACAGTCACATGCTTCACTTGCGATAACACCTTTCACATCAATCAAATTTATCACTCACTTTACTTGCTAACGTGTTTTGACATGCACAGGCTCATAAATACCGACGTGCACAGGCTCACAAATAAACACACACACACACACACACACACACACAACACACACACACACACACCACACACACACACCTCTCTCCTCTCTCTCTCTCTCTCTCTCTCTCTCTCTCTTCTCTCTCTCTCTCTTCGCGCACGCGCGAGTGTGTGTGTGTGTCTGTGTGTGTATGTGTGTCTGTCTGTCTGTTTGTTTGTCTGTGTGTGTGTGTGTGTGTGTGTGTGTGTGTGTGTGTGCGTGAGTGCGTGGTTATGCGCGCGCGCGCGCGCGTATGTGTGTGTGTGTGTGTGTGTGTGTGTGTGTGTGTGTGTGTGTGTGTGTGTGTGTGTGTGTGTGATTCCTTCCAATTTACAATTAAAACACTGTTACTGTGTATATAATTCAACATTGGTTGCCTGCTGTCTGTCTTTAGTTTTACGTTGTTCGCGTTGTGCAAGATGTTTGTATGTGCAACAGAAGAGGCGTTTACCATGCCGTATCCTGTGATTATATGACTCTTGCTGGTACACTTGAAATGAGATATTTAAAAAAATGAACAGTGAAGAATCAGGTCTAGTTATATTATGACCAACATAATACAGCTGCCTTCTACCACTTTTTATGGTTAAGGTTGTTTCTGCTGCTTTGCTTGCTTTTTCGTTCAAATCAGCAAACTCGACTGCAGCCTCTAATCGGCACACACCACACCATCTGACAGAATCTGTTACTTCCAGTTTATTTCTGAGCATGTTGACTAACGCCTGAAAAGGTTACAGTTTTAACACATGATTCCAATATGCTTAGTTAGATTTCCTTTACATTTTCTGAACCCGTTTAGAATAAACGCATGCTAAGAGAGGTATATAGTTATCATAAAATTGGTTATATCCGAGTTCCTGATTTGACAAAAACTGGAAAACAGCGGAATCTTTGCTACCAAAGACTGGGGAATACGGAGAAATGAACCACTGAGTCACTTTACATGTGACACATTTATATGACTTATAGGACATATGAGAAAGCTAGCTGTAATTGCCATTCATGTAACTATAGTGCAGGAAAGAAACCAAGATGAAACCAAAATGTGTTCCTAACTTATTAACATACTTGGGTCAGATTGCTGTGATTATATTGAGACTCGTGTTATATTTCATTGTTCATCCAGTGTATGATAAATGAATATGTTCCCTTTGCAGAACAAATAGTAAACCATTTCATTTAACCTACCTAAATGGCATACAATTATTTATTTGAAGGAGAGGTTAAAAGTATGTGTGTGTGTGTGTGTGTGTGTGTGTGCGCGCGTGTGGTGTGTGTGTGTGTGTGTGGGGGGGGGGGGGGGGCATCATTACCAGTTCGGATCATTGGTTCGTGATTTTTACCTTTCCTAGCCGAATGCATTATTCACAAATTCCCCTGTTCAACAGACACGTGAGAGGCAGCAGACATTCCTGTACGTGACAAACACCTGGCTGTCATTGATATCTCCAACAAATCATTCAGTGGTCAACTGAAATATAAAAAGGCACTACACCGCGCAGTCATGTGAGTGCTTTTGGAGGGACAACAACATAACTCATAAATAGTAACAACACAAATAGTCGGAAGATAATACAGTATAACGTAACACGGCGAAACACAATGCAGCACAACACAACAGAATGTAAACTGCGCGCGCGCACGTGTGTGTGTGTGTGTGTGTGTGTGTGTGTGTGTGTGTGTGTGTGTGTGTGTGTGTGTGTGTGTGTGTGGAAATGTTGGTGTGTTGTTGAATTCATCTCGCTGTCAATCAAGTTATAATTGGTTTTTCTAACTGTCGATCCTTTACTCATTTGGGAAAGCATTTTCGTGACTATTTCGTTGCTATCCCCCCTCCCTTGCACCTGTACCTTATTTAGGTGAGTCACTGTTGGCAGCAGTTTCTGATTTTGTCCTAACTACTCTACTATTTGTTATTGATGTCATTCTATTTTGATGAATCAGTTTGTGCTTGCTGTTTTGCATTTCGAAGTGTCTAATTGTATTGTCATGTCAGTGTATTTTCTGGATACGCTTTCTACAGGAAGTTTAATGTGACTTTCGTAGACAGTAAATAATTGTCAAAAGCTACAATTCCTGTCTATGAAATACAGATTTGAAAGAAACACACATAAGCAAAACAACATCAACAACAGCAGCAACAGCAGCAACAACAACAACGACAGCAAAAACGATGACGACTACAACAACAGCAACAATGAAGAGGTGCCTTTCAATACCATTGTTCAAGGTCATGTTCTGTTTGCCTGTTGCAATACATCCATATAAATCCAACGTTTGAAAACTATGTCAAATCTGATTTCTTTTTGTTTGTTTGTTTGTTTGTTTTTTTGTTTCTTGGTTGGCCGGCTGGTTGCTTTGTGTTTTGCCCCTTACACCTCTAATTCCAGGGTCGTGGCAATATGCTAAGCAAGAGTTTTTAATTTACTATTACAAAAAATATAAAGGAGTGTAGGGTAACTATACAATTGCTTTGTTTACAGTGCGAGAGAAAACATTTCTGATTATAGGTTTGTCTTTTCCTAACAGGAATGAAGATGTGTTTTATATTAATCTTGAACACATTTCAAATATTGATCTTGATCATGTCAAAGCATGGTAACAGGAATTTTGTCATGTATTTTCCCGTGGTTTCCTGCAAATGTCAATATTATAATAATGTGAAACCACAGAAATAGGTGGACTTAATATAGGCAGAACTGTACTCAGATTTCAGAAGACACACGGGGAGAAGAATTCATCTTTAGTAGCAGAATAGACTGGATGTTCCCACCGATATTTGAAACACCGTTTGATCACTCAGTAGATGCTGACACATTACCTGATTATGAAACTTACCATTTTATAATTACTTCTACATTTTGGCTTAAATTTGGGACAAAGGATCAACATGATAACATTTTCAGCTTACATTGGAAAGATAAAGATAAAGATATCTGCCTTCAAAAGGAATTACGATGGTTCCCTTATGCAACTAGTGAAGAGTTTTCATATCTGTAATATATATTTTCTTAATTTCATGTTCCCAGTTTCTCCATCTTCAACACCCCCCCCCCCCCCCCCCCTCCTTAAGTCCAAATCTTTGACAAGTCATTACGATGAAGACAGTTGAGTTGTTGGCCTGCGCTTGTTTTTCCCCCCCATTGGATTGTTCGTCAATGCATTTGTCTGACTTTATTCAAGTTTAAAAGGCTCTGCCAGTCTTGAATAAAAGTTACTCTGTGTTAGGTTTTCTTATGGGAGCCAAAGTTACCCCACTTGTTTACTGTTTATTGTTTACTGTTCCCTGCCTCATTTCATTTCCAATTTTGTTTCGATTAAATCGAGGTTATTTGTATTTGTTTCTGTCCATCTGTGTGTTTGCCTTTTGATCTCCCTTGCATCCTTGGGTGGATCCTCAAGCGTAGGCTCAAAGATTGTCCCCTACATTTGATACTATTTGCATAATGTCTTTAGTTTTTCAGCAACTTTTTTCATCCCCACACTTTCGTTTGGTTTCCTTTACTACCCTTCACTGGCTGCTTTGGGGGTTCTATTGGATTCTTTTTTGCACCCTTGGTGGTGAGAACACCACAGTATTATGGACTGTGGTGTGTCTCTATTTGACGCCAGGAGCGCGGACACAATCAGCCGTGTCTCCCTGATGAGTTCCGATCCAGCAAACGAAAGGCCTCGGAGCAGGCAATACAAATATATCTGCCTTCAAAAGGGATTACGATGGTTCCCTTATGCAGCTAGTGAAGAGTTTTCATATCTGTAATATATTTTCTTAATTTCATGTTCCCAGTTTCTCCATCTTCAACACCCCCCCCCCCCCCTCCCTCCTTAAGTCCAAGACTTTGACAAGTCATTACAATGAAGACAGTTGAGTTGTTGGCCTGCGCTTGTTTTTACCCCCAATATTAGATTGTTCGTCTATGTATTTGTCTGACTTTATTCAAGTTTAAAAGGCAGTGCCAGTCTTGAATAAAAGTTACTCTGTGTTAGGATTTCTTATGGGAGCCAAAGTTACCCCACTTGTTTACTGTTTAAGATAAAGATTATGTTCATTAGATTACCAGCGAAATAATACTTTTGCTGCTGGACACGCTGCTTCCGGAAATTGATGTCGAAACAATTTCTTATACAACCATGATGTTAATAAGTTAATGTGAACAAAAGAGTTAGAAGAAAGTATTCTGGATTTAAGAAAACAGTTATGAAAAATAGACCAAATCTGATCTGAAAAAAAAATAACGCAGAGTTCATTTCTTTAATTGGGACAAAACTGGTTGGTAATTCATATTGAAAGCATGTCAGCGCTCTGCTGTGGCCCAGAATTTGGCAAAGAGATGGGCTTTTTATCTATATAAGACATCATGAAATCTAGTCACTGCCAAAAAAAAAAAAAAAAAATCAACGCCTTGTTGTCACGTACACAGGGGAAGTAAACGAGGAGATCTTATCTAGCCTAAGTTGAGATAATAGATGTTATGATGAAGCAAATAAAGCAATTAAAGGAGTAAAGATTGCAAGTAGAGAGAACGAAATTTGTCAATTTGCTGATGAGGAAAATTAATACAAGAGGGCGACAGATGATCATTTGAAGGAACCATTAAAGTTATTTTTATTTGGGGTAAAGCCTTTGGCTTAAATGTTGAAACATGTTGGGCAATTTGATTTCGAAGTAACAAGGGATTACTGTATAATACATATGCCTCATCGGCATGTAGACGGAATCCGAAGAAGTTTAAGATAGTAGGTATTTAGTTTACAAATGACCTAAAAGAATATATAAATAATAACCCTGAGGGAAATTTCAGTGAAAATGAAAGTACTTTATGGTGTTTGGCGAAAGAGACATGTGACATCTCTTGGATGTTTTGCTGAGTTAAAATCTCTGATCCATTATATATCCTTGTCTCTATCTGTCCATATATCTCTTTCTCTGTCTATCTTTTCGTCTGTCTGTCTGTCTGTCTGTCTGTATCTCTCTCTCTCTCTCTCTCTCTCTCTCTCTATATATATATATATATATATATATATATATCTGTCCATGTATCTCTATCTCTGTCTCCCTACCCATCTCTCTCTCTCTCTCTCTCTCTCTCTCTCTCTCTCTCTCTCTCTCTCTCTCTCTCTCTCTCGATATATATATATATATATTTGTTAAAAAATATTTTTAAAAATGAAGTATTAAAATCTACAAGCTTGTTTCTAGCGTTGCTATCTTCAGGATATCTTCATGAAGATAGCAACGCTAGAAACAAGCTTGTAGATTTTAATACTTCATTTTTAAAAATATTTTTTAACAGATGTTGCTCCCCAAGGGGTTGAGCACCTTCAGATTTTTTAAGGACTTTTTTATATTGTTCATAATATCTATCTATCTATCTATCTATCTATCTATCTATCTATCTATCTATCTATCTATATATATATTATATATATATGAACAATATAAAAAAGTTCTTAAAAAATCTGAAGGTGCTCAACCCCTTGGGGAGCAACATCTGTTAAAAAATATTTTTAAAATGAAGTGGTAAAATCTACAAGCTTGTTTCTAGCGTTGCTATCTTCAGGATGTCTTTTGGGGCACGCCAACGATCTTTTATGGCGTGCGGGACTTGATTTCAACTCTGTGTGTGCAGGTGGATCTCATTTGCTGCACGTGCGGCCTGTGGTTCTTATTGGGGCCTGTTCAGGTGGAATGTGCTAGCAAAGATTTCCACTTGTGCCTGCAATTGTTTACAATTTCTACTTTTGTGTTCAGAGTTGCTAAGTGTGGTTTGCATAATATTAACCATTTTTCTGCGGAGCATAGATTGCATCTTTTTGAAATATTGTTGTATGGTGTTGCTCTTTTTATGATTTTCCATGATATGTTGTAGTCTATTTTTTTATCTTTGAGTCTCCAGATGTATTTGCTCAGCTCTGTTTGATTTTTGTATTTTTCATTTTTGAATGACTGTTTGTGGTTTGCGTATCTGGTTTTGAAAGTGTTTTCAGTAATCCCTACATATGTTTCTTCTTCATTTTCTGATGTTACCGTAGCTTGGTATACAATGTTGCTGTGAAGACATTTATTGCTCAGGGGGCACTGTTCTTTTTTAGTGCAGTTGCAAGATGTCCTTTCGGCACCCTTCTCTTTTATGTTGCTTTTCATTTTGTTAGATGAATCAATCATGTTTTTGAGGTTGGGCATACATGAGTATGACAGTTTAATGGTGTTTTTGTTGAATATTTTGGACAGTTTGTGTTCTTTTGGGAATGATGTTGCCAAGATTTTAAAGAATTCTTTTCCTACATTTGTTTTTACTTGTCCATCGTATGGTGGGTTGTACCATATGATCTTTCTTTTCCTATTTTTCTTAATTCTGTTCGTGTTGTTGTCTGGACTGTATTGTAGTTTGTAATTGTAACCACTTTTTTGTAATGCTTCTTGATATTCTGTTGCTGCATCATTGAATGCGTTTTCATTGCATGACAGATTGGATAGTCTCTTGTTTATACCATTGGGTATTGTTTTTAGTATAGATGGTGGGTGGTTGCTTTTGATGTTTACGTAGACTGGTATGTCATTGGGTTTTTTGTATGGTTTGTACACATGGTCATTGAGGTCTAATGTTATGTCTAGGTAACTCACTACTTTTTTGTTTGCTTCTATTGTGATTTTTAAGTTGTGGTTTTTAAAGATTTTACATAATTCTTTTTTCTTGTTTTCAATGGTTCTCGGATTGTTGTTTAATGCAGCGAGGCCGTCATCTCTGTATAAACCGGCCTGTTTTCCAAGTTGTTTTTGGATGTTGGATAGCATGAATAGTCCGACTAGTTCACATGTTTCGGCACCATCATACGATCCCATGGTTACATCAAATGTGGAGTTTTTGCTCGTTTTTTTAATCCAAGTTTCATTTCTGCTATGGAGTAAGGTTTTTTTGGTGTGGAAAATAATCTCCATTTCTGACTCTGTTATATTTGTGTATTTGTTGGCAAATTTCAAAGCTTTGTTGAGTAGTTCTTCATCTATGGATGGATAGAAGTCTACTATGTCAAATGTAATGAACATTGTATTTCTCTGTTTGTTGAGTTTCTTAAACCATTGTATGACTTCATAGCTGTTTTTCCAAAGGTTGTATTCGGTGTTTGATTTTATATCTTCTATAGCCTTTTCCAAAATTCTCTTGCTTCTTTTGCCCAGTTCGGATTTAGATGGGTTTATTAGTCTACATGTTGGGTTGTTTTGGAAGTTAGGCTTGTGGTCTTTAAGTGATGAAGAACTACTCAACAAAGCTTTGAAATTTGCCAACAAATACACAAATATAACAGAGTCAGAAATGGAGATTATTTTCCACACCAAAAAAACCTTACTCCATAGCAGAAATGAAACTTGGATTAAAAAAACGAGCAAAAACTCCACATTTGATGTAACCATGGGATCGTATGATGGTGCCGAAACATGTGAACTAGTCGGACTATTCATGCTATCCAACATCCAAAAACAACTTGGAAAACAGGCCGGTTTATACAGAGATGACGGCCTCGCTGCATTAAACAACAATCCAAGAACCATTGAAAACAAGAAAAAAGAATTATGTAAAATCTTTAAAAACCACAACTTAAAAATCACAATAGAAGCAAACAAAAAAGTAGTGAGTTACCTAGACATAACATTAGACCTCAATGACCATGTGTACAAACCATACAAAAAACCCAATGACATACCAGTCTACGTAAACATCAAAAGCAACCACCCACCATCTATACTAAAAACAATACCCAATGGTATAAACAAGAGACTATCCAACCTGTCATGCAATGAAAACGCATTCAATGATGCAGCAACAGAATATCAAGAAGCATTACAAAAAAGTGGTTACAATTACAAACTACAATACAGTCCAGACAACAACACGAACAGAATTAAGAAAAATAGGAAAAGAAAGATCATATGGTACAACCCACCATACGATGGACAAGTAAAAACAAATGTAGGAAAAGAATTCTTTAAAATCTTGGCAACATCATTCCCAAAAGAACACAAACTGTCCAAAATATTCAACAAAAACACCATTAAACTGTCATACTCATGTATGCCCAACCTCAAAAACATGATTGATTCATCTAACAAAATGAAAAGCAACATAAAAGAGAAGGGTGCCGAAAGGACATCTTGCAACTGCACTAAAAAAGAACAGTGCCCCCTGAGCAATAAATGTCTTCACAGCAACATTGTATACCAAGCTACGGTAACATCAGAAAATGAAGAAGAAACATATGTAGGGATTACTGAAAACACTTTCAAAACCAGATACGCAAACCACAAACAGTCATTCAAAAATGAAAAATACAAAAATCAAACAGAGCTGAGCAAATACATCTGGAGACTCAAAGATAAAAAAATAGACTACAACATATCATGGAAAATCATAAAAAGAGCAACACCATACAACAATATTTCAAAAAGATGCAATCTATGCTCCACAGAAAAATGGTTAATATTATGCAAACCACACTTAGCAACTCTGAACACAAAAGTAGAAATTGTAAACAATTGCAGGCACAAGTGGAAATCTTTGCTAGCACATTCCACCTGAACAGGCCCCAATAAGAACCACAGGCCGCACGTGCAGCAAATGAGATCCGCCTGCACACACAGAGTTGAAATCAAGTCCCGCACGCCATAAAAGATCGTTGGCGTGCCCCAAAAGACATCCTGAAGATAGCAACGCTAGAAACAAGCTTGTAGATTTTACCACTACATTTTAAAAATATTTTTTAACATATATATATATATATATATACAGGCAGACAGAGAGAGAGAGAGAGAGAGAGAGAGAGAGAGAGAGAGAGAGAGAGAGAGAGAGAGAGAGAGAGATGAAGCAAAGTATAATATGATAACTTATGGCAAATGCTCCTTTCGTCAAGTTTTAATACTCTTGT
>CM065732.1:10082640-10102640 GCA_033310375.1 Conus canariensis
ACCGTAAAACCATCTTTCGTGTTGTCCGAAATGTCCACCATTTCTAAAAACCATTATATTAGTCTTACTCAGATTCACTGTCATCTGCAATCTATCTGATACCTTTTTCAAAGCATCCAGTTGGTTCTGCAAACCTACTGGCGTATCTGCGAGAAGAACAATGTCATCAGCAAATAGCATTAAAAATAGCTCAGTAGCCCCTGGTAACATCTGAATTCCATGCTTCCCATTTTCCGAAATATCAATTGCAAGCTCATTAATGAAAAATGCAAACAACTTGGGACTGAGCAGACACCCTTGTTTCACACCATGCGGACAATCAAAATAATCTGAATAAGTGCCTTTTTCACGAACACATGCACGCACAGAGTCATACATTCCTCGAACAGCTGCATACAACTTCCCATTTACACCATTTTTCCTTAAAATACTCCACAAGACATTCCTATTCACAGAATCAAAGGCTTTCTGAAAATCAACAAAGGCAACATACAATTTTGACTTTTTTTTATAAAAATTTCTGCACTAAAGCATATAATGTAAATATGTGGTCTATTGTGCTGTATCCGGATCGGAAACCAGCTTGTTCTTCTACTATTTTCCCTCCTCTTTCTGCCCAGGTGGTTAATCTTTTATTAAGAATATGAGTGTATATTTTACTTAAAATACTTGTCAGTGCAACGCCTCGGTAATTATCTGGATTATTATTATCTCCTTTTTGTGAAGAGGAATTATTATGGATTTTGACCAAGCCTCAGGAAAGATTCCTTTTTGGAACAGCGAATTAAACAGATTTACAATGAAGTCAATAACGATTGAGTTGGCACATTTAAACATTTCACAAACTACTCTATCCGGTCCTGCGCTTTTGCCACATTTAAGGTGATTTATGCTGTTTATAACCTCATCTCTTGATATCTCATTATTAAATAATGGCTCTTCTGTACATAGAACTTCATCGTCCTCCTCTATGTTTTGAGTTTTCGAGTCGTCGTTAAAACAATTAAATACTTCGAAAAAGTGATCGTACCACTGTTTTGAGCTTATTTCGTTGTATATCACTGGTTTTCTACTTATCGATCTAATTGTTGACCAGAATAATTTGGAGTCGTTAGCAGATGATCTTAACTTATCTAGTCGTTTCTCATCGAATTCCTTTTTCTTCTCTCTTTTCATTGTTGTGTATTCTTTTCTTTCCTTAAGAGAATGTAAATATGTTTGTTCAAGACCACCCATCTTATTTTGCACGAAAACCCCCCTTTTCACATACAAATCACGTCCATCTCATGCTACTTTTTGCCAAAATTAACACCTGTTTTCTAAACAAAATTAACACGCAAAACCTCCAAAAATCGACGTAATCGGTACATTAAAATGGGGGGCTTGCGTGCTAGATAAGATTTGGTGATCGTGAACCCGTATATTTACATTCTCTCCCTCAGCTATTAACGTCCGCGGGACTTAGCCCTTACTACTTTTTTAATATGTTCTTCTACTTCCAGCACTATTAATAAATCAGAACAAACAACTAGCCTTCCATCTTGATTAGTTATTTTTACATCTAATGAATTTATAGCCCCCTCAATTAATTCTTTAAATTGACTGTTTCCATCAAACCCATATAGCTGATAATCGCAAAACCCCGCCTTAATTGACGGCAGCACTCTTAGAACTGTAGATGGATGACCATTAAACAAATTAGTATTTGTTTTTAACTGTTGTAAATGAACATACAACATTGGGTTTACGAGAAAATCAGAAGGTTTATTACCTTCAAATTGATAAGCATCTTCTCTTGTGCTAAATTTATAAGATTTGTCACTAATGTGAAAGCCCAAGATTTGAGCAAGCCCTCTAGGAAAAGTGTACTCTCTTTTTTCTTCTAGTGGAAAATTCATAGTAATTCTAAGGTTTGCCTCGTTAATTGTTAACAATATGCCAGATTCGTTAAGTACTTCTTTTAAAGAACAAAAGTTGTAATAACCATTAGGTATTTGTATATGGCTTATTTGATTGCCTTGTTCGTCATCAACATTAATCCAGTTATTTTGAGCTCCTTCAGATATGTTAACCCACATAACTTTAAAGCCAATTTCTTTAAGGGCAATCCTACAACTCCCGCTCCAATTAGTAATTGGGTACGTTAAGAACACACGCTCGTTTTGCTTGGTTATATAGATGTACATCTTTTTTATAACTATTTAAAAAAACTAATTTAAAAATGGAACCTTTTAAATATAATGAAAGTGCCACTTACGACGTAGGAGCGTTTTATAACCCCAAATCTTTGGACTTTAGTAACCTAACCATCGCAGTAGACGAATCATATGGCTTTCTAGTCAGACTTGTAAACCCACTAACTAGATATTTAAATCCTCCAATAAAGAGTGACAGAGTGCCATCAGCATGGTCATCTCACCCCATGGCTTTTTACCAGAATCAGTTAAATTTTGCCATTTACTGCGCAACCACTGGCTGCGGTGTTTCATATGCAAACCATTTAAACCACCCCAACCTCTTAGTAAGGTCAGTATATAACTTTCATGTTTATTATCAGTATAGACGCATACTAACTGAACTACAAGTACGCCCCCCCAATCCATGTCTCAGCCCAATGGACAATAATGCATATGAAAGAATCTGCAATGAATTTAACATTAATCCTTCAACTGACTTTAGACAAAAGTTAGACCGCAATCATGGGCTAGGCACATTGTATTTGTGGGGTACAAAAAGAGAATATACTTATGACTACTGGCCTGGCCACACCTCTTTTCAACCAAACAAACAAGTTCGATTGGGATCCATAGAACAAAAACATCCTAATGCTTGGGCAACATTTATCTTAGATGAAAGTGAAGGCCTAACAATGCCAGGAGTGCAAAGGCTTAATGACTCCATACGGACATACGTTTGGTGCCTTTTAGGAGCACAAGCACAGACTAAGTCTAGCATAGTAGATCAATCTACAGGGTTTGATGCCAGAAAACAATTTCTAGCTAATTTAGAAGATGCTATTAACTCTGCTGTTGATTTGCCTTCCAGCATACAAAGGTACCAAAACGTTCTTACACACGCTAGGTCAAAGGTTGACTTTGTTGTGGGCCATGGATTATACATGCTGCCCTCTGACCTTAGACTACAGATTGGCATGATACAGAATTATAATAATGAAATCCTCATAGCCGGAGACGATCAAAACTTAGGACACAATCAAGGTTTAAACACAAGGCCCGCGCCAGCCATTTTTAAAAAAGTATTTAGCCCAGAACCTGCAGAAAGCGACCCCCCACCAGTTATAAGCAGCCCAGAAATCGACCCCCCACCCGTTGATGTGCCTCACCCCGACAGACACACTAGTGAAAAGACAGCCCTCGTTGTATTTTTAACTTTTACTGGATTAGCCATACTTTATTTCACTAAAAATTAATCCAGCAGCTAGCACTCCTAACGTCCACAGATGGTCAGCCATATAACCAGCCACTTTGCCTATGGTAGACAAAACCCAACTAACAACACTGCCTATTATGCCAGGCAGAGCATCAAGCGCTTTGACAGCTAACTTCTTTAATAAGTTTGCTAGATGGCGCAATTGTTTTCTAATCCAACTTTTACCAGGCTGAGGCGTTGGAGGCGCTACTGGCCCTGTTGGCGCACTACCTGTTAAAGCATAAACCAGTGTAGAGATAGCAAACCCAACAGCCGTTAATATACTAACTATTGTAATCCCCTGTTCTCTGAACAGAGTCCTTATTCTTTCTGCTAATGTAGTATTTTCATAAAGTATTCTGTTTATAGTCTCTCTGATTCTGCTTGTTTGTGATGCTAGCTGTGCTCTGTTAGTAGACAGCACTTCTAACCTGGCCGCCCTTTCTAGCATTAACTCCTGTATTTTCACCTGTATTCTAGCCTTTTCTTCTACCCCTAAATTGTTATCATCTGCATCAGCCAGTTTATTTTTTTCTTCTCTTATCTCTCTCTCTAACTCGCCAAGTTTTGACAAGTTGTTTTTTAGCTCGCCATTTATTCTCCGTAGAGCATCATCAAGGCCCCTGAGTTCACGTATAGCAGCTTTAAGATTCCTGTGTACACTCTCAGACAATGGAGGATCATCAATTGTTTTTAAAGCCGTTTCTTCTTCAGGACTCAGCTCACGTTTCTTTGACTAGGCGAACCGACAATTGTTTTTAACTGCGTCTCCTCATTAAAACTCGTCTCAATTTCTGCTATTGCTTCATCTGTTCTTTGACTTAATTCTTGAATAGAGATCATTTCTATTTCAGATCGTGTTGGCAGCCTTTGCCTCAAGTTCTGTAAAGCACTAACAGCCTCAGGCCTTAAATCTTTAATAAGGGCTAATCGCCTTCGGTCGGCAACAGGGAGATTTCTAAAAATTGTGCTCTTGCTTAAAAACTTGGTTGGGTCTGGTTTTGTAGTAAGTCGTATAAGGCCTTTACTAGTCCTTACATACAGATGATTATTTTTATCCATCTTCAAATCAAAAGCACTGTGGCCTTCTGGCGGCTCTAGTCCTATGCTTCTATAGAATGAGTTAATTTTATTTGTTAATAGTTCTGCACGAGCTGTAATAACTCCAGGGGGTGTTTCTTCTAATGAAGGGGTTGAAGAACGTGCTTCTTCAAGTTCATCTTGCAATGAAGGACCCGATTCTGTTTCATCATCTTCTTCTTCAATAGGACTAATCGCGTCAAAATCTTCATCCATATTTTTTATTTATATTCTTTTTTGTTTTATAAAAAATGAACTCATACGGTTGTGACCTCGATCCATACAGAAAAGAGAAGGAACCCCACGGCGTAAGAGGTATAAGGCAGACTGTAATTAGTGTAAATACTCCATCAACAGTTCAGCCTGGACAAACTTTAATAGTCAAGTTCCCTGATCTTGGCGTTGATGATGTTATAATGCCAGGCACTGCTAAACTATCATTCAAAATAGATATTACATCGGAAGATCCTAATGCTACTGTTGTTGCTAATTTGGGCAGGGCAATCGTTAAACATATGGCAATCAAACTGGAGGGCAGAGAAGTCTTTGTACTAAGCGAGGCAGACATTTTTGCCCTCTATTCTGACCTATGGCTGCCTAAAAAAGAAAGAAAAGAGAAAGTTTATCAGGGAATACAAAGCCCAAACGGTCTCAAGCACAGAGTTGGAGCCGAGGATGCAAAGAATGATATTAAAGATGAGGCAGTAGCAGAAGCATTTGGCAACAGATTCTGCATCCCTCTAGATTTTGAGCTGTTAAAGACGCATATGCCATATTACCAAGGTGCACTAAAAGAAAAACTTACTTATGAACTGACATTTAATCTTAGCGAGTCTGTTGTTCTGTCTGAAGATCCTGAAGCTAAATACACAGTCAGCGACATTTCTCTTGAGTTTGATGTTGTTACTAACCCTGAACTGGCCAGAACAATCTTAACCCAGTATAAAAATAAAACAGTTATTTATTATGAAAGAGTTATACACTCCACTACAGAAAAATAGAAACAAGCGAGACACTCTCTGGAACATACATCTAAATCAGTCTCTGAAGTCTTTAAAAGGAATTTTGTTCTTGTTTACTGAAGGAACAACTCCTTTTCATAGAGAATCAGAAGCGTTTTATAATCCAAAAATTGAGAAGGTTGACTGTGCAATAAATGGTAAGTCTGATCAGTTGTATTCGGGTCGCGGACTTTTACCTCACCAACACTTTGATGAAATAAGAAAGTTATTCGCTGGAGGTAGGCAAAGAGATCCTGCAGTTGATCGCGTATGTAAAAAACTTCGCCTTTATGATGTAAGACTCGAAGACTACTTAATAACCAAATATGGGCTGTGGCTGGATTTTAGATCCACATTTGACAACAGATTGTTTGGAAGTGGAGAAAGGGTAGGGCAAGATGGTATAAAAATAAATATTCACAAGAAAGCAGACGGAAACGCACCAATACAAATGCATATTTTTATGGTTTGTGATGCTCAGCTAAACATTGAAGAAAACAGGCTAAAAGACGTGGCTTATTAAAATGCAGAAGAAATATTCTAATAAAAACAGATGGATAGTTTGAAGTTTCTGCCCAAAGATCCGCACTGTTCTCTTATCTGCGGGATTACTGGGTGTGGGAAAACTGTCTTCGTACTTGATTTGTTACAAACAATATACAGGTTTCATTACGAGCACATTGTTATATTCTGCACAACCATTAAGCACAACAAGTCTTACAAAGAAAGGAAGTTTATTTGGACAGACGATAATATATTTTTAGTTGATCCTAGCGACAAACTGAGCGACTGTTTAGAACATTACTATAGACTATTTGAGGGAACTGAAACGCTGTTTATTATTGATGACTGCTCAGCTGAACGAGACATTGTTAAAAAAAGAAAAGCTCTGTCAAAGCTAGCCTTTAGTGGTCGCCACGCCTTAGTTTCTGTGTGGCTCTTAACTCAAAAATACAATGCTGTCTTAAAAGACTTTCGATCGCAGTTAAAATCGGTTGTATTATTTTACACTAAGGACAAAGATAGTTTTGAAGAATGTTTAAGTGAAAATTATATAATAAGGGACAAAGATGAGCTAAAAAAAATAAAAGAGCAGTTAGAAAAATCTAAGCACGCTAAACTATGCTTACGGACTGATCCCCCAGTTCAATACGTTTGTTTATTGTAGATTGTTTATTATAATTTTAATATTAAAAAGAATGTCTCGAGGGCCAGAATCAAAAGCAGAGTTAGCTCCTAAATGCGTTGCAGTAGAGCTAAAAGATCTAGCAGATACAACGGACTTTGATCTAATAGGAGTGACAGGAAATGTTTATGGATTTGAATACACAGATGATGGGGTTTACAAACGAACAGAAATTGAAGACAAAAAACGACAGCAGTATCCTACCCTGGAAGAGATAAGAAATTTAAGGGCAAACGATTTTGGCAAACACGAATACAAACTTCATAAACGAGAGAATGCTTGGGCGTTGCTTCCTGACATTAACTGGGATTTAAAATTTGAACTACGAAGCCCCCATGTATACTTTGATAAGAAATACAATTTTAGAAAAGCTTTGAATGAAGGACGCCTTCTTGCTAGCCTAGTCCCAGGATTACAACAGAAAAAGCAGATTGAAATAACTAAGCAGGGCTCTGTATATATGCTGCGGAGAAAGAAGTCCTTAGCTGAAGTGGGGGGTGACACCGTCGGCTTAGAGTTTAACCCAAAACTAGAATCACTGCCTAGAAAAATGACGATGCTTTTTCGCTTATTTATTACTCCGAGGGAGTCTGATCCTAGTTTGCCAGAGCATACGTTAATCAGAGGTGTACAAATAAAGTCTGAAAACTTGGACGGGCCTCTCAGGCTTGTTATTGCTAATACTAAAAACGGGGATGAAATAAACACTTCTGTATCTTCTGACAAAGTTACTGTGATGGTTGACAAAGACAAACTAACAGTACTCGATTTTATTTTCATTAAGTATGTTGATTTTATTGCGTTTTACTCTGTTGATGAAGTGCTGCCAGAAGGGTTAATAAGAAAATATGTACAAGATTAATCTTAATTAAAAAATTAATCTTAATTAAAAAATGGAGGTTCAACAGTTTAGGTTAGAGCAAATAACTGAACTTCAAAAGGAAATAGAAAGTGACTTGGATAAGTATAGGACTACTAGAAGAAATATGCTAAAGCTTTAAATACTCTTTCTTATGTAATTACTGGCTCATCAGCTGTAGCTAGCGTAAGTGCTGGGTCTAGTGTTGCTCTTTTAGCTACTGGGGCCGGGGCACCAGCCTCTTTAGCATTAGGGGGCCTTGGACTAGGTTTAGGCGCCATGTCTATGATTGTAAGTGCTGTTTTAAAAAAATTAACTCCTAAATTACAAAAGCACACCGCCATTGTTGCCTTAGCATCAGCAAAACTTTGTTCATTAAGATTAAGAATAAGCAAATCATTACAGGATGAAAACATTACAGCTGAAGAATTTCAGAAGCTTATGGCTGATGGTGAGGATTATAGACGACAAAAAATTGAACTTCAAAAGGAGTGGAGAAAGACTTTTACTTCGCGACAGGTAGACACTGATGCAATTAAACAGAACATTGAAAAACAAACACATGATCGGTTAAACCCAAAATAAGCCAAAAAAATAAGATGTGAACTAAAATAAATAAATAAATCATAAGTTTTAGCAAAAAAATAATACTATTTTTTTAACTAATCGGCACTGTGTTTGGCGGGACAACTTGCAACTCTTCGCGAACAAAGGATCTTTTAGGGGCAGGCTTTTTAGACGCAGTAGCACCGCTAGAAGAGAGAGTTTCTCTTAAATAATACACGGGAGGCGTTGTTTTCATGATTCTTTCAACTTCATATACGTCTACGCTCCATATGGGGTCTGTGGCTCTAATTCTAACATCGCCCTCTGCCTCTCCAGGAGCATACAAGTATCTTACTTTTAATCCAAAAGGCAAGAGTTTTTGATTACCTTGAATGTCTTCAGTAATGCTAATTTTTTTTAATTTGATCGCGTTTACTGGTTTAAGGCCTGTTGCTTTAAATTCTTCATTGTTCATGGCACGTAAGACTGCTGGCAATCTCCTAACCCATTCTGTGTTGCGTTTTCTGTCCATAATTTCTCTATGATATTGATAAGTAAACAGGCGTTCAGCTAGATTCTTATTAAAGTTTTCTACTAGGGCTTGTGACCGATGGTTGCCTGGGATCCCTCTCTTAACTGTAACATGGTGTTTTAAAAACAGTTGGTTTACAGAACCTTTAAACTCTTTTCCATCATCAACTTGAATCATCCTAGGATACTTTAATGGGCCTTCATGTATATTTGTTGTAAAGCCACAGCCACGGCGTTGGCTTTTATCCGTTAAAGGTTCGGCGTTTTGTATCTTTGAAGCCATGTCAACAACTGTCAGAGCATACTTAAACTTTTTCTTCTAACTTTTCATGTGGAAGATACAGCAAAGTCCATCTGGTGGGTGTCATTTGGAATGAATTAACAAATTTAGGCCTTATTATTCTTTTTGGGGAGGCAGTATATTTGCCCAAATTGTTGTTTTGAAAGCCAGTCTTTCGCATTGATTCAGAACCCCAGCAGCTTTACTCAGTTTTCAATAGCGTATTTCCTTTCCACATACCCTCTAGGAGAATAAATTATTTTGTACTTCGTATTGTCCATATTTTAATGCAGTTTATTTTACCAAGAAAGTGAGCAACAAGATAGACTGAGGTCATCCCAACTGCATAAAAAACTATCTCTGAAACCTTTCTGTTCCTCAGATAGTTCATAAAAGTCGGACAGTTCTGGGCGGCGGCGATGTTAGAAATTCTTTCCTGTCACTAAGTATACTCATTCATTGGTCATCAACGTCTGTAAATGTGTGCTTGCATGACCCTGTTCTCTTAACTTTTTATTAATAAAGTCTAAGTGAGCAATTCGTCTTTTCTCATAAGCGTCTCTTGCCCTTAGCCGCTCTTCCATTGCCTTGTTATGGCGTTCTCTCTCTTCTCGGACCGCAATTACTAAACATATATTGCTGCCAGAGAAGGCCAAAGCATTAACAAATGCTCCTCCCACATCAGAACCATCCAGACATCTTTTATAAATCATATTTTCTAGATTAATCTGCCTATGCATTAATCTTTCTATGCATTAATCTGCTATGCATTATATTTTCTGGGATAATCCCTGTGCAACAAGAAAGTCTTTTGAGGCAATCCCTGCAGTAATTTACAACTATAACCTTAACAACATCCTCAATGTTAACTTCTAGATCCGCCGGCTTCATTTTTAACATGTTTTTGCTAGCACGCTATAACCAATACTAAGACCTAATTACAGCAGAATGGTAAATCGTATTGATAATCTTTTTTTCACTCATCTTTTTATTAACTAAAAAAATAATTAAAATAATCATAATACGAAAGACTGTCTATGTGCTTTTTAATCAATAATCTTTTGTTGTTAAAGCTAAAAATAAGGCTGCAAATAGTCTTGGCGAATCTTCTATCTTTCCCATGTTGGGCGGTTTTATTCCTAACAAACATTTTGCGAGGGTTGAAATAGATTATAACACCAACGTTAGGCACTGCATAATTAACCAGCGTTAAACTCATGGTTTTAAAAGTATTATATTATTTTTTATTGCTTTTAAAAATGGATTGTGACGAACTATTAAAGTGTGAGGAGCAGGCAGGCTACTCCGTAGACCTCTGCCATAAAGAAAGATTATACTCTTGGCCGCGTGTGGAAAAAACTAAACAGTATTTAGGTGTTGAACTAAGTATTGAACAAATCCAACAACTGTCTAATCAGACGTTGAAAAGTACTACGCTAGGTACGAAGCACAGCTGGGGTCAAAAATGGTTAGATCGGGTGGGACAGACAATGATTAGTCTATATGCTAAGTTAGTAAGTAAGATGGCGCCGGTTGATTCAGAAGAAGATTTAAAATACAACTTATCACAAGATCGGTTTTAAACAAGTCCCTAGAAACTCTGCATGTGACATGTGTGTTACAGATTTGGGACAATGTTATGCCCATTCATCATGGGATTAATTACTTTTAATCATATTAATTTTGATCATATTAAATTTAATCGCAATAAAAAAAAATGAGCGATCAGGGAAGAAGATTGCGATGCCGCAGGACAGTTCGCAGGAGCAGAATGCGCTACAGAGCATCCCACAGGTGATGTACCACAAGTGAGTAATGTTACTAAGTCTAAAAGTCCTGGACGTGTTGAGGCTGGTCGCAAATAGCTGAATGGAACAGACTCAAAAAAGCAAACCAAGCAGCAAAACAAAAATTGTTAAATAGTAATACAACATCGCCGCCACCAACAACACAAATTAACAACAACACAATTAACAACAACACCACATCAAACGATAGATGTATCATTATGTATTGGGAGTGCTGTTGTTGGTGTTGGTGGGTTTTTAGCATACAAATACCTAACGCCATACCTAGCAACAAAGTCACAAACCCCCCAGTAAAAGAAGAAGAACCAGCTTCTGCAAAAAAAGTACAACCTCCTGCTGTAGACCCCATTTTCTATGGAATAGTTTTTTTAAAGAACTAGATAAAGTACAAGTTAAGAACTAGATAAGTACAAGTTAGTTAGTTTTAGAAAGTACTTTTTAAGTTAAGCGCAAGTAAATTACAAGTTAAGTGCAAAAAAATAAGTTCTGTTAGGTTTTTAAGTTAAGTTTTGTTAAGTTCTTAAGTAAGTACTAGTTGGTTCTTAAGTTAAGTACAAGCCAAGTCAGTAAGTTAATCTTTTAAAGTTCTCCCCAAAGTCCCGTAGCGTATGAAAGTCGGGTTAACGTAAGTTCTCTTGTTATTGTTAGAGACTGTGATTTTTGTTAACTGCAGTTGTGTTTATTGATGAAGAGTAGAGCGCGATTAAATTTGTGGTAAAATACTTTGTTTTCAAAGAGGCTTGCTTGTTTGTTATCGTGAGTTATTTTTTTTGACAATTCTTTACTTATGCCTTTTAGCCTTCTTCATTACGGTTGGCTTGCAACGTATACATCTTCGACCGCAAACCAACATATTCTTTGATAACTGTCCATTGAGTTCATCCTTCATCTTTCCAATACTTTCTTGTTAACAGTTGAGTGTAGAGGTGAATCTTTAGGATGTCATGTGTTTTACCATCCATCAACTCCTTTGTATTCTGTTTCTAAATCCTTATAGAAGTCTTCTGGGGGGAAAGTCTAGAAAAGAGTCGTGTCTGTGTAAGAACTCTTGCTTTGGGTACGTGGTTTAAAGTAGTCGTACAGAAATTCTAACATCAATAAACTTGACAACTCAAATAGGTGAAGCCGTTTAAAACCCCGGTTGCCCCAATTAACAACCTTTTTCTTCATCATGTCCCAACAGGCTGTCGTTAAATCTTCTAAAGCTTGTAGTTGGTTTGAGGCCACTTAATTGCTTGGTTTTCTTTTGTAATAATTTCACATCTTTTCTTTTGTGTGGGTTTTCCTAGTTTTGCCAAAAACAGTTTTTTTCATCAGTTTAAGAAGTCTTTTTCTGAAGCGTCAGGGCTTTAGTCCTAAGATCGTTTCTTCTTGATGTTGGCCTCATAAAGGGCTCTTGGTCGCATATAATTATTCTGTGAACAGCTGCCAGTTTCAACCCGTGTCTTAAGTAAAACTGTAACAGCCGATAATGACAGACTATTTAGTTTTGTTAAGAGGTTAGGCACGAGTTTAGGCGGTTCTGTGGGACTCTCTTTAATCTTTCTGCGGCTAGGGGAAATCGTTGTGGAGTCGTGTAATTCTTTAGGATATTCTAAGTCTACTTCCAAGATTAATCCTATTGGATTATCAGGTGTAAGCTGTGATAGCATACTCAACACGGCAGTAACCTCATGAGGCCCATTTATCATTTCAAAGTTTCTTAGTGGCAGTGCCTGGCTCATGGCCCATCCATACAGATTGTTAGCGTCTAAGTACATTAGATAGTTGGGACGGTTTAGTCGGGTCATAATCATCTAAATATTTGTTGTTGGCTTTGCAGTAAGGATGTGAGGCCATGCTAATACCTCCCCTTAAAACCGTCTTCAATCATCTGGAGTGTGGGTAAATCAGAAATTAAGTCAATCTGAATGTTTGTAGACTTTAAGAATGCATCCCAAGAAAGGCCAGGCGCGAGATGTAATGTGATGAGTCTAAGCTGTAATGTTTCATGCATGTAGATCTGTAATTCTGAAAGGACGTCTGCCATAATACACACGTCAGCCATCAAGTAGTGATCATGATAATCGCTATTGTTTGACAGTGTAATTCTGTCCGGCCTTTTGAGCGTATTCATATTCAGAGTCAGTTATGTCTTTGCCTCTAAGACTAGAAAAGAAAGCGCCTTTAGGAGGAAGCGTGTCTTCGTTCAAACCTATCCCACGAGTTCTGTTTCATAGGATAGACGCCTTTACGCACTAAAGATGGATCAAAGTATTGTTTAGTGATTGGAAAGGCTTGTAGAGATCCCCTAACTTATCTAAACTCCCCATCAGATGTTGGGCAGAGTCATAAAAGGATAAACAGTCGAGTAAAAGTCATGTACTTTTCTGAAGACTGTGCAATGCAGGTACCCTCTTATATTCAGAAGTCACTGCTTGCATGATAAAATGAGAATCGTAGCTCGTAGGTTATGAAAGAGATAGGCAGTTTCCATTTTTGGGGGTCAACCTTAAGTTGAAGATTACATTGTTGTGCGCGGTCCCTCTGAACTTTCCAGTAATGTGATCGTGGTTCTCTTACTGTCGCGTCTTTACTGTTAGGTGTTAGCTCTAAGCCGCAAATCCAACGTGAGTGGCTGAGTCATAACGTTGTTGGTCTTCAGGAGTCATAACAATGTCTGAAAGATTTAGTTGGTTGGAGTAGTAATTACGAAGTTGTTTCATCTGCTCTAAAAATCTACTAGCTGCGTTGGGACCTCTGAAATCTCAGGTGTTGTGTGTGCCCCATCTGACCTAACAACAATAACGCATAAGAACAGATCTGATGGTGGGTTAATAAGGTTGTTTTTTGTTTTTGCTGTTGGGGGCCGTAGTACTGTGGCAAGAGCGATTCAAAGTCAGCATAAACCACATATGGGCTCATCTGCATTTTGTGTACATTCTTTAAAACTAACTTTAGACCGGGTTTAGGTGTGCAGAGTTTGGTTTCACAGTCTACAAAACTTTTACAATGTTTCTTATGACTGGCAGCTGCTTCTATAGTAGGAATTTGACCAAACACCTTCTACAAAGCTCTTGTTTAGCTGGATGCTTTGTAGTATAGGCTAACGTCTGCTTATTGTTCTGATTAATACATAATGGCTCTTTGTACTATCCGCAAACAGTATCAAGTCTACATGATTCTTAGTGAATCGCTAAAGTAGGAGCATTGGGAGAAATCCTTAGAGGCACTAGATTATCTACTGCAGACATGTGTATACGTTTACGGTGATTGGGGGGTGTTTTGTCTTCAAATGAGATTGCTTTCTATATCACTGGAAAGGTTATGTTATCAAAGTTCAGCTCGTTAAGATGAGCCATTAAATTAGATACTCTGTTTGCATGATTTTTAACAGGATGTAGATGCGCTAAACGCACACATAAAACACATGTTTGTCAGAATTATGTATGTTTAAGACTGCTCGTTTTAACTCTAATCTTTTTTGGGGGAGGAAGGTAAGAATTGCCAAATATAGGATAGAACTTTGTTTGTTTCAATATAATTTGAAGGACTGTTCTTCAGACCAGCCAGAACCCTTAACTTAGCCTCCCACTTTCATGATTAAATGTGTAAGCTTAATCACCCCGTTAGATTAGTCGGATGTAATAACTTCTTTTGTCTTGTTGAAACCCAACTGGCTGATACTATCATCGGGGTTATATAATCAACTCAGAATGGTCAACAGAATTTTACGGGGGCTCCATCTGAAGAAATTGGGATTTTAGAGATAGCTATGCTACGTTTTTGAACATTTGGGGGTTAAGTCCATGTCTACTTCATAAACTATTGTTAATTTTTTGTCATTCTAAATATTTTCCCCTGTAATTTTTTCCCCCCCTCAATTTATTTTTGTCGCATTTTTAAAGCCACAAAATTTCGTAAATTAAAAAAAAAAATAAAAAAAAAGAAAGTAAAAAGCGCTTTTTTCTTCCCCAAAACGTTGCAAAAGAATTTTCTCCGTTTTTTGTTTTTTTAAAAAATACAAGCTTCCCTTTTTAAGTTGTAAAATTCAATTTTTTTTTTTTTTTAATTTTAAAAAATTAAAAAATATTTTTTATTTTTTTTTAAAAGTTATTAAAATTTTTAAAAAAATTATGGGGGAAATTTTAAAAGTAATTTTAAATAAAAAAATTTAAAAAAAAGAAAAGTTTTTTAATCAACTTTTTAAGAAAAAATACCTTTTTAAAAATCCACCCAGGGGGGTAAAAAAGTAGTTTGGGATTAAATAAAATAGAAACCCAAAGGGGGGGCCAAGTTTTTTTTTGTTTGTTCCCCTTTTAAAAATTTTTTTGGTAAAAAGATAAATTTAAATTCAAAAAAAAAGAAAAAAGAAAAGAAAGTATTTTAAAAAAGTTTGTAGTTTTTTTTTTTTAAACCCCCCAAAAAAAAACCAAAAAAAAAAAAATAGGTTTTTCTTTTTTTTGGGAACAAAAAAAAACCATTTTTATCCCCTACCTTTGGGGCCCTTGTTTTGACTTGATATATGTGGGGATGAAAAGGAGAAAAATTTTTAAATTAGGGGTGGGAAGGGTTTTTAATTTATGATGTGGGAGGAAGGGTTTTGGGGAGGGGGGTTTTTAAACAAGGGAATTTTTGATGGGGGATAAAGAAAAAAATCTAAAAATAAATGAGGTTTTTATTGGGATTAAAGGAAAAAAGTGGTAGGAAAGGAAGAAAGAGTTGAAGGGGGAAAGAGGAAAAGAGCGGAGAGGCGTTTTTAAAAATTTTTTAAGATTAAATTGGCCCCTTTTTGAAGGGGGGTAAAGCATGGAAAAGGTAAAAATTTTTGGGAAGAAGTAAAGAAGTGCAGTAAATAGGAAAAGTTTTGAAAATTGGGCCGGTTTTAAAAATTTTATTAGGAGGGGGAATGTTTTTTGGTTAACCCCCAATCTTATTACCCAAGAAAAAGACGATTGTGTTTTTGGGGTTTGGTGTTTTTTGAAAAAAGGGTTTTTTAAAAAAGTAGATGGGGGGAGATTGGGAAGGGGGGTTTTCGGAAAAATTGGGTTTTTTTTTTTAAAAACTATTTTTTTTTTAATTTTTTTTTCTTTTTTTTTTTTCCCTTTTCTTGGTTTCAAGCATCGCCTTTTTTTTTTTTCTAATTATTAAACCCAAAATTTACCCCCTTCCCCCCCAAATTCACCTTAAAACCACAATCAAAACATTCACAAAAACCAAATTAAAATCAAAATAAAAAATTTAAAGCTTGGTTAATGTTTAAACTTGCGTTAACCCTTTATTTAAAATTTTCCCGACCAATGATGCTTTTTCCCCAAAATCTTATATTTTCTTTTTATCCGTTTTTCTCCTTTATTTCCGTAGTCCAAAAACAACATCCCCAAAATTTCATTTTACTTTTAATAACGGAACAATAAATAAAATAACCTCCCCCCCTTGGGCACAAAAGTAAATTTTTTTTGTGCCCCCCAGTCCCCAAAATTTTTAAAAATTCAACAAAAATAAACAACAAAATTACCAAACTTATTTAAAACAAATTTTCGAATGCGCACAAAATTTTTTCAGTTTGCATTACATTTTCAAAACAATGTTAATGTCATATTCTCTCGTCAACATAAGCATTAATCATCGCAACATCAACTCAACATAACGCCCTCAATATCTCATCGTCATCATCATTGCAGAGCAGCCAGCAGCAACAAAAACAACATCATTATCATCATCCTTTCAACACCAGGAAGGAAATTAGACAGGCTCGAGTTTGGCTTGTTGGCTGCCCGCGGGGATTAGTCCCCAATACAAGGATTTTTGAGTCATACTCCCCTTTTTTTAGCAAAGTGTCTTCCCAAAATAAAATACCGTCTTTGACTATGGAGTGATTATAAATCGTCCCTCCCCCAGGCCCCACATAACAGGCAAAAACCCAAAAACAATCTTTATTTGAAAAAATAACGTTTTGTTTATTCTCAAAACTACAATGTTGTCACGATTAACCACGAGCTGAGAAACAAATTCTTCATAGGCTTTTCTAACCATCAGTAGAACGCCACCAGAATTACGACCCTGCTGTGACAATTTCCTAGCAGGCGCTTGAAACTTTACAAAGTTATGAAAAATACCGGAGAAATCGAATTTATTGTCTACAAAGGTTTCTGTAAGACATACAAAGTCAAATTCATTTATATAATTCATAAACGATACATCACATATTTTACTATAGAGATTTTCAACATTATAATTTAGGAATGATAATTCTTTTACCTGATGGTCAAGCCTGTCCTATTTTGAATGACTTTTGGAACGCAGAGACCTGTCACTGCCACTTTTCGCCTGGTAGCAGTTCATTCCAGTCTGTGTGCATGACCCAGCCCCTCGTGTTGCACTGTGTGTGGTCACTCTTCCATGCACACGCCGTGACCCGCTGTAGACCGTAGCGCCAGAAGGTGTTCCCCTGCCTGTCACACCACGCACACACGGAGAAATGTCCCTCATCATCTGTTGACGTGAGCCGGTCAGAGGAGTCCCGCCATTACCAGGTGGTAGGTCGCTAGGTCGTCCCCTGCTGTTCGGCGTCCTCACTGAAGCAGGCACCAGACTGGAAGGTGAAAGACCACGTGCCACGTTGTCAGTCGACTTGTCGGCTGACTGACTGCCGCTTCGTCTGCCGTCACGTTGACATGGAGGATAACCCCCGTGTCACCGCTACCCACCGCACGCTGATCCCCGTCTGTGCCCACTGCGACCGCTGCTTCTGCTGCACCTGATTGGCTGATGACTGGACTGACTGAAAGAGAGAGAGAGAGAGAGAGAGAGAGAGAGAGAGAGAGAGTATGTGTGGGTAAGCATTTGCATGCTAAAATGCTGTACATGCTCAAGTTTATTCCTTATTCATGCATTTACTTAGTTTGGTAGTGACTTGGTTTGTTGGTTGGTTACTTAGGGACTTTCTTGTGTACATATTTACTTATATACTTTCTTACTTCCATACTTACTTACGAATGTATTTATCTACATGCTGACTTTCTTCTGTACTTACGTGCTTACTCGCTCGCCTACTTACTTACTTACTTACCTACTTACTTACTTACTTACTTACTCTTCTCCTCTTTATTTTTGTTGTGTTCATGTTTTTCAAAAGACAAATGTTACGGAAGTAAAAATACAGTTTTCATATACATTATAACTGAGTCTACAGATGATTCTGTTGATGTTTACAATACAACGCAATTAAGCTGTTGAGTCTTGGTCTACAATGGCGAGTTCTGCACGCAAGTCCATTCTTTCAAAGTCTTTTAAGGTAAGTGAAACACGATATAGGTTCCAAAGAACCATGGATGGAGGGTATGATATAAGAGAGAGAGGAGAGAGAGAGAGAGAGAGGAGAGAGAGAGAGAGAGAGAGAGAGAGAATTGATTGATTGATTGATTGATCTTTAATACACAAGGATGGAGATTTTAGGCCAAAGCCTAGTCTTACAATCTGTCCTTGTCATGCATACATTATTTCAGCACATATCATTCATACTGACAATTCAACATAACAACATGGTAATCTAATTCTACAATGATAAGCAAACAATTCATAAAAGCACTAATGAGATGGGGGATGGTAAAACAGAAGGAAACTTACAAACACACAAACAAGACTACAGAGAGAGAGGTCAGAGGAGGGGGGGAAGAGAGAATGGTAGGTAGGGGGAGGAGAAAAGGGATGGTAGACAGAGTGGGAGTGGGGATGAGCGATTTTAACGGAGTAGGTTTTATGTTTAGACGATTTATTCAAAGTATGGTTCTCAGAAGACTTTGCGAATGGGCGCTAATCATTGTAATCGAATAATTTATATTCGATTAGAGAGAGAGAGAGAGAGAGAGAGAGAGAGGAGAGAGGGGAGAGAGAGAGAGAGAGAAACTGATGTATCCCTGACATCAAAAAGGATATAAGAAAAACGGAAAAAACACTGGAAGCAGACAATAAGAAAAGCACTCACGGCCAGAAAGCAAACTCCCGGAAGTGGCCACCTGCGCTAAATATGGTAATACATTTCACACAGAGGCAGTCAATGCTTTTCCTTCTCTTTTGAGCACTGATCTTTCTGTTCATTTTCACCTTCTAGTATCATAGGACGGGGTAGCAGAAATTATGGAGGGGCAAGCAGAGAACATGATAATGATATGCAGCTGGCTGACTCAACGGCGCTTTGCCGTTCTTCAGCATCTTCTTCGATGTCCCCCATTGAAACTCATGAGCAGACGCTGACCACTTCATGCACTCAACTACCTCGAGGCTGTGCATTCCCTCAAACATGGTCAGTCACACTGACTTGTCTTCAAGATCTCCACAACACTGTGCTATATCTTGGATTATCAGGAAATGTGGTCGCTCTTGTTTGATGCAAAGCTTGCATGCGACATAGAAAGAATATGTTGCAAAAATAAAATCAGCATTTTGTTTACAAAAGCTGTAGGTGTTAGTCATGGTACCGATAACCTTGCCAGGAGGGCTGTTTAAGCATATCTGTGCCCATTGATGTACAACCATAGTCTGATGCCTATTAGTCTGCAGAGCTGTTCGAGGTGTCTTTAATCACTGTGAATCCTCAACTCCTGTTGCACCCCAGAATGTAGCTGAGGTCATTCACATATCAGCACAATGGGAAGATGAACGCCCTGCAGACTGGGACAGTTATATTCCAGTATTATTGTTAGCATACCGAGAAATATCCAATGCAACGTTGGAATTCTTCCCCTTGAACTTTCTGTTTGGTCGCTCTCCCAGAGGTCCACTTTCTCTCTTAGTGGGCAACTGGGCTGGTGTAGGCACTCCTACAGTGGACAAAAATGTCTTCCAATCCCTAGTTGATCTACATGACCGCATATTTGACAGTTGTGAGTTTGTACAATGCACTGCTGACTACAGAACTGACAGATACAAAGTGTTTGCTGACAGAAAGTCTAAACCCCGATCGTGTATTGTCGGTGACAAAGTTTTGGTCTTAAGACAACAAACGAGCCGGGTTTAGACGGCAGGTGTAAAGTGTTTTCAGGTCAGCATGCTCCAGTTGTATGTTGACAGTTGTAATGTTGCTATTAATCAGGAAATCTCATCCCCTGCCATTCCTCTTCGTGTTTGTGAAGATGTTGACTTGTCTGAGATCCTTCCAGTTGACTATGTGTCTGAGCATACTTCTTCTTGTCCAGTAACTTCTTTGTCGTCCACTGTTGGTTCCTCTCTCGGTGCTTTTGCCTCTGCAGATGTTGTTGATGAGGCAAGGATGAGGAATCCAGCTTCCCACCCTTTCAGT
>CM065732.1:10107640-10170140 GCA_033310375.1 Conus canariensis
TGAGCCAAGATATGAGTCAGTTCGAAAGGACATTCTTTGTTGTTTAAGCACTGACAACACGGATTCACAAGCAATAAAGTAATTTTGCCTTGAGCTTCGTATAGTACGCTGATTCTTATTTAACAGACAGAGAGAAACAATGACTCTCTCTCTCTCTCTCTCTCTCTCTCTCTCTCTCTCTCTCTCTCCTGTGTGTGTGTGTGTGTGTGTGTGTGTGTGTGTGTGTGTGTGTGTGTGTGTGTGTCTGAGTGTGTGCCTGTGTGCGTTTAATTGACAGAGAGAGAGAGAGAAAGAGAGAGAGCGAGAGAGAGAGAGAGAGAGACGGGGGGAGGGAGGGAGGGAGAGAGACTGACCATGTACAATTACGTTATACTGAAGTGATAATGATAATGATCATGATAAGCTTGGCACTCTACCGACACCCGAGATCAGAGTATGAAGTTCCAAATTCGGATCCCTTTTGTGCTCAACACAAAATTTGCTATGTTCACTTTCCATCTTAGAACTATCTCATTGCACTGGTAATAGTTCCTCTAGATTCACTCTCTAGGAACGATTATTCCCATATGTAGTGGCAATATCCGCTATGCTCACTCTCCAGGAATAGTTATTCCCATCTGCAGTGGTAACAGGTCCTCTAGACTCGCTCTCCAGAAACGACTGTTTCCATATATAGTGATAACAGGTCCCCCATCCACACCCTCAAGAAATGATTATTTCCATATGTAATAGCCATAGGTTCACTATCCTCACTCTCCAGGAACTATTATTCCCATACGTAATGGCAATAGCTCCGCTATGCTCACTCTCCAGGAACCATTATTCTCATACGTAATGGCAATAGGTCTGCTATGCTCACTCTCCGGGAACTATTATTCTCATACGTAATGGCAATAGCTCCACTATGCTCACTCTCCAGGAACCCATTATTCACGTAATTAGTAATGGCGATAGGTCCGCTATGCTCACTCTCTCCAGGAACGATCATTCCCTTATGTAGTGCCTCACTGCTGCCTGTTCCTTGCTTCTCTCTTGATACCTTTGGTAAAAGTCCTTCTCTGCCTCGGCCCAAATGTATGGAATCCTCTACCCTGTCTCTTAGGTAAACAAACTGCTTCTCAACTTTCAAACAGCATCTGAAAACCTACCTATCTCAAACAATCATCTATCCCAAGGAACTGAAATGCGCAAGTTCTTCCCAGTTAGATTTATTCTCCAGATGTATGCATACACGCACATGCACACGCGTGCACATGCATGCGAACCCCCCCCCCCCCCCGCGCACACCCCAGTGCACGCATGCATATGCACGCACTATGCACACACACAGGCATACATCTGACCGAAACTGATGTGTATTAGTACCAAGGTGCATGTTTATATGTTGTTTGATTTGTGCATGTCAGTATTTGATATCTCGAGGCTTTGTGGTTTTTCAGTGTGCATGACTTTCATAACTCCTATCTTACCATTTGGTCTTTTTTGAAATGTAAAGCGCTGTTGGGCATTTCCATGGAATATGCGCTATAGAAATAAACAGTAGTAGTATAGTAGTAGTAGTAGTAGTAGTAGCATCATTAAATACAGAGTGACCTCAGTTTAATTAGTATGAACGGAAATTTCAAATCAGGCAAGAAACAGACAACAGTATTAAACAGACACACAGGGCAAGCCTTGTTTGCATGATGAGATAAATACACGCCCATAATCCCAGGCCAGTGCTGCTTTCAACACCAAGTCATCTAGCACACCCACCAACACCAAGTCGTCTAGCTCAACCACCAACACCAAGTAGTCTAGCTCACCCACCAACACCAAGTCGTCCAGCACACCCACCAACACCAAGTCGTCTAGCTCACCCACCAACACCAAGTCGTCTAGCTCACCCACCGACACCAAGTCGTCCAGCACACCCACCAACACCAAGTCGAAAGTAGCACAGGATTTTGAATGATGGGTGCATGATTATCTTCTCATGGAAACGAGAGTTACCCTGCCTATGTGTTGTTTACTGTTTACTGTTCCCTGCCTCATTTCGGATCCCCAATCAGTCAAACCCAGGTGACAAGAAAGATGTCTGTTCTTCTTCTTTGTGTTTTGTTTGACTATATGCCGACCTTAAGTAACTGTTGATTTTGGCTGTTCATTTTCCTGATTTTGTCGCAGTACATATATATGTAGTGTGTGTGTGTGTGTGTGTGTGTGTGTGTGTGTGTGTCTATTTGATGCCAAGAGCACAGACACAATCAGCCGTGTCTCCCTGATGAGTTCCGATCCAGCGGACGAAAGGCCCAGGAGCAGGCGATACATATAGATCTGCCTTCGAGAGGGATTGCGATGGTTCCCTCATGCAGCTAGTGAAGGGTTGTTTTTTTTTATAATATACATTTTTTTTTAGTTTCACATATTTGCCAAGTCATTACTATAATGATGGAAGAATTGTTAACCTACACTTGTTTTCCCCCACTACTTAATTGTTCAGCAATACATTAATAAATTCCAAGGATAAGTACCGAGCACCACTCCAGAGCAGCTTGGTGTTGCAACGACTGCAAGAAATATTCAATTATAAACAAAACTTGCACTTATGTCTTAGATTGAAGAAACAGGGGGAGATAAGCATTCATATCTGCAGTGGTAGATAATTCTGCCTAACAGTATGTGCTTGAGTGGGTGGATGGGGAAAAATAAAATAAATGTTTCTCAAAATGAGCCTTTAGCAAGCTTATAGTCTCCAAGGGGGACACAATCTCCAGTGGGGAGGAAACTCACTAACATATAACTCCTGGTCAGATACCCATATTTTGAAACCTAATTGTTTCTCCTGAGTGACCGCAGAATGTGGTAATTTGACTCCTCTGCCTTTTCGGTTTTAAGAAGAATGCTATCCCAGAAAAAGGCTGGCGTGCAATACCGTAGTATGTTTGTTGAGTTTTCAAAAAACCAACCAAAGGTGCCACCTAAGAAGCAAAAGAAAATTATGAAAGAGCAAAACAAGCTACATTTTCTTGTGGAAAGTAGAAAATATATAAAGATAACGTCTTAAGACACAAGTGCTAAGGGCCAGTTCTTGGAATGAATCTGCAAGGGACTAAATTACAATAAACTAATAAATTCCAAGGATAAGTACCGAGCACCATTCCAGCAACTTACAGAGCAGCTTGGTGTTGCAATGACTGCAGGAAATATTCAATTCAGTTAGGCAGAATTATCTACCACTGCAGATATGAATGTTTATCTCCCCCTATTTCTTCAATCTAAGACATAAGAGCAAGTTTTGTTTATAATTGAATATATATATATATATATATATATATATAATATATACACACACACACATTATATGTATGTATTATATATATATATATATATATTGTTGTGTGTGTGTGTGGTGTGTGTGTGTGTGTGTCGTGTGTTGTGTGTGTGTGTATTATGCTGAACACAGTTTAGTATTTGTGGAAAACAAGTTCAGGGTCTTTTTGTTCTTCTGTCTACATTAATGACTTTCACCTGACTGCATTGCTTGGACATAAATTTGTTCAAGTTCAGGATTCAATACGAATTGTACAAAACCCAAAGACACAGGATCACCATTTGGCAACCTAAGTTGAAACACAGCAGGCAGGAAATGGTCAGATTGCAGTTTGTCTCAAACACATGCACTAAAAAAAATGTTAAAGCGAATAAGGATAATGATCGATCAATCAGAAATCACTCATTAACACTATACCCTTTTTAAGATACTTTGGCATTGCGCCCATATAGATCACCATAAAATAGTTCACTGATTATGCACATTCCAAGTGAGGCAAAATATTTACCAAACGTTTTCCCAACTTATTAAGTGTATTGTCAGAAGATTCAGTGTACTGTCGGAAGATTCTGTTTCCTAAAATGCAGAGCAAACGTAAAAATTTAACCTGAAACTGTCTTGCTCATAGAATATATCCTAAGAAACATTAGCAGTTCTGTCGTTCAGTTTTCCTGTCAAAATATAATGAACATCAGTCAGGCATAAGAAACGTAATTTCTTACTTTTGGTGAAATTGCTCGGCCCTGTAGTTTTCATTTTACGTTTCCTTTGAGAGATAACCCAGTCACGTTGTGTGCACGAGGGACATGGGGGAAAGTGTTACCAGGGACACACCGCGACTGGAAAGGAAACGGTCAGGCGGGGCACAGACGTGTGTGTGGACTCCAGGGGCTTAAACCTTTCCCTCACCGTCTTTGTTCGCCCAGCCTGTTCAAAATTCGGGTTGGTCAGTTCGTCAGTGTGAGGTCCAAGAAATTCCGAACGTTTTGGTGTGGAATATATTTTGTTCTGCTTTTAAACAATAAAAAAATCCATAAACATGCTTGACGTTTGCAGTATGGAACAAACAAAAAATCATCGCTGATCTCCTCTTCCCTACACATGTTTAAGAACAGAATCGTCCAGGCAGGCTGCTCGGGAGGGAGTGGAGGGAGGGTGGAGGTTGGAGGGGGGGGAGGGGAGAATTGAAAGCCTAGCCAGTGAATGAAGAATGGTAAGTCACACAGACAGATGTGTTATAATGTGACTGTGGGTTTGGACATGGGATTCTGCCACTCCTGCTGCTACTGCTGCTTCTGCAGGTGATTATGATGATGATTGGTTGATTGACTGGTAACCACATCATCTTCATCCGCATCAGACCGATCACACTAACACTTGCATTGTTTTAGGTAATCATTTTCCTGATCACAATGGAAACAATAAAATGACGATGATATAAAGATAATGGTGACAATAATGACGCTGATGTTGTTGTTGATGCTGCTCCTGCTGCTGGTGCTGCTGAAGAAGAAGAAGAGAAGAAGAAGAAGAGGAAGATAATGATGATGATGATGATGATGATGATGATGATGATGATGATGATGATGATGATGATCACAGGAAACAGCCAGACCCTGGAAGATTGCCTGACACGGGCATGTATCACACCATGACTCCCTGTCCAAGGCCATCCTACAGGGTCCCGTGGAATGTGGACTCACCAGAGACAAGCCCGAGAAGTCTTCCATGGACATCATTTTGAACTTGACTTCTCACAACACTTCTTCTTCCAGTGAATCAGCATGGTTGGTTTGGTACTATTTTGGCACAAGGGGGGGATAAATATTGGCATGTTATCGTAATATCGCCAGGGCAGCTCTCGTGGGGCTGATAATATATTTGTTGTGCAGTATCTGACTCTGTGTGTGTGTGGTGTGTGTGTGTGTGTGTGTGTGTGTGTGTGTGTGTGTGTGTGTGTGTGTGTGTGTGTGTGGTGATTCATAACTCATTTCCGTAATATCTTTGTGTAAATATTCTAACTTTTTCTTTTATACTCTCCAACATTGAATTTTATTCAGTGGTATTCTGTATGATTGATGTATTCACCATTTTGACACTGATTTTCTGTTCGTTTGTTTTTGTTTGTTTGTTTGTTTGTTGTTGTTGTTGTTGTTGTTGTTGTTGTTGTTGTTGTTGTCGTTGTTGTTGTTACTGGTCCTGCGTGCGAGGAAAGTTTCTTTCAAAAGAAGCAACTGGTTACTTGTTAAACATGTTTGTTTTAACTCTCCTCCGCTGTTTAGAATAACCCAGTCTGGGCTGAGGGACTGTCTGGCTTTGATGGAAGCGACTCTGACCGTTTCTCTGGTTTACAGACAACAGGCAATGACTGAGCATGGCGCCACTGGTGGAGAGCGTCTTGGCTTAACAGTCTTTTCCTTGTGTCTATGCACACGTGAAACACTGCAATATGTTTTGTTTATACATTTCACTTTTAACATCGGGGAGTCCACGATCTTCCCGGCTTTATTTAGTATCACACGGGGCAGCTGTACTTCCCTGTTATTAGAAAGCTTTATTTTATTTTCTGTCCTAGCAGCTGCTAATGCAATGAACCATATATAAGGATTGTTTATTTTCTATACACCTTGTCATTGTTTTTATGCTGAAGATAATGTTGGCCTATATTTCTTTGTTCCACAGTATCTGATTGTTCAGCATGTTGTCTTTGTTAATCTGAGGGCGATCTATTCCCCTCTACCGGATTGTTCAGCATGCTGTCTCTGGCAATTTGTGAGTGATCTATTCCCCTCTACCGGATTGTTCAGCATGCTTTCTCTGGCAATTTGTGAGTGATCTATTCCCCTCTACCGGATTGTTCAGCATGCTGTCTCTGGCAATTTGTGAGTGATCTATTCCCCTCTACCGGATTGTTCAGCATGCTGTCTCTGGCAATTTGTGAGTGATCTATTCCCCTCTACCGGATTGTTCAGCATGCTGTCTCTGGCAATTTGTGAGTGATCTATTCCCCTCTACCGGATTGTTCAGCATGCTGTCTCTGGCAATTTGTGAGTGATCTATTCCCCTCTACCGGATTGTTCAGCATGCTTTCTCTGGCAATTTGTGAGTGATCTATTCCCTCTACCGGATTGTTCAGCATGCTGTCTCTGGCAATTTGTGAGTGATCTATTCCCCTCTACCGGATTGTTCAGCATGCTTTCTCTGGCAATTTGTGAGTGATCTATTCCCCTCTACCGGATTGTTCAGCATGTTGTCTCTGTCAGCCTGTGGTGATCTGTTCCCCTCTACCAGAGTGTTCAGCATGTTGTCTCTGTCAGTCTGTGGTGATCTGTTCCCCTCTACCAGATTGTTCAGCATGTTGTCTGGTTAAATCCGAATGAAGGTTATTCTGCATGATTCCTGCCTGCTGTCAGCACTGATGTAACTGACAATGTTTGAGATGTCAAACAACAGAGCTGACCACTGCATCCCCCCCCCTCCCCTCCGCGCCTTGTCTCCTTGTTGGATCTTTAAACACAGCTTCAGATATTTTTGCTGCCATGTTGGTTACTGTTAATTTAATCTGTTGTTTTTGTACGACTTGTTTTCTGACATTAATTCCTCTAATTTGTTCCTTCTCATTCATTTTCATTGTATTACATTCTAACACCACATGTATCATGCCATTTGCAGCTCTCCCTTCCCTATGTCCCCAACCCTTTCGCCCTGTTTATCCTTGGTCAGACTCTCGTTTTTGCCACGTTGACACACATTCAGTCAGATAAACAAACAAAACAAGAGTTTCCTTTTAAATCCATAGTTTTTCGCATTATTTCTATGACAAGAATTCCCCCTTTTAGTCCATGATTTTGTTATCATTATTTCTATGAAAGAGTTCCCCTTTTTAAGCCATAATGTTGTTGCATTATTTCTATGAAAGAGTTCCCCTTTTTAAGCCATAATGTTGTTGCATTATTTCTATGAAAGAGTTCCCCTTTTTATAATGCCATAATGTTTTAGCATTATTTCTATGAATGAGCTCCCCTTTTTAAGCCATAATGTTGTTGCATATTCTATGAAAGAGTTCCCTTTTAAGCCATATGTTGTTCATATTTATGAAGGTTCCCCTTTTTAAGCCATAATGTTGTTGCATTATTTCTATGAATGAGCTCCCCTTTTTAAGCCATAATGTTGTTGCATTATTCTATGAATGAGCTCCCTTTTTAGCATAATGTTGTTGCATTATTTCTATGAATGAGCTCCCCTTTTTAAGCCATAGTTTTGATACATTATTTCTATTAAGGAGTCCCATTTTAATCCATAATTTTGTTGCTTTATTTCTATGAACGAGTTCCTCTTTGTAATCCATAGCTTTTTGCATGATTTTTATGAAAGAGTTTCCCCATTTTAATCCATAGTTTTTTGCATCATTTCTATGAAAGAGTTCCCTTTTTTGATCCATAGTTTTTTGCATGATTTCTGTGAAAGAGTTCCCCTATTAATCCATAGGTTTTTGCATTATTTCTATGAAATAGTTTCTACTATTGTTTCAGATAATCGCACATGTTCGAGGACACAATATTGCACAGGCGGTCACCAACTAATAAGTACTTTTAACAGTTGGCTTTTAGCAGTGCCATACGAAACGATATTTTCCTGTGGAAATGACTTGAGACAAAAGTCGTACGAGCAACAATACTTCAAAACAATTGACCGTATACATTACCAGTAAAAATGGGAGAGCATTTGTCGTAGGATTCTGTGAACACCTCAACGTGCTGCCATGATAGCATTATGTGACCTTCAGTACCTTCAGTACGGTTTGTCTCAGTGAATGGCGAACAAAGAGGTGGTGAGTAACAAAATTGTTATCTTTAAAAATCTCTGCACTTTACACCATCTTCTACCACAACAGAATATTTTGAATCTTCACACGAAACGTCGACACTTTAAAACATGTCTTTAGCGGTCATCCTCTTGTTGAAGCTCCTGCGTTTTATCTGGGGTTAATTCAAATTTGGGATAATAATATCAACATGGGTTGTCAGGTTATCTCCCTGTTTTGCCTGAGAACGAGTTGTGATGAGAGTCTGTGGGTGAAAGCCTTCCCCAACACACACACACACAACACACACACCACAACACACACACACACACACACACACACACACAAACTCACCATTTCCATCATTTGTGGATCATACACAAGACGTATTTCCATGGATTGTGTCTGTCACTTGGGAGTCCAAGACATACGCACACATTTCACCACAAAAACAGGGCGTGGAATTACTTATAACTGCTACAGGAAATGATTCAACACGTCCATCAAATTGTACTGATCATCCCTGACTAGGGAACGTCTAACACCGGCCGTGGTACAGCCTGTATCTCTGAGTAATGTACCACTGTATGTATGAACACAGCACTCTTCCACATCAAGTCTAAACACTTTTCAACCACCACAAGGACATGTTCGGTATGTCAAGGGAGCGAAATCTCTCTCAAAAGGCTTTAAACGCTTTAGGGGAAAAGAATGTCAAGCGTGGTAGAGAAATTTGTTATTGGCCAATTAGTGGTAGCACCGTCACCTAGCGCATATGTTTGAAATGTGCCAAGGAGGTTGAAGTGGTCAGGTCGCTAACTGTCACGTGATAGTTGGCATCCAAGGCGTGGAGGACTGTCCCGAGTTGTAACCCTCCTGATAGCAACAGGGAGACAAATTTATCCACCAGGATCTCGGAGTATCAAGTGGCACTAAAGGCTCAGTGAGCTGAAGATACTTACGATTTCTCCTCTCCTAGACACGATGTTCCCTTCCAATACATCAACCTGATTATTTTGCACATGGGGACCATGTGCATGTATCTGTGTCCATAAACCACATGTCTAGCACAAAGGTACATTCTCACCTCCCGCATAAACATTTACACCGCGACCACGCATTCCGCATACTGCAAATATTCGCGGGGATTGGTCTGGTTTCCTTTTCACTGGGGAATACTTTGAGGCTGATCACGGGGATGATTGGAAACAGAGCTCTGATACTTCGCACGGATTGAGCTACGATCATATGGATACTGACAACACATACTGTCTTGCTTTCTCTTTTTTTAATACAGAAGCTTTGAAGAAATAGAACTGACAGTAGGTGCTTCGAAAAGTTTAAAATAATGGCATCCGTGCAGAGACTTCCCAAATGTGCACACTCGTACTGATCCGTAAGCTCACACACGTCTTCTGCTTTGAAAAGCTTTGTAAAGTTTGCTTTCAAAGATCACGCAAACCTGTAAATCATGATGATTCCTAAAATACCAATCTATTAAGCAAGAAAGTTACCAGAACGATTAAAACAATAGTTTCGTTTATAATTGTTGCGAATCATCGACGGTTTAGGGGCAATTTAGAGGAAAGAATATCGTAAATGGATAATGCACAGCCACGAAAAATAGAAGATACACAGAGGCCATTTTCTTAGGGCCAAGCACAAGAACCATTCCACAAAACCATGCACACATCAAAGGCCTCCCGAACTCAATCAGAGAATCACAAATGTTTAGTCACGACATCTGTAGCAGATAAAATGCACTTAGAAAACTGAAGAAAAAATCAAGGTCAAATGACAGGCAATCTGTGTATCATCTGTATGATATAGTCAAGCAATCGAGTCCGAGGATATAATGGCAACATCATCGTTCTGCTGGGGGCATGTTAAGAAGAAACCTTGCAACTGAAAAGACACAGAGTTCAAATTAAGCTTCCCAAACGCTTTTCATCTGCTGCTCTGCTCAGATCGCACCATTAAACACTATGGCGATATTGTAGAACTACCTATCAAAACAGAGAAATAATTAACACAATGTAGCACAAACAAAGCTCAGCTCGACGTCATGATTCCACCAGTATTGTGGGCGAGGTCACGTTGCCAGGCCTGTGTTAGGGCAGCCACCCACTCCACCCCCTGTTCCCACGAAATGTACGACAGATAAAAATCACAGGATAGCAGGGAGACACCCCGAGATTAGAGAGGCCACATCCACAGAAGATAGACAAATCCTCACAAAATGCATTTCAAATTGAAGAGATGAGCCAGTTCATTGAAAGGTGGACAGCGTGAAGCAAGAAGGAAAAGAGGAAGACAATTACAACAGACTGTTATTTTCAATATGCTAAGAAATAGATAAGTAAATCAATCATTAAATAAAGCAGGTAAAGTCAAACCAATGGCTCACATTTAATCTCTTCACACACGTTCTAAAGCAATGTTTAAAGTAGTCATGGTGTTGGATGGGACGGATTGAACTGAAGAGATGTCCTGAACTAAGAGCCAGAGTCCTGAATCAGTTGTCTATGCGAACGGTGTGGTGCAGAGTGTGAGTGTAATGGGTATGTGTACAACACAGACTGGAACTACTGGCTAACACCACATGTCATCTACAGTGCACAAGACAACACAGAGACAAGCGCATCGCCCCGGTGGACTGTCCTGTAGAAGCACTGTAGAAGACAAAGGGGTGGGTGCCTATCACCTCCCCTGAAGCTGAACAGGTTGATCCGTGTGGAACTCCCAGTCTGTAGAGCACAGGACACACCGCTAAGACAGTTGTGTGCCACACAGCATTGACACTAGCACCACAGTTAGCACGGCGACATGGGCACATGGGGAGAGGGGGGGGGTGGTCCCTGGTCTCCTCAAGGGCTCACATCAAACACACAGCCAGACCAACAACAGAACGGTCACTGGCCTATGCCAGTCTTTAACAGGGAAGACATCAAAACGACGAAACACAGAGCCCTGGTCACTTCAAAGGCACACACACACACAACACACACACACCACACACACACACACACACACACACACACACACACGCTACCTCTCTCTCTCTCCTCTCTCTCTCTCTCTCTCTCTCTCTCTCTCTCAGTCCAGCTCTCTCTCTCCCTCTCTTGATCAAGGTGACCTCCACATTGAAAGTGGAATGACAGATCTCCACGATGCACAAGCATTAGTGTGCTTTATCTTGCTGTATGCCTGCACAGCGTGGGACCTCACAACGAGTGGGAAAGGAGGACATCAAGACATGGAAATGAGGTGTCACTGCAAGCCACTAAACACCAGACATGCTGACTAAATTACCAATGAACAAGTGTGTCACACCATCAAACAGCACAGAGGATCACACGGAGTTTTACTGACGTCAGTCAAGAACGGACAACGACGTCGGTATGACCATTTAACAAGATCCTGTCACCTTGCTGAAACAATCCTCCAGGGAACTGTGGAGGGAGGGAGACTGAAAAAAGATAGGACTGACAATAATAGCGGAAAAAATGGGGAAACCATGCCATGACAGTGTGTAAGCACGGGTAATGTTTTCAACTTTTGTCAAGAAAACAACACCATAGGTAAACAGTGTTTGAATCCCTAACTTCTTCTTGTCATTGATTGGACGCTGAGGCTGAGGCTCACTGAGAAGCTCAGTGTTTTGTAGGACGGGTGTGTTCCCATTATGCAGGGCAGTCCAGGAGTTGCCAGACGAAAGAAAGGGCGTTTGGCTTGGGCCGAGTCCTTAGCTAGTTTTCAACCTTGGGGGTTGTAAAAGGAAACCATAGCTTTCCTTGAGGCTTGGTAGTGGCCGATTTTGATGTAGTGCAGACAGACGTATGCTCAGGATTCCTTGGCTACAATATTGATTCGCTATGGGTAATTGCTAGTTGGGGAACGATGAATACATTAGAGAAAAGAAAAATTATTAATAAGTAAATGTCAAGGATTAATTTAATCAGACCAAAAATGAAATGAATGAAATGAACTCGTGTAATGAGAAGCACTTTGTGAAAACGCATAATCGGTTTTAAAGGGGAAAAAAAACGTAAACTTTTTTTTTTTTTTAAAGATCGATAATTTGGTAAAGATTTCCCTTTGCATCCCGAACTGTAGGTAGGCTGTGTTTTGAGTCCCATTTGCAACGAATGCATAAATATCTTTTGGGTATCATGTTATGTGTAGAATGTCCAAAAACCTATTAATTCAAACTTATGTAATTATACACTCTAACTAACGTTAGGACTTGGGGTTTCTTTTCAGAAAACCTCAGCGTTCAACCCTGGGACTCCAGTTCCTTCCTCCTGGAAACTTAACTTTCGCTGGTGGAATGTTTAAAGAAAGAAATGTTTGAGCGGCAACAGTGTACTATAAAATGTAGAAAAAAAATGAAATGTATTTTCTATACACTGCTTTTTGAAAGAAAGAGAACTGGCATTATGGGGTCACGGAGCTACTTTTGTGAATTTTGTGAGTTTGGGAATTTGTGAAATATTTTTGTGTTTTGTTGACAAATTTGGTTAAGGGAGCTAAGAAAAGGAAATTCTTGTTTCCTCAGTCTCTCCTTTGGATGAATGGAGCAGATGCACGCGTATGGCGCCAACATGCCGTATGAATGATTGAGTGCTGCAAATGTGATGTGTGCCAAAAAAGTTGTAGACATTTTAGCCTTGGAACTCAACCAATAGAACTGGAGGAACCAGGTGAAATATTCTTTTATTCTATACTATTCTTGTCTGAGCGTACTTACAAAGCACCTATCCTTGGTAAGAGAGTAAGCTCTAAGCGCCACGGTCTTGTTCACACAAAGGGCTGCCTACCTGGGTAGAGCCACATGAAGAGCTGCTTCCTGGAGCTACAGTCAATGGTTTCCCATGACATTCAGGCGAATCTCCCTCACTCAGGTTGTCACCCATCCCCTTTCAATGCATGCTGTGTGTACACGTGTCATTCACATTGATTTGATTGATTTAATTTAGAGTCTCTTCACAACGATGGTGATATTAGACCACAAAAAAAGTATGTGTGTAAGTGCTTATATGAGTGTGTGTGTGTGTGTGTGTGTGTGTGTGTGTGTGTGTGTGTGTGGTGCGCGTGTGTGCGTGCGTGCGTGCATGCGCGCGTGCATGCACGCCTGCGCGCGTCCGTGTGTGTGTGTGGTGTGTGAGTGTGTGGTGTGTGTGAGTGTGTGTGTGTGTGTGTGTGTGTGTGTGTGTGTGTAGTGTACGCGTGTGTGTGCGTGCGTGCGTGCGTGCGTGCGTGCGTGTGTGTGTGTGTGTGTGTGTGTGTGTGTGTGTGTGTGTGTGTCGCGCGCGCGCACGCGCACGCGCACGCGTACGTTCACACGCGAAACCTTGGCTTACAGTCCGATTCTAAGGACTTTTCGGGAAACAGATTCAAAACCACTTTTGAAACTCCGAAGAAAAGTATTCATGTATTGTTATATTCCAACAGATATTCAAACCAGTGACTCCAGGATCAGGATCAGGAGTGTAACGCTTTGTCAACAGAGTTATTCCGGCGTGATGGTGCAGTGACTCCAGGATCAGGATCAGGAGTGTAACGCTTTGTCAACAGAGTTATTCCGGCGTGATGGTGCAGTGACTCCACGTGTCGTGAAGTGAGATGAGGAAGAAAAAAAAAGATGACATTAAAAAAAATCGAATTGTTAAATCCGTACAAACAATTGCAGAAATAGGCGTTAAGAAATATCAAGATAACACTTTTACAGTGTATTCATAATGTAAAAAATCCCCACTACATTTCTTCGGTCAGGGTTCAGGATATTCGGACATAGGGTTGTGCTTTGCATGTTTTACCCTTCCTTTTTCCTGTTGTAGCGCACGTTCTTTTACAGTACTTAACACGCATGAATGAAAAAAGAAACATATTTAATGCAAGGAAAAGATGTGATCGATGACACACTTTACAGAAATCTATTTTGTATTCAGATTATATCACATCAAACGACATGAAACAGCGAGTTTTAAAGTTACCTTAAAGATCGCTATAAATGAAGTTCATTTCAGTGTATGTTAGCAGAGAAATATACCAATGATATCCTCCCTCCCTCCCTCCCTCCCTCTCTCTCTCTCTTCTCTCTCTCTCTCTCTCTCTCTCCTCTCTCTCCTCTCTCTCTCTCTCTCTCTCTCCGCCTCTCTCTCTCTCTCTCTAATCATACGTTTCGGTCAAGACCTTTATTTCATCATGCCATGTTATGTAAAACAAGACAGTCACATGCTTCACTTGCGATAACACCTTTCACATCAATCAAATTTATCACTCACTTTACTTGCTAACGTGTTTTGACATGCACAGGCTCATAAATACCGACGTGCACAGGCTCACAAATAAACACACCACACACACACACACACAACACACACAACACACACACACACACCTCTCTCTCTCTCTCTCTCCTCTCTCTCCTCTCTCTCTCTCTTCTCTCTCTCTCTCTTCGCGCACGCGCGAGTGTGTGTGTGTGTCTGTGTGTGTATGTGTGTCTGTCTGTCTGTTTGTTTGTCTGTGGTTGTGTGTGTGTGTGTGTGTGTTGTGTGTGCGTGAGTGCGTGGTTATGCGCGCGCGCGCGCGCGCGTATGTGTGTGTGTGTGTGTGTGTGTGTGTGTGTGTGTGTTTTGTGTGTGTGTGTGTGTGTGTGTGATTCCTTCCAATTTACAATTAAAACACTGTTACTGTGTATATAATTCAACATTGGTTGCCTGCTGTCTGTCTTTAGTTTTACGTTGTTCGCGTTGTGCAAGATGTTTGTATGTGCAACAGAAGAGGCGTTTACCATGCCGTATCCTGTGATTATATGACTCTTGCTGGTACACTTGAAATGAGATATTTAAAAAAATGAACAGTGAAGAATCAGGTCTAGTTATATTATGACCAACATAATACAGCTGCCTTCTACCACTTTTTTATGGTTAAGGTTGTTTCTGCTGCTTTGCTTGCTTTTTCGTTCAAATCAGCAAACTCGACTGCAGCCTCTAATCGGCACACACCACACCATCTGACAGAATCTGTTACTTCCAGTTTATTTCTGAGCATGTTGACTAACGCCTGAAAAGGTTACAGTTTTAACACATGATTCCAATATGCTTAGTTAGATTTCCGTTTACATTTTCTGAACCCGTTTAGAATAAACGCATGCTAAGAGAGGTATATAGTTATCATAAAATTGGTTATATCCGAGTTCCTGATTTGACAAAAACTGGAAAACAGCGGAATCTTTGCTACCAAAGACTGGGGAATACGGAGAAATGAACCACTGAGTCACTTTACATGTGACACATTTATATGACTTATAGGACATATGAGAAAGCTAGCTGTAATTGCCATTCATGTAACTATAGTGCAGGAAAGAAACCAAGGTGAAACCAAAATGTGTTCCTAACTTATTAACATACTTGGGTCAGATTGCTGTGATTATATTGAGACTCGTGTTATATTTCATTGTTCATCCAGTGTATGATAAATGAATATGTTCCCTTTGCAGAACAAATAGTAAACCATTTCATTTAACCTACCTAAATGGCATACCATTATTTATTTGAAGGAGAGGTTAAAAGTATGTGTGTGTGTGTGTGTGTGTGTGTGTGTGGCGCGCGTGTGTGGTGTGGGTGTGGGGGGGGGGGGCATCATTACCAGTTCGGATCATTGGTTCGTGATTTTTACCTTTCCTAGCCGAATGCATTATTCACAAATTCCCCTGTTCAACAGACACGTGAGAGGCAGCAGACATTCCTGTACGTGACAAACACCTGGCTGTCATTGATATCTCCAACAAATCATTCAGTGGTCAACTGAAATATAAAAAGGCACTACACCGCGCAGTCATGTGAGTGCTTTTGGAGGGACAACAACATAACTCATAAATAGTAACAACACAAATAGTCGGAAGATAATACAGTATAACGTAACACGGCGAAACACAATGCAGCACAACACAACAGAATGTAAACTGCGCGCGCGCACGTGTGTGTGTGTGTGTGTGTGTGTGTGTGTGGTGTGTGTGTGTGTGTGTGTGTGTGTGTGTGTGTGTGTGTGTGTGTGAAATGTTGGTGTGTTGTTGAATTCATCTCGCTGTCAATCAAGTTATAATTGGTTTTTCTAACTGTCGATCCTTTACTCATTTGGGAAAAGCATTTTCGTGACTATTTCGTTGCTATCCCCCCTCCCTTGCACCTGTACCTTATTTAGGGGTTGGAGTCACTGTTGGCAGCAGTTTCTGATTTTGTCCTAACTACTCTACTATTTGTTATTGATGTCATTCTATTTTGATGAATCAGTTTGTGCTTGCTGTTTTGCATTTCGAAGTGTCTAATTGTATTGTCAGTCAGTGTATTTTCTGGATACGCTTTCTACAGGAAGTTTAATGTGACTTTCGTAGACAGTAAATAATTGTCAAAAGCTACAATTCCTGTCTATGAAATACAGATTTGAAAGAAACACACATAAGCAAAACAACATCAACAACAGCAGCAACAGCAGCAACAACAACAACGACAGCAAAAACGATGACGACTACAACAACAGCAACAATGAAGAGGTGCCTTTCAATACCATTGTTCAAGGTCATGTTCTGTTTGCCTGTTGCAATACATCCATATAAATCCAACGTTTGAAAACTATGTCAAATCTGATTTCTTTTTGTTTGTTTGTTTGTTTGTTTTTTTGTTTCTTGGTTGGCCGGCTGGTTGCTTTGTGTTTTGCCCCTTACACCTCTAATTCCAGGGTCGTGGCAATATGCTAAGCAAGAGTTTTTAATTTACTATTACAAAAAATATAAAGGAGTGTAGGGTAACTATACAATTGCTTTGTTTACAGTGCGAGAGAAAACATTTCTGATTATAGGTTTGTCTTTTCCTAACAGGAATGAAGATGTGTTTTATATTAATCTTGAACACATTTCAAATATTGATCTTGATCATGTCAAAGCATGGTAACAGGAATTTTGTCATGTATTTTCCCGTGGTTTCCTGCAAATGTCAATATTATAATAATGTGAAACCACAGAAATAGGTGGACTTAATATAGGCAGAACTGTACTCAGATTTCAGAAGACACACGGGGAGAAGAATTCATCTTTAGTAGCAGAATAGACTGGATGTTCCCACCGATATTTGAAACACCGTTTGATCACTCAGTAGATGCTGACACATTACCTGATTATGAAACTTACCATTTTATAATTACTTCTACATTTTGGCTTAAATTTGGGACAAAGGATCAACATGATAACATTTTCAGCTTACATTGGAAAGATAAAGATAAAGATATCTGCCTTCAAAAGGAATTACGATGGTTCCCTTATGCAACTAGTGAAGAGTTTTCATATCTGTAACTATATTTTCTTAATTTCATGTTCCCAGTTTCTCCATCTTCAACACCCCCCCCCCCCCCTCCTTAAGTCCAAATCTTTGACAAGTCATTACGATGAAGACAGTTGAGTTGTTGGCCTGCGCTTGTTTTTCCCCCCACTATTGGATTGTTCGTCAATGTATTTGTCTGACTTTATTCAAGTTTAAAAGGCTCTGCCAGTCTTGAATAAAAGTTACTCTGTGTTAGGTTTTCTTATGGGAGCCAAAGTTACCCCACTTGTTTACTGTTTATTGTTTACTGTTCCCTGCCTCATTTCATTTCCAATTTTGTTTCGATTAAATCGAGGTTATTTGTATTTGTTTCTGTCCATCTGTGTGTTTGCCTTTTGATCTCCCTTGCATCCTTGGGTGGATCCTCAAGCGTAGGCTCAAAGATTGTCCCCTACATTTGATACTATTTGCATAATGTCTTTAGTTTTTCAGCAACTTTTTTCATCCCCACACTTTCGTTTGGTTTCCTTTACTACCCTTCACTGGCTGCTTTGGGGGTTCTATTGGATTCTTTTTTGCACCCTTTGTGGTGAGAACACCACGGTATTATGGACTGTGGTGTGTCTCTATTTGACGCCAGGAGCGCGGACACAATCAGCCGTGTCTCCCTGATGAGTTCCGATCCAGCGAACGAAAGGCCTCGGAGCAGGCAATACAAATATATCTGCCTTCAAAAGGGATTACGATGGTTCCCTTATGCAGCTAGTGAAGAGTTTTCATATCTGTAATATATTTTCTTAATTTCATGTTCCCAGTTTCTCCATCTTCAACACCCCCCCCCCCCTCCTCCCTCCTTAAGTCCAAGTCTTTGACAAGTCATTACAATGAAGACAGTTGAGTTGTTGGCCTGCGCTTGTTTTTACCCCCAATATTAGATTGTTCGTCTATGTATTTGTCTGACTTTATTCAAGTTTAAAAGGCAGTGCCAGTCTTGAATAAAAGTTACTCTGTGTTAGGATTTCTTATGGGAGCCAAAGTTACCCCACTTGTTTACTGTTTAAGATAAAGATTATGTTCATTAGATTACCAGCGAAATAATACTTCTGCTGCTGGACACGCTGCTTCCGGAAATTGATGTCGAAACGATTTCTTATACAACCATGATGTTAATAAGTTAATGTGAACAAAAGAGTTAGAAGAAAGTATTCTGGATTTAAGAAAACAGTTATGAAAAATAGACCAAGTCTGATCTGAAAAAAAATAACGCAGAGTTCATTTCTTTAATTGGGAGAAAACTGGTTGGTAATTCATATTGAAAGCATGTCAGCGTTCTGCTGTGGCCCAGAGTTTGGCAAAGAGATGGGCTTTTTATCTATATAAGACATCATGAAATCTAGTCACTGCCAAAAAAAAAAAAAAAATCAACGCCTTGTTGTCACGTACACAGGGGAAGTAAACGAGGAGATCTTATCTAGCCTAAGTTGAGATAATAGATGTTATGATGAAGCAAATAAAGCAATTAAAGGAGTAAAGATTGCAAGTAGAGAGAATGAAATTTGTCAATTTGCTGATGAGGAAAATTAATACAAGAGGGCGACAGATGATCATTTGAAGGAACCATTAAAGTTATTTTTATTGGGGGTAAAGCCTTTGGCTTAAATGTTGAAACATGTTGGGCAATTTGATTTCGAAGTAACAAGGGATTACTGTATAATACATATGCCTCATCGGCATGTAGACGGAATCCGAAGAAGTTTAAGATAGTAGGTATTTAATTTACAAATGACCTAAAAGAATATATAAATAATAACCCTGAGGGAAATTTCAGTGAAAATGAAAGTACTTTATGGTGTTTGGCGAAAGAGACATGTGACATCTCTTGGATGTTTTGCTGAGTTAAAATCTCTGATCCATTATATATCCTTGTCTCTATCTGTCCACTATATCTCTTTCTCTGTCTATCTTTTCGTCTGTCTGTCTGTCTGTCTGTATCTCTCTCTCTCTCTCTCTCTCTCTCTCTCTCTCTCTCTCCTATATTATCTATATATATATATATATATATATATACATATATCTGTCCATGTATCTCTATCTCTATCTGTCTCCCTACCCCTCTCTCTCTCTCTCTCTCCTCTCTCTCTCTCTCGATATATATATATATCTAATATATATATATATATATATATATATATTTGTTAACAAATATTTTTTAAAATGAAGTATTAAAATCTACAAGCTTGTTTCTAGCGTTGCTATCTTCAGGATATCTTCATGAAGATAGCAACGCTAGAAACAAGCTTGTAGATTTTAATACTTCATTTTTAAAAATATTTTTTAACAGATGTTGCTCCCCAAGGGGTTGAGCACCTTCAGATTTTTTAAGGACTTTTTTATATTGTTCATAATATATTATATATATTATATATATATATATATATAATACACGACAGACAGGCAGACAGACAGACAGACAGGCAGACAGAGAGAGAGAGAGAGAGAGGAGAGGAGAGAGAGAGAGAGAGAGAGAGATGAAGCAAAGTATAATATGATAACTTATGGCAAATGCTCCTTTCGTCAAGTTTTAATACTCTTGTGGTGTAGAATAATGAAACTTAAGCCGTGTTAAAATAGATCAGTGTTGCAATCAATATGAGCGATTTCAAAAGTTTTCTGACCTGATCTGGAAAATAGATGACCACACTGTGTTTATCCTTTGCACAACGCTTTTCATCGTGTTGACTTCCAGAGGGATATAGTCTCCTGTCTCATCGGTCTCAGTACTAGATGTTATTTTGGGTGAACCACAACAATGATGGAATGGAACCACAGAGAAAAGGAAAGTGGTTAAAATGGAGAAGATATGGAATAAAAGAAGGAGGAGAAGAGGGAGAAGGAGGAGAAGAAGAATTGTCAGTTTCAATTTCAGTTTCATCAAGGAGGTCTCACTGCATGCGGACTAAGCCATATACGCCACACCACATGCGCTAAGTTTTGATACCACACTAGCTGATGCATAAATGGATGAATAACTAAGATGAGAATTTACGAAGAGGGTCTCATGGCTGTGACTTAGCAGATGTCGACCTACGCGTTAGCCCAACGCTCTGGTCAGACCTTGAGTATCTACCTAACATTGGGTGTGCCATTTTTATCATTGTATGTGTGTGTATGTGTGCTTGCAAGTCCGTGATACAGTTGGCAGAGATGGCGTTGATGAATGCCTTTAGCTGCCATTGCTTTCATGGCAGATAGACCTTTTTGCTTAAAGAACAATTGAAGAAGATAGATAGATAGATAGATAGATAGATAGATAGATAGATAGATAGATAGATAGATAGATAGATAGATAGATAGATAGATGAAACAAACTTTATTAAATGGATGAAACAAACAACAATACGATAACTTACGCTGAATCTGGCTACCTTCATGTTTTAATACTCTTGGGGTGTAGAATAATGGAACATTTACGCCGTGTCAAAAGAGATCAGTGGTACGATCAATACGAACCATTTCAAAAGATCTCCGACCTGATCTGGAAAATAGGTGACCCTGTTGTGTGTATCTTTGGAATATTTGGAAATGTTATGATCATTCTGATCATGCTTCGCCTTCCCGCATCCACCTCTAGTGTTTTCTTTGAAATTCTGGCCTGCTCTGATCTGCTGCATTTGATGAGAGGTCCTCTGGCCAGCTTGCTCAACAGAGAATTCAGTGTGCCGAAGTTTTTTAATCTTGGTTCATGGCAGTGTAAACTGTACAGATTGATGTATTACACGACTAAGACTTTATCCCCATGGATGCTGGTGGCACTCACCATGCTGAGAGCAGCTTCTGTGGTATGGCCACTTCGTGTCAATGCAGTGTGGACGAAGGGAAAGTCAGAGCACTGCTGGTATAATGACCGTTTTCATCATTTGATTAATAGTCACTTTCTCTATGGATTTGATATAGGATCTTGTTCTTGGGTGTGTTGCGCTGATTCTGAATCCAAAAACTATGGACTTTTTTATTTCAAAATTTGGCCTTGGATAGACTTGGCTCTGAACTGTTTTGTACCCTTCGTGTTGTTGGTGGTCAGCAACAGTCTTCTTCTCTGGACTCTTGTCAGATCTGTCAGAACTGGCACACGTCTTCCTGTACAACAAGCCACCCGGGACTCCAGACAACAAAAAGCCAGTTCATTGACTATCACCCTGATTGCTACAAGCATCTGTTTTATTCTCCTGACAACGCCAATACAAATGCATACGATTACATCTGAGTATATTGACTGGAATGACCCGATTCAGAATGGACAAAATGAAGTTTTGTTTTCAGCCGGTCACATCCTGTGGTACTGCAACAGTGCCATTAACTTTTACCTGTATTGTTTAACTGCAAGCAAGTTCAGAGCAGTTGTAAAAAGTCTTTTAGATTTCCAAGTTATTCTTTATGCCTGAACGTCATTTTGTCAGTACAGTACTGTCCTATCAATGGAGTAATGTCGTCAAGCGTTAGTATTGCAATAGAAAGAGTAAGGTTCTGGGCGACAGCTCCCACAAGCAGTGATCTTCAGAGTGGCCATTGCTATTTGGTGATGACTGCAGCGAAACAGAAACTGCGCAGTCTTCTGAAATACTTTTGTCTGTAGCTGTAGAGAAGGACATACAAAATGCATACATACATAATACATACATACATACACATATGCATATAATTATGTATGTATGTACATATTTGTACATGTCTATCTATCTATCCATCTGTCTCTCTCTCTCTCTCTCTCTCTCTCTCTCTCTCTCTCTCTCTCTCCACACACACACACACACACACACACACACACACACACACATAATATATATATATATATATATATATTATATATATATATATATTAAAATAGTTGTTATTAGTTGGGGTGGATTTGTAGTGTAGATGTTTGTATGTGTTGTGTGTGTGTGGTGCTGTTTTCCTCTATATATATATATATATTATATATATATATATATATACATTAATAATATAATAATAATATCATACATACATATACATACTATACATACATAATATACATACTATATACATAATAATATATGTCATTACATATATATATTATATATATATCATATCATATCATTATCATCATCATATCATCATCCATACATATCATACATACTATACATACATACATACATATATACACACATACATACATACAGACATTCATACGTAAATAATCCTGGAGGATATTATGTAAACTGCAGTCAAACGGCCCAGAGTCTGTGTGTCGACAATGTTCATGGCCTGCTCTAGAACAGCTGGCAAATTCTGATGCAACGCCCTGCTTGTCCCAGGAAGTCAGCTTAATTTCTGTTACATTCATGATTCTGCAGTGCACGGTGTTCGTGATGACCCTGCATTGGTATCCCAAAGTCGTACAGATTCAAAACCAGTGGATAATTCAGTTTAACATGTGAGCATCCTTGACAAACCAGTTACAAGGCGCTTGGAGCTGTCTCCACTACTGCCCAGAGTTACACACTTTTCTTTTAGAGAACAGGCTCTGAAAACGTTCACTGAGTTGTAATCGTTTTATTACATCACTGGTTTTACCAGTAGAAAGTCAGGGAATTCAAATGACGTCATGACTAATACGAATCATGTACAGAAACTCATTTTGAACACAGACACTTGATTTCTTGAGTGCATGTCTACATGCACGCGTGCTTGTGCGCCTCTCTCTCTCTCTCTCTCTCTCTCTCTCTCTCTCTCTCTCCTCTCTCTCTCTCTCTAAGTGTGTGAGTAAATGAGAGAGGGAGAGAGAGAGAGAGAGAGAGAGAGTGTGTGTGTGTGTGTGTGTGTGTGTGTGTGTGGTGTGTGTGTGTGTGTGTGTGCGCGTGTGTGTGTGTGTGTGTGTGTGTGTGTGTGTGTGTGTGTGTGTGTGTGTGTGTGTGTGTGAGAGAGAGAGAGAGAGATTGAGAGAGAAAGAGAGAGAGATATGTGTGGATAAGCATTATTAATATGCTGAACATGCTCAAGTTTATTCCTTATTCATGCATTTACTTAGTTTGGTTAGTGACTTGGTTTGTTGGTTGGTTACTTAGGGACTTTCTTGTGTACATATTTACTTATATACTTTCTTACTTTCATACTTACTTACGAATGTATTTATCTACATGCTGACTTCCTTCTGTACTTACGTGCTTACTCGCTCGCCTACTTACTTACTATACTTACTTACTCTTCTCCTCTTTATTTTGTTGTGTTCATGTTTTTCAAAAGACAAATGTTACGGAAGTAAAAATACAGTTTTCATACACATTATAACTGAGTCTACAGATGATTCTGTTGATGTTTACAATACAACGCAATTAAACTGTTGAGTCTTGGTCTACAATGGCGAGTTCTGCACGCAAGTCCATTCTTTCAAAGTCTTTTAAGGTAAGTCAAACACGACATAGGTTCCAAAGAACCATGGATGGAGGGTATGATATATAAGAGAGAGAGAGAGAGAGAGAGAGAGAGAGAGAGAGAGAGAGAGAGAGAGAGAGAGAGAGAGAGAGAGAGAGAGAGAGAGAAACTGGACGTATCCCTGACATCAAAAAGGATATAAGAAAAACGGAACAAAACACTGGAAGCAGACAATAAGAAAAGCACTCACGGCAGAAAGCAAACCTCCCGGAAGTGGCGATCCTGCGCTAAATATGGTAATAGCATTTCATACAGAGGCAGTCAATGCTTTTCCTTCTCTTTTGAGCACTGATCTTTCTGTTCATTTTCACCTTCTAGTATCATAGGACGGGGTAGCAGAAATCATGGAGGGGCAAGCAGAGAACATGATAATGATATGCAGCTGGCTGACTCAACGGCGCTTTGCCGTTCTTCAGCATCTTCTTCGATGTCCCCCATTGGAACTCATGAGCAGACGCTGACCACTTCATGCACCCAACTACCTCGAGGCTGTGCATTCCCTCAAACATGGTCAGTCACATTGACTTTGTCTTCAAGATCTCCACAAAACTGTGCTATATCTTGGATTATCAGGAAATGTGGTCGCTCTTGTTTGATGCAAAGCTTGCATGCCACATAGAAAGAATATGTTGCAAAAACAAAATCAGCATTTTGTTTACAACAGCTGTAGGTGTTAGTCATGGTGCCGATAACCTTGCCAGGAGGGCTGTTTAAGCATATCTGTGCCCCATTGATGTACAAGCCATAGTCTGATGCCTATTAGTCTGCAGAGCTGTTCGAGGTGTCTTTAATCACTGTGAATCCCCAAATCCTGTTGCACACAGAATGTAGCTGAGGTCATTGACATATCCGCACAATGGGAAGATGAACGCCCTGCAGACTGGGACAGTTATATTCCAGTATTATTGTTAGCATACCGAGAAATATCCAATGCAACGTTGGAATTCTTCCCCTTGAACTTTCTGTTTGGTCGATCTCCCAGACGTCCAATTTCTCTCTTAGTGGGCAACTGGGCTGGTGTAGGCACTCCTACAGTGGCCAAAAATGTCTTCCAATCCCTAGTTGATCTACATGACCGCATATTTGACAGTTGTGAGTTTGTACAAAGCACTGCTGACTACAGAACTGACAGATACAAAGTGTTTGCTGACAGAAAGTCTAAACCCCGATCGTGTATTGTCGGTGACAAAGTTTTGGTCTTAAGACAACAAACGAGCCGGGTTTAGACGGCAGGTGTAAAGTGTTTCACGTCAACATGCTCCAGTTGTATGTTGACAGTTGTAATGTTGCTATTAATCAGGAAATCTCATCCCCTGCCATTCCTCTTCGTGTTTGTGAAGATGTTGACTTGTCTGAGATCCTTCCAGTTGAACTATGTGTCTGAGCATACTTCTTCTCGTCCAGTAACTTCTTTGTCGTCCACTGTTGGTTCCTCTCTCGGTGCTTTTGCCACTGCAGATGTTGTTGATGAGGCAATGGATGATGGAATCCAGCTTCCCACCCTTTCAGTGAACGTTGGATGGCACAAAGATATACAAGTAAACTCTGACTTGTCTGCTTCACAGAAGCAGCCATTGACAGAACTGCTTTAGGAGTTGACAGATATATTGACAGATAAGCCTGACAATGTTGATCTAGTTGCAAAGCGAGAGGACTGCAGGCGGAAATTTAAACAAATCTTAAATAATCGTTTATGTCTCACCTGATGAAGACCTAAGAGGTCGAAACGCGTTGTGTTTCGTCTTGTGACTCGTTTGTCCACGTTCTCTGGGTGGTTCGCTAAAATTTATTTAAGATCTGACAATGTTGTTGATGTTAATCCTCATGTCATTAATCTGACCACTGACATTCCTGTTCGTGTCAAGTCCTACCCCCCCCCCCCCCCTCCCTCTTTTTTGCCAAACGTCAGGTTCTTGAAAGAGAACTTCAGGTTTTGTTAGATTTGTGTGTTATTGAACCTTCTTCTTTCCTCGCCTTACAGTGCTCCTGTGTTCTTGGTGAAGAAGCCTGATGGTTCTGTTCAATTCTATATACACTATTGTGCTTTGAATGAAGTCACTGTCTGTGACTCAGATCCCATTCCTGATGTTCAGGATTTCTTTTGTCAGTTGTCTCCATTTCTTTCTCTCATCATCTTTTTTATTCTCAGCATCTTGATCATTGTTGTTTGCAATCTACCAAGTCTGTGGACAAGGACAAACGAATTATGTAATGATTCACAGTTTTCTTCCAATGCAAGTAGAATGTGCTTTGCCATGTATGCTGCAGCAGTAGATGTGTGGTTTCTGTTGTGTGTTACGGATTTCCTTTGTATCGTCTGCAATGTGCACGAAAACATCCAGCCTCCGAAACAGATATCTGTTTGTTGTCATGTTCATTCCTGAACTGGGGTTTGATAATTGTAACAGTTTGTCGCTGTAACACGGCATAACTACAGTCAAAAAACAGATTCACTTGCGTAGGAAAAAGGTTCCAGTTCAAAGCTGTGATTTCCATCCCTTTGGACTGATGTTGACCATGTTTTTGTCTGTCTTTCTGTCGATTGAGCTTCTGTCTTTCAGTTAATCTCTCTATCTGCATAATTATCTATGAATCAGTCATTGGCTTCTGAGGCTAATTAAACCAAAAACGATTGGGTGTTGACAAATTCCGGATTTGACAACATATAACCATAGCATAAATATAGAAACTAACCCTATCGAAAACAGTAAACGAATCTTAAACTCACGACTTCCAGAAACCTTCCCCAATACACCAGTATGGAAAAATGTACCCAAACAGCTACTTGCCATTAATAGCCATTTTTCTTCGTTAGAATTTCCAGTGCTGAAAATAAACAAAACTGTTGTCTCAATGGTAGGTGTGATGCGCCTGATGTGTTGGCGAAGTGTGTGTGTGCTTGACACCTCTCTCTTTCAGCCTCCACCACTGACTAGCACCACTGTTCGCAGCACTACGAGAAAGGGAGCAGAATGCGTCAGCCTTTCCCTGTCAGTATTTAAGCCTCTCCACCAGCAAGCCCTATGTAGTGCCTCCACATGGCGACACATGTAACTGGGACTTTACAGACTCAGGCTGAACTACTAGGGACTCAGAGGAAGTCTTGTGCCAGGCTTGTGGAATGCAGACCCACCGATGGGTGGATGCCCACCGGTGTGTGGACATGGTGCCCGAAACCAGATTCCTAGCTATGGATGAAATAGCTTCACTGCCTTGTGGATGTATCGGGAGACACAAAGACTAAGGGAGTAAACCCTGAAAGAATATCCAGAGTGGAGCCCCTTGGGCAGTTGGTCAACACACTGTGACACCTTCCGGCAACTCCTGCAGCTACGCTGGCACCATACTGTACTGGCTTGTTCTTTCCATTGTATCCTATCAGCAGGACCGAGAGATGGATTTTTGCGACTTGGCACACCAGGATCTCCATACACATCACCCAGGCCTGCACCCTGGAGAGGTCACTCCAGTGTCACTGTCCCGGCGACAGAAACAATACGGAGACAGCTGTTGTGGGTTATAAGCTCAGAGCGCTACGGGTTGCATCCAACGGTGGGAGGGACATCGCATTCCACTGGTCAATTGCCACTCACCTCATGCTGGGCAGCCCCCAGCCAATAAGGTGCTGACCCGCCACGGTCTGTCTGCTTCAATGGGTACTTGAAGCAAAGGAAAAGTCCGAAGATCAGACTGTAAACCTTGCACCAAGCAAATAAGATAGAAGAAAGGAATCAAAATTACCAGGCTTGCGGCTGGCAACCTGGAATATCAAAATGATGTGTTCTGGCCTTTCTGACAAGCTCCAGCAATTTGACGACGCTAGAAAAACAGCCATCATCAACTGCAAACCGAAGAGCTTCAACATTGACACGATCCTCTCTCTCTCTGGCTCACGACCTCTTCTGGACCAATACACATCCTTAACGTTTATGCCTCCACACTCTGTTCTACAGCTGAGGCCAAGGATGAGTTCTATGAAGAGCTGGAAGCCAAGATCAGAGAGGTACACCTGTTTTTTCTCGGGGACTTCAACGCTCGGATGGGTGCAGACCACAGTTGCTGGCCATTACTGCTTTGGCCACTTTGTCATCGGCAAGCTCATTGAGAATGGATAGTGGCTATTTTAGCTTTGCTCATTCCACGACCTCTGTATCACAAACACCTTCTTCCCCACCAATCCACACCACACAGTGTCCTGGAGGCACCTCAGATCCCGTCACTGGCATCCGCTGAACCTCATGATCACCCAAAACTCTTGCTGAACCACGGGTTTCTCACCCGCAGCTAAAACAGTGCTGACTGTGACTCTGACCACTCCTTGGGTGGCAGCAAAGCGCGTCTTCAACCCAAGCGAATCCATCACTCCAAGCGGCAGGGATGTCCTCGAATCAACACAGTCATGACGTCAGTGCTCGATCTGTGTGAACGCATCACTAACAAGGGCGTCCTGCCCCAGGCATCGATGCATAGCATGTTGGCCATGCTAACACAGAAATACCTGCACTGGCTTGGCCATGTTTGCCACATGGACGACGGTCGTATCCCAAAGGACATGCTTACAGCAAGCTGGCTACAGGCTCCAGACCCACAGGAGCCTACGCTACCTACGCTACAAGGATGTATGCAAGCACGACCTGAGGGCAGGCAGCCTCGACCCTGCAGACGTGGGGACAGCAGCTTCAGACCGGGTCAGCTGGTGGTCCAACATCAAGATTGGCATCAAGCAAGCAGAGCAGAGGAGAGAGGCCCAGTTAGAAGAATGGAGGCATCGCAGACGGCAAATAAATGCGTCGGCACCCACAGACGCTGATGACCGAGACTTCACCTGCAGCAACTGTAACAGAGTCTGCCACTCGAGGATCAGGCCGTTTAAGCACAGCAGGCGCTGCAACTCCACAACTGATTGATCCATGGCGCAACACCATTGTCTCTCAAGACAAATGGATGCCAACAATACATATCCACTAATATGGACAGATTTCCGTCATCAATGAAAGCTTCGATGCTGGCAATTAATTGCCGTATGATAAATATATTCCCTTACAAGACAGAGAATGAGCTATTCTATTCAACGTTCGTCAAAAAAGACCATGACTTACTTCCTAATGGAAAGGGAGGGAAGGGGAAGGAGGGATAGGGAAGAAAATTACTACCTTCATTCAGGTCATGGACTGTGATTTTCCCCATTCTTATGGGAGTGATCATTCACTATGGTGATCATTCACAATGATGACCATTGTGGTTTGCTAAAAAGCGTAAATCCAAATGATAAGGCAGTAAACTGGAAAAACACGTGAGTGAATGCTTAAACGTACAAAGATACAATGTAACACAATACAATACCAACTGATACAACATAACGGTGGACAATTCAAAACAACGCAGGACAACACAACACAACATATGACAATGGAACACAACACGACACAATGTATAGGAACAAAACACTATGTGTAGCAACACAACACAATGTATTAGAACACAACACAATCAATAAGAACACACCACAATGCAACACGGCACAGCATGGTGCAAAGCAGCACTACACAACCTACACAACACATTGTGACATAAACTGCAAAACGCCAAAGTGCATGACATGGGACAAATCAACTACTCTCTCTCTCTCTCTCTCTCTCTCTCTCTCTCTCTCTCTCTCTCTCTCTCTCTCTCTCTCTCTCTCTCTCCCCTGAGCAAGTTTGATGTATGTGTCCTTATCATGGCGCTGAGACAATTATTCAAGACAGCATGAAATTAGATTGATACATAAAAATGAGCATTTAAGTACATCTTAAAGGGACTTCCACAAAGGCTGTAAGAAATGTACAGTGGTCCTTGATTTTCTGTGCTGCAATTTTAGTATGAAGGCTGAGGAAGAGTGCCATTGATCACCTGCAAATGTAATAGTAGCAAGACGATCCAATGCAGTAAGATACAAAATGAAACTCTTACACAATGAATAAGATTTACCCAGCTGCCATCACCTTTTAATGTTCTCGTGTTGTTGAGTAATGAATTCAGATCGTCTCAAAAGAGATCTTTGGTACGATCGATACAAACCATTTGAAAAGATCTCTGACTTGATCTGGATTATAGGCGGAACTCTTGTGTGTGTGTTTAGAATATCTGGAAATGTTATGATTGCTATGATTGTGTGTCGTCTTTCTGCGTCTATTATAGTGTTTTCTTTGGAGTCCTGGCCTGTTCGGATCTGCTGTTTTTGATTATAGAGCCCCTAAATATCATGCTCAGCTAGAAATTCAATGCGCCAAACATTATCGACCTTGGTTCATGGCAGTGTAAACTGTACATGATGATGCAAAACACGACGAGAACAATATCTCCTTGGATGCTGATGGCCCTCACCTTGCTAAGGGCAGCTTCTATAATATGGCCACTTCGTGTCGGTGCTGTGTGGACGAAAGGAATGTCACAAGCTACTGTCGGTTTGATGACCATTTTTATCACTCTGATTCACTGTCACTTTCTCTATGGATACGACATAGGATGTTACTCTGGGATGTGCTGTCCTAATGCATCAGGAATATACAAATGGTTTTCTGATACAGTCTGGCCGTGAATACTCAGGGGTGAAAGTTTTATTGTTCCTTTTATGTTGTCGAGGGCTGGCAACAACATTCTTCTCTGGGCACTCGTCAGATCTTTCAGAGTGGGCACGTGTCTTCCAATCGAGATTTATAAGATCACACTTCGATTTGTTGACTGGAATGACCCAATTCAGAAAGGACAATATACAGTCTTTCATGCAGCCAGCCACATCCTGTTGTACTCCAGCAGCGCTGTTAACTTTTACTTGTATACGTTAATAGCCGGCAGGTTCAGAACAGTTTCCAAACATAACATTTGGAATTCTAGGATCATTATGCGCAGCGTATAATTTTTGTACAGGACTGCCCCCTCATTGAAAATGATACAATTTTGTGCTTGCTTTACAGTGTTGAATGATAGATCCAGACGTCTACCAACAGTTATTTGTGAATACATTTTTTTTTCTGAAAGGTGATTAAAGAATCTATACAGAATGTTAGCAGTCTGTTATAATGTTTCTGTCGTAAGTTTTTGAAACAAGTGATGTTCAAGTTTCTTATTCTCTCTTTAATATGCATTGTGATCACAGATAATTACATAGGACACGAGTAACTATACAGTCACAGAATGAAAGAAAAAGAATGAACTAGTCTACAGAAAGAATGACTAAAGGAGTAACAAAAGAACGTACAGATAAATAAGCAAGTAAAAAAACACATAATGATAATAGTAATGATGATGATGATGATGATGATGGTGATGGTGATTTTGATGATGATCATGATGATGATCATGATGATAATGATAATAATAATAATGATGATGATAACAATAATGATAATAATAGTAATAACAATAACAACAACAAGAACAATAATAATGATGATGATGATGATGATGATGAGATGATGATGATGATGATGATGATGACGATCGTCATCAGCAGCAGCAGCAGCAGCAGCAGCAGCTTGTAACAAGATAACTAATTCGAAGATTTTAGGTGACCATGTGGCTCCATGATGTCACTTTTTTTTTCTGAGGCCAATTCATTTATGAAGAAAGAAAGCAATACAGAACTACAGGCGTCTCCCTGTTTCACACCTTGTGTGCAAGAAATGCAGTCTGTGAGTTCATTGCCACATCTTACTTTTGCTTTCACATTAGAATAGATACTTTTTATACACTTTAACATCGTTCTTTTGAAGAACAGGCCATAGAACGTTCCTTGAAATGGAATCGAAGGCCCTCTCAAAATCAATAAAAGCAACGTAGAATATACGAATTAATGAAAACTGCTTCTGTATAATTGCTAATAACGTAGACATGTGGTCCGCCTTAGAGCATCCTTTCTTAAAACCAGCCTGATATTCGTCAGTGATATTATACTATTCTACCCACATCTGCAACCTGTAGTTTATAATAGAACTATATAGCTTGCTGCCAGTGTCACAAAGTGACACTCCTCTGTAGTTGCCAGGATCATTAACATATTCTTTTTCACACTTGTCTCTAGAGTAATATTTAGTTAGAAGGGAAGGGAAATGGCCTCTGACCTCCTACCATTTACCGATGAGAGGCGAGAGTGACTGAGCAGCGCAGTACAGCACATAGTTGCCACCTGCCTCACGCTAACCTTCTACAAGCTTTCCTCCCTACTCGTAATGTGACTGGCTGATAGCGTGTCAGAAATAGGGTGCTGTGTTTCTTCATTAACACTTTGTGCCAGAAAGCAGCAGTCTGTGTGCGATTGATGTCACTGGATCGTTGGGTCTTTGACTGACACAACGATACCAAACATGAATGGGTGTTCCTTCATACACAAAACAAAGAGTTGCCGACAAACAAAAACAATTGAAACAGACTGACGAACACACACAAAGTGAAATGAAAATTCAACTCAGTGGAGAGCATGCGTCTGGATTTCAATCACTCTCAAACTCAAACATTTTGGACATGCATATCTTTCTTTTTACAACTGACAGAGATTTATTCACGGAACACATATCTGACACCTGGTAGAGGGCCCCAACAACAGTCACTGTTGGCACTGGTCAGCTTCACTGGGAACACACCGGCAGTTTCCTTACCACGGCCTGGGCATGTTTTGATTGTTCATCTGAGTGCTCTACGTGCTTGTGAAGCATGCCGATAATAAGTCTATCACAGCCACACCATGCTTTTAGTAAAGCAAGATTTTAGCATGCTACACATGCAGATGTCAGTTATGAACAATGAAATGCTTCCTACCAGACCTTGTACTTCCTCCATTCGAATCACTCAATATAATCCATTCGAAAGTGATGTCAGATATATCAGCACACGCCAATACAAATTGTTGTCGCACTTTCATTTTCATGGTAAGCCTACACAACGACTGGGTCATACCATTTCGTAACATTGGTATGTGAGAGAGAGAGAGAGAGAGAGAGAGAGAGAGAGAGAGAGAGAAGAGTGTGCACGCACGAGCCCAATACCCCCCCCCCCCTCCACACACACACACACACACACACACACACACACACACACACACACACACACACACACCACACACACACACACACAATTGTCAGTAACCCACGCACCAGCAACACCGGTGTAACGATCCATTTTAACTCCACACAATTGTCAGTAACCCACGCACCAGCAACACCGGTGTAACGATCCATTTTAACTCCCCTCCACTTTTTAACTCCCCGCGAGTTAGAATTAGCACGTGCCAAATTTAACTCCCCGGGAGTTAAAACAAACCACACCAGAATGACCCCCCCCCCTCCCTGTTTTAGATTAACTCCCCCACCCCAAAACATTCAGTTTTATGTGTTGGTCATGATATGACAAATAAACATTTAATATAACCCCCCCCTCCCTCCCTTGTACATATATATGTATATATATATATATATATGTTTGTGTGTGTGTGTGTGTGTACGCATGTGCGTGTGTGCATGCATTTGTGCGTTCATGTGTGTGCGTAGGAGCGAGCACACACACACACACGCACGCACGCACACACGCGCGCACACACACACACACACACACACACACACACACACACACGACCGCGCGCATGCGTGTGCGTGCGTGCGCAATGTAGTTTTAATTTCCCCAATTTATATTGGCAAAACACTACTGCATACTGCAAAATGAAATTAATGAAAAATTCACATAGAAAAACCATGTGAAATCTGAGACTGTCACTGCCATAGGACAGAGCATGGGAGACAGCTTCCAGTTCCTTGAGATAAGTCTGACAAGGATCAATACACACAGAAAGCGTGTGTCTTGAAGTGTAAGAGTAGCATCATCACAAGAGCTCTGAACTGCAACATCATGAATGTAAAGGGAACGAAGCTGACTCAATGAGACCAGCAGATTGTTGTCATCAGAGGTTTTTTTAACTGTTAAGGGCAGACAATGATCTGGGTTACCTCAGCCTTCAGCAAATATCGAGCTATGACCGGGCCGGGACTGTGGGGATGCTCAGAGACAGCCTGCGCCACAAGTCATACGTTTAGAGGGTGAAGAGAGAGGGAGAGAAGCGGGGGTGGGAAGCTGAGTGTGAAGCATGATGGACGGCGGAGGGACGAGAGGAGAAGGAGTAGATGGAGGAGGAGGACAGAGCAGGGGGGCAGGAGGGTTGAGAGAAAGGAAGAAAGACGAGAGAGAGAGGGCGAGCGAGGAAAGGAGAGAGAGAGAGAGAGAGAGAGAGAGAGAGAGAGAGAGAGAGAGAGAGAGAGAGAGAGAGAGAACGAACGAACGAACGAACGAAATTTGTTTAATGAGGGAAAAGAATAAGCACATGGCAGGCTTGTTTGCATCTTGCCCTCAAAAATGAAAAAGAAACATTTCAAACACAAAAGCCACCCTCCACACCCCAACCATTAACCAAACATCCACCTGTCGCACAATCCTTTCCAAGCAATAATAATAGCAATAACAATAGTAATGAATGATAATGATTAAAAACGATAACATTACAATTCAAATATAACACCATGCGCACATATATACATATGCATTGTCAAACATTACATCTATCGAATAGCATGATCTGAAAAAGATAGAAATACAGAACACATAATAATCACAAATATAAATCAACATGATAGTAAATCAATATTAAAACCTAGAATCTGTTCCGGAAGAGGATGTACAACACACATTTTTCCGCCTTCCAGATACGCACGCAATTCCCCTTTCCTCTCTATCCCGTGTTTTCTGCAAACAATTCCATCCTCGCCCCTCGTAACAAACACCCACCTCACCCCATCTACCCCTCCGTTCACAACCAACCCTACTCAAACAGAGAGAGAGAGAGAGAGAGAGAGAGAGAGAGAGAGAGAGAGAGAGAGAGAGAGAGAGATAGAGAGAGAGAGAGTGATAGTGAGAGGGACAGTGGGGGGAACAGAGAAGGAGTGAGAGGACAGCGGAATCGCAATCTCCTCGACAGGCAGCACAGCTATGCACGATTGCAATATTTTATTATTACTCTCTGAGGCTACAACGCACCAATAATAATGCCACACTCAAGGTAATAATAGTGCCACACAAAGTTTGTCACGGCAGTTACATGACTGAATAATGCAACGTGAACAACTTACTTACCCTAAACATCCTTATGCTTACTTAGATTATGCCTCTGCGTCAGGAAGGCCCGAGAGATACAGATACCTGCAGTACTGGTCAGGAAGTTTGAGCAACTCTCTCAGAGGCGCATCCATGAAGCGGACAAACTCGACAGTGTGGTCCCGGTGTTTCCAGTTTCGTCTACAGCAAACTCAACTGTGGATAAGAGCTGCTTGGGGCAGAACAATCCCTCAAATAGATGACTGATGAGAATTGGACCCATGACTTTCCAGCTAGGAGTACGCAACGTTAACCACTTTGCCACGGCAGCTGAAAAAGCGTTTCTTTTTTTCCCCAATGGCTCCATACAATTTGGGTTAGGTTAGCTTAGGGATTAGGGCTTGGGTTACATTAAGTTACGGTTTAGGTTTGGGTTAAGGTCTAGTTTGGATTAAGGTGAAGATCAAGCATTCCAAATTTGGACAGTTTTCCGGTTTCCTTATCCAAGTTCCCATCTCTGATGCATAAACGTACTGCTGGTCTGTCAGTAGTTGCTGGTCAAAAAAAAAAAAAACCCTAAACATCCTGCCTGTGTCACGTGAAGATGGCCCAGGGGACGGGAGGTTCGGGGCGATGTCCAAGAAACACACTAATCAAACTATTCCTATTATAATTCCTTTTCTCTTTTTCCATGTCCACAATGAATTAAGTCAATTTATTCTACTTTTCCTCTCCTATGCCACTTCACCAATCTACTGCAATTTATCACTACATTTGGGGGACTTGTCTCTTCTGTTCTAATCTTTATTCTTTTTTCTGCACTCAAACTTTCAATACATTTTTCCTTACTAAATCCGAACCCTACAGTACTAACTCCGTACCTTTGTTCGAATCCCTACTCAGCCTCTTGCTCTTATCTTTTTCTGTTGCTCGTTCGTTCTGATGTTCATGCCCCCTATTTCTGCTCCTCTCCTCCGCTCAAGGGCTGGGGTCTACACTTTATACCGTCGGTCAGCTAGCCGGCCGCAGGGTCCAGCGTCTTAGATCGAGGCTGATGCCCAATTCTGGTTTGGACCCCGGTCTCTGCCGCATTGCAGTAAGCGGAGGCACCGTAACCTACTAATCTCACATTGCAGTAAGCGGAGGTACCGTAACCTACTAATCTCACATTGCAGTAAGCGGAGGCACCGTAACCTACTACTCTCACTTCACTGGATAAGACTGCTGCGTTCAGTTCGCAGTACTATATACTGCACGTAACTACTTATTATAAATCTTTACTACATTTTAACCTGCTACCATTAACTTTTCATATCATTTATTTACTACCAGTTCGAATCCCTTCATGCAATTTTGAACCCCGGTATAGAACCATAACCTTGTATAGCTATTTGAAGTCTGTGTTTGCTGTGTTTTGTTGTAAACAAATTAGAAAGCTCATAATAAAGACGAGTCTAAACCATAAGACTGGACTTTGTAGCTTATTCTCTTATTTTATTATTTGTTTAAAAGGTTACTTGTTTATTTGTTTCTTCGTTTGTTATTCGTTTACTCGTTCTATCAGTAGATCGTTTCATTTCTATCAATGCAGTCACTGTATTCGTTTACATGTTCTATCAGTAGATTGTTTCATTTCTATCAATACAGTCACTGTATTCGTTTACATGTTCTATCAGTAGATTGTTTCATTTCTATTAATACAGTGACTGTCATTCGTGAAACATACCTCATGTGTTCGTCTGTAATCACTATACATGTTTAAGAGAGCGCACGGAACTTGAACATGTTTTGTTTCAAAAGCTTTAGACAGAAACATTATAGCAGACTGCTAAAATGCTGTATAGCTACCGTCATGACCATTCAGTAAACGTTGTTCTCCAAATAAATGCTGATGGACTTCTAGATCGATATGTTACTGCAAACCAAGCACAAAATGACATCACAGTCATTGATGGGGTAGTCCTGTACGACCAAATGACTCTACGTTGTGCAGGTTAAGTCTCTAGAATTTTTATGTTTGGAAACTGTTCTGAACTTGCTGGTGATTGAAATATACAAGTAAAAATTAATGGCATTGTCAGAGTACAGCAGGATGTGGCTGGCTGCAAAAAAGATGCCATATTATCCATTCTGAATCGGGTTATTCCGGTCAAGAAATCGAAATGTGATCTCATAAATCACGATTGGCGTTCTGAGGAAGAAAAAGCACATGTTGACAGCAATGAAGGTGACAGTCAGTTGGATTGCTTTCTGCCGTCTGGAATCTTGGGTAGATTGTTGCAAAGGACGACTTGTACCCGCTTTGGCAGACCTGACAAGAGACCAGAGAAGAATGATTTGCTAGCCCCCAACAGCATAAAAGAAACACATAAGCGTTCCCCCATGCCTATCCACGGCTACACTGTGTCAAAAAACCATTCGTTCCTTTCTGATACATCAGGACAGCATATCCTAGAATAAGATCCCATGTCATATCCATATAGAAAGTGACAGTGGATCAGAGTGATGACACGGTCACTAAACCGACTGTAAATTTGCGACATTCGTTTCGTCCACATAGCACTGACGTGAAGTGGCCATAGTATAGAAGCTCCCTTTAGCAAGGTGAGGGCCACCAGCATCCAAGTGGATAACGTTCTCGTCGTGTTACACATCATCATGTACAGTTTACGCTGCCCAAACCCACGCTGACTAAAGTATGACCCACTGAGTTCCCGGTAGAGCAAGCTGTTCAAGGGCTCTATCATCAAAGACAGCAGATCGGAGCAGGCCAGAACTCCGAAGAAAACACTAGAGGTGGACGCTGGAAGACCAAACACGGTCAGAACGATGATAAGATTTCCAAAAATTCCAAAGATGCACGCAACAGGCTCTCCTACATTCCAGATCAAGAAGACCTTTTCAAATGGCATGTCTTGAGTATGCCAAAGATCTCTTTTGAGACGGTTTGAATTCATTATTCTACAGATCGAGAGTATTGTATTTTATTGCATGGGATCACCTTCCTATTACTGCAGGTGATCAATGGCACTGCCACATGTACCTCAGCTTTGATAGTAAAACTGCAACACAGAAAATCAGTAACCACTGTACTTTTATTACTGCGATTGTGGACGCCTGTTTACGAATTCCATACATCTTGAATTAATTCCAACATCTTCATAAGAACTATGCAAATCCAACATGCCAAAGAGAGAGAGAGAGAGAGAGGAGAGAGAGAGAGAGAGAGAGAGAGAGAGAGAGAGAGAGAGAGAGAGAGAATGCACGAATGAATGAATGAATGAATGAATGAATAGTTCATGGTGGTAAGATTCACAAAACCCATTCAGAGGGACGGCGGATGGATAGAAAAATGACTGCATCAACAAATATCATAAGTAAACATGTCCAATACATTTTGTCATTCTTCTTCAAATTTCTTTGTGACAAAAAACCCATGCGTTACAGCAAACTTCTTTGTGACGAAAACCCATATATTACAGGAACCTTCATTGTGAGGGCAAACCCATACATTACAGGAAACGTCATTGTGACGAGGACCGTCACAATACAGGAAATTTAATCGTGACAAAGACTAATACATTACAGGAAACTTCATTGTGATGAGGACTTATACAATACAGGAAACGTCACTGTGTCAAGGTTCAATACATTACAGGAAACATAATTGGTACGAGGACTTATAAAATACAGGAACCTTCATTGTATCAAGGACTAAGACATTACATGAAACTTCATCGTGACGAGGACGCACATAATGCAGGAAACGTTATCATGACAAGACCTAATACATTACAGGAAACTTCATTGTGACAAGGTCTAATACATTACAGATAAGATAATATTGCTTATAGCCCAGCCGACCGCAAAGGGCCACATCAGGGCTGTCACCACGTTAATAATAAATTACAGGAAACGTCAGTGTGACAAAGACTAATACATTACAGGAAACTTCATTGTGACAAGAACTCATACATTACAGGAAACGTCAGTGTGACAAAGACTAATACACTACAGGAAACTTCATTGTGACAAGAACTCATACATTACAGGAAACGTCAGTGTGACAAAGACTAATACACTACAGGAAACTTCATTGTGACAAGGTCTTATACATAAAAGGAAAGTTCATTGTGACGAGGACCGTCACAATACAGGAAACTTCATTCATTGTTAAAAGGACTAATGTATTATAGGAAACTTCTTTGTGAAAAGATCTGATATATTACAAGAAACGTCATTGTGACAAGGTACAATACATTACAGGAAACTTCATTATGACAAGAACTAATACAGTACAGAAACCGTAATTGTGACAAGGTCTAATACATTACAGGAAACTTCATTGTGACAAGAACTAATACATTACAGGAAACTTCATTGTGATGAGGACTAACACATGACATACGTCCTGGGTTGTGTTGCTTTGGGTTTTGTCGTGATGCATTGTGTTTTGTTGAGTTGCGTTACGTTGGGTTTTGGTATGTTACATGCATTATGCTGAGCGGTGTTATGTTGGATCTTTTTACGTTACATTGTGTTCTCAGGATCTGTGTTACGTTGGGTTTTGGTATGTTACATGTATTATGCTAAGCGGTGCTATGTTGGATCTTGTCACGTTACATTGTGGTGTCAGTTCACTAGCTGCATAAGGGAACCATCGTAATCCCTTTTGAAGGCAGGTATATTTGTATTGCCTGCTCCGAGGCAATACAATACACTATCAGATTGTTCGTCTATGTATTTGTCTGACTTTATTCAAGTTTAAAAGGCTGTGCCAGTCTTGAATAAAAGTTACTCTGTGTTAGGTTTTCTTATGGGAGCAAAATTTACCCCACTGATCCGGGTGACACCCCATAAGCAGTTAAATTCGACCAAAGGGGTTATTCGGTGCCCGGATTTGAAAGGTGTCTCGGAAGCGGAGATCAAGACAGAACTTGCATCGCAAGGTGTGACAGAGGTGCATAGGGTGACAGTTAAAAAAGGTGCAGAAAGAGTGCCCACCAACACCCTCTTTCTGACATTTTGCAACCCTGTGCTGCCTCCGGTCATTAAAGTAGGGTACTTAAATGTCCGTGTCCAACTGTATGTCCCATCCCCGTTGAGGTGTTTCAAATGCCAGAAGTTTGGACATGCCAGAGACCGCTGTTCTGGGCAGGAGGTGTGTGGTGTTTGTTGCAAGGCAACCCATGATGGGCTGTGTAAAGACCCGGCTCATTGTGCGAACTGCGGTGGCGACCACCCCTCCTCTTCACGCAACTGCCCTGTTTGGATTCAGGAGTCCACCATCCAAAGAGTGAAAACTGAAAAGAAAATCTCGTGTTTTGAGGCACGCAAACAGGTTGTTGGTAGTCAGACATCAACAGTGTCTTCCTATGCTTCCGCCATAAAGAAAGTTTCAACTCGTTCAGTCTGCTGCCAGACTGACGATTTTACTTTCACCAAGACATTGCAAGGAAGGATGTTAACCTCTGGTGGAAGCAAGTCCACCACCTCCGAACCCAAAGTAGGTGCCCCTGGTGGAGGCAAAAAATCCGCCACCCCCCAGACTGCCCAGCAGTCTACTCCATCTGCTGCTGGGCAGATCAAAAAGCCAGCCCTCCCACCTCGACCTTCCTTGAGCAGTGCTCGTGCTGGCAAGGGAGTTCAACCGAGTGTGGAGATGGTGAAGATGAGGAAGAAACCTCCACCATCTCCAAAATCCAGGCCTTCTTCACCTGTGGGCAAGTCTGCCAGCAGGTCTGAAGACCAACATAGTCCAGTGAAACTAAGCAATAAATTCACTCCATTGGATGCAGTCGTTGACGAGGAGATGACCTGATTTCTCTCCTATTCGTCCTCTGCACCATGGATAGTAAACTAATCCATTGGAATATCCGTGGCCTAAATTCAAATTTTGAGGAGCTGCAGCTTCTGTGTCAAGCTATGAAACCTTCCGTCGTGGCTCTTCAGGAAACTAAAATTCAAAGCCAGAAGACCTTCACTCTTTCTGGCTTTAATATTCTTTCCAGGCCTGCACAACCATCCACATTGGGACTGTCGAGCGGTGTTGCCCTTCTTTTGCACAAAACTTTGCTGTTTAGTCCTGTCGCTCTGACTACCCCCCTTCAGGCTGTAGCTGCGAGAGTCACTCTCCACAAGACTGTTACAATTTGCTCACTCTATCTGCCACCTTCTGTCCCGGTTTGTCGTCAGGACCTTGTCAGTCTGATCTGAGAACTTCCTCAACCTTTTTTGCTGTTGGGTGACTTTAATGGACACAATCCTCTTTGGGGTAGTATCAGTTCGTCATCCAGAGGTCTGCTTCTTGAGGATGTCCCTTCAGACTTTGATTTGTGTTGTCTGAACGATGGAGCTCCAACTTACCTCCACTCTTCCACAGGTTCACTTTCGTGTTTAGATTTGTCGATTTGTGACCCCTCGCTGGTCCTGGACTATGACTGGTCTGTCCATGACGATCTGCACGGAAGTGACCATTTCCCTGTTCTTTTAAAACCCTTATTAACTGAAAACGTCTCTGTCTCACAACATCTTAATTATAAGAAGGCAAACTGGAATCTTTTTGTAACCAATATTTCAAAAGAATTCCAGGACACTGATTTTCTTCAGAGTCCAGTCCCAGCAGAATCTCTGACCAATACTGTGATAAACTGCTAAAACCTGTATTCCAATGTCTTCCGACAAACTCCAAATGCCAAAAACACCCTGGTTTAATTCAGACTGCCAACAAATTTCAAACGTTCGCAAACGGGCTCAGCGTCGGGTATACCAACGACCTTCAGGTCCCAACGCTCGAACCCATCAGAAACTCCGTGCCAAATCGAGACACACTTTCAAAATCAGTAAACGTCAGTCTTGGAGAAACTTCTGCTCCAGGCTGACATCTAAAACTTCAAAGAAAAAAGTTTGGAACATCATTAGAAAAATCAAAGGGAAGAACACCAACCCCTCCATCACCTGAAACTTGCCGATGCTCTGATCACTGACAAACAAGCTGTTGCCAATCTGTTGGCCTCCACCATCCAACAGAACTCCTCATCTTCAAATAAATCTGCAGCCTTTTTAAGACACAAACAAGTCAGAGAGAAATCTTTATACAATTTCACATCAGACAACTCTGAAACCTACAATCTCCCTTTTTCAATCAGTGAACTGAAAACAGCTTTACAAACCTGCACTGATTCTGCCCCTGGTCTGGATGATATTCATTATCAGGTTTTGAAACATCTTCCAGAAAGCTGTCTCCAGACTCTTCTCAAAGTCTATAACCATATCTGGACCGCAAGGTACTTTCCGCCCTCCTGGCAGAAAGCCCTGATCATTCCAATACCTAAGCCTGGAAAGGACCTTACCAACCCTTCAAACTATCGTCCAATAGCTCTGACTAGCTGCCTCTGTAAGTTGATGGAAAAGATGGTCAACTCCCGTCTGATGTGGAAGCTGGAAACCGATGGCCTTTTGGCCAGTGAACAGTGCGGTTTCCGGAAGTACCACTCGACAGTTGACCATCTAATCGGTCTGGAAACCACCATCCGCAACGCCTTTGTCAATAAGCAGCATGTGGTCGCTATATTTTTCGACCTAGAAAAAGCGTACGACACCACATGGAAATCAGGAATCCTTATGGACCTGCACAGACTTGGTTTTCGTGGTCACCTGCCTCTGTTTATTCAAAACTTTCTGGCTGATCGACAGTTCCAGGTGTGCGTTGGCACCACACTCTCTGACATCCATGGGCAGGAGTTGGGTGTACCGCAAGGGAGCATCCTTTCTCCTGCACTTTTCAGCATTAAAATCAATGACATTGTCAAATCCGTAAGCCAGGGTTCTGAGTCCTCTCTGTTCGTTGACGATTTTGCGCTGTACGCAGTTGGAGCTTCTTACGCCAGCGTGCAGCGTCGACTCCAACTTTGCGTCAACAAGATCCAACAGTGGGCCGAGGAAAACGGGTTTCCCTTCTCACGTACCAAAACTCAGTCAATCCATTTTCACAATTTTCGTCATTTTTTCGCTGATCCTGAAATTTGTCTGGATAAGTCCACCATTCCAGCTGAAAAAGAAGCCAAATTCCTGGGAGTTATTTTTGATCAAAAACTCAACTTTCTCAGACACATCAAAAACCTCAAAACCTCTTGCCAGAAAGCTCTGAATATTCTGCGGGTCGTAGCACACACTGACTGGGGCGCTGATAAGAAAACTTTGCTGCACCTCTACAGAGCCTTGGTCCGTTCCAAACTGGACTATGGTTGTGCTGTGTACGGCTCTGCAAGACCCTCTTATCTGAAACTCTTGGATCCTATCCACCATCAAGGGCTTCGTCTCTGTCTTGGAGCATTCCGCACCACCCTTGTGTACAGCCTGTACGCAGAGGCAGGAGAACCCTCACTGTCCAACCGCAGGCTGAAAATGTCTCTAAATTACTATATCAAACTGTTCTCAGAACCGCAGAATCCTGCCTATGACTGTGTCTTTGACCCCCAGTTTCAAAGCAAATTCGAAACCAACCCTAACCGTATTCCGCCGTTTGGTGTTCGTATGCAGCCTCACGTGCGGAATGCAGGTCTAGAGTTGTGTCGGATTTTTCCAAGTTTCCAGATCAGCCTCCGTGGACCTTTTTCACACCAGAGATTTGTTTTGATCTTGCAGCTTTTCGTAAAGAGTCTACCAGCTCTCAGGCATACAAGGCCTTGTATGCTGACCTCTGTTCAAAATTCGCATCTTATCAGAAAATTTTCACTGACGGTTCCAAGTCTGAAGATGGAGTGGCCTGTGCAACCTATTGCCCTGGTGCTCCTTCTCAGATACTGTTAAAACATATACCTCCAGATGCTTCTGTCTATTCTGCTGAACTTACTGCTCTGGTTCTGGCATTGAAGATAATTTCACAATCTAAGAAGAGGGACTTTCTGGTTCTGTCAGATTCACTGTCAGCTTTGGAGGCCATAGCTGGCCGCAACCTTCAGCATCCAGAACTTTTACACTTCTTTGAACTTTTTACTAAGTTGAAAGCGGATGGTTACAACATTATTCTGGCTTGGGTTCCTGGTCATGTTGGCATCGGAGGGAACGAAATGGTTGATCGTTTAGCCAAGAATGCCACAAGAGAGAAATTGTCCAACATATATATCCCCTGCTCAGATCTGAAACCCAAAATTAATGATTATGTGAGAGACCTCTGGCAGGAGGATTGGAATACACAGACGGATAACAAACTCTTTCAGATCCGTCCAAACCTTAAGGAGTTCCTCCCATCTACGTCTGGTGGTCGTAAAGAAGAAACAGTTCTGTGCCGGCTGCACACCGGCCATTCGTATTTTATCCATTCATACCTTTTAAAGAATGAAGAAGCTCCGTGGTTCATTCCATGTCATGTGCCACTCACAATGAAACATATTCTTTTAGAGTGTTGGGACTTGCACGATGTGAGACACAAACATTTTACAGCGGAGTCCATGAAAATCCTGTTCAGGGATGTCCCGCCTGACGTGATCTTTGAGTTTTTGAAAGATTAACATTTTTCATCTGATTTAAGATTTTATGGAAGAAAGATTTTTAACGAAGTTTCTGGTGCGTTTCTAGAAGATAACATTTAAAGAGATGTGTCAAAGGTGCTTTTTTTTTCTTTTTAAATGACTTGTGAGTTGATTTTAACGTGGTGACAGCCCTGATGTGGCCCTTTGCGGTCGGCTGGGCTATAAGCAACATTATCTTATCTTTTACCCCACTTGTTTACTGTTTATTGTTTACTGTTCCCTGCCTCATTTCATTTCCAATCTTGTATTATTACATTGTGTGCGTGTTCGCGCACGTGTGTATGTGTGTGTGTGTGTGTGTGTGTGTTGTGTGTGTGTGTGTGTGTCTGTCTGTCTGTCTGTCTGTCTGTCTGTGCGTGTGTCTGTCTGTCTATATGCCTGTCTGTCTGTCTGTCTGTCTGTCTGTCTGTCTATCTGTCTGTGTCTGACTGATTCTGTGTCTGTAAGTGTCTTTTATCTGTGTGTCTGTGTATTGTGTGTGTGTGTGTGTGTGTGTGTGTGTGTGTGTGTGTGTGTGTGTGTGTGTGTGTGTGTGTGTGTGTGTGTGTGTGTGTGTATGTTTGTCTGTGTATGTGTTTGAAACTGTCAGAAAAGGCTGTTGGAATCACTCTGACTTATGTAGCTCTAAAGACATACTTGACAGATGATCACCTAAATGTGTTAGTTGACAAGAACATGACTACCACGTCAGCAATGACAACGATCCAACATGATGACGATCATCTTGAACTGATCGTTTAAAAATCTGATGAGAATAACAAACACGAGTCACAGTGATGATTATAATGAAGAAGAAGGCAACAACGGCCAAAACAAATGTGATGGAGAAGATGATAAAGGAAAGAAATGCCTGGCAAACAAAGAAAAGATGATCCTACTGATGAGAACAATGACCAAGAGAAACCAATGACGACCATAACCAGTAAAAATGATGAGCAGTCTACTGGTATTGTCCTAGAAAACAAAGTTTGGGGAAAAGGTGATGACAATGGCCATGACACAGGCAATGGTAAAGACAAACATTGGTGATATGCGTTTCACCATCAACAGCACTGAGTTCAGATTCACGCCTGTAGAACACGTATGACACGCTAATCAGACAACACGTCTTCTACACTGACTACAGCTATTGATATACCAAGGGGGGGGGGGGGGGGGGGAATCCACACTCACGAAGACTGTAGAAATTCCTATTCAGGAATAAACATCTTACAGGGCAAGAAAAAGGTTTTGCAACCAAACAGATATCTATTTCTATGTCAGGATGCAACAAACAGATATCTATTTCTATGTCAGGATGCAACAAACAGATATCTATTTCTATGTCAGGATGCAACAAACAGATATCTATTTCTATGTCAGGATGCAACAAACAGATATCTATTTCTATGTCAGGATGCAACAAACAGATATCTATTTCTATGTCAGGATGTCCTCGTGTACACTGCAGATAATACAAGGAAATGCATGACATAAAAACAGCAAGCACACATCCACTGTTGCAGCAAGACATGGCATAACACGTTCTTCTAGCATGGCAGAAAACTGCGAATTATTTCACGGAATTAATTGGCCTTGTTGACAGTGTTTGTAACAATCGTCAATAATGATGAAGATGCTGGAGGACTAAAGGAGGAAAGAGATTAGTGAAACAGTCTGGACAATGGTGCTGATGACGATTTTATCTTGTTGCCGCAGAGGGTTTATTTGCTTGCTTCCTTGCTTGTTTGTTTGTTTGTTTGTTCGTTTGTTAACACGGCCCACTAAAATTGGTTTTGATGGGCTAGAAGGAACATAATTGCGTCTCTGTAGACGACTATTCACAACAGTAAAAGCCATTATGAGTTTGACTGTATACATGTTGTGCATAACCAGTAAGCTTAGCTGTATCCTCAAATGGCTGGTTAATAAATGACATCAGTCGTTGTTACAACACTTCTGCTCTATAGGGGAAAAGTGTCAGGGGGAGAAAACTGAAGTTGGGCACCAGTGTCACACTGGAGCAAGTGATGTATCAACGCTGCCATTTAGAGTCAGGAGGTATCTTTTAATGGCATTCAGTAGTACTGTACAAAATTTCACAACAGGGTGAGATCCAACACATATCGCCACTCTCGCGAGTTGTTTTCTGTTTAAGTGTGTTTTGTCATTATCCATTCAAAAATGTTGTTCTGTTTTGCTTTTTTTTTTCAGGTGTAACTCCAGCCTTTTACTATACGCTCCTCCTGTTATTCTTTGAAAATCCTATCGAGCTTGACTAGCCTTGGAAAAATGTGGAAGAATGGACTTGCATGCAGAAGTCCTCGTGGTACCACCAAGATGCAACAGTGTGATTGTGTTGTATTGTCACACTCAAAAGAGCCATCCGTAAACCCAAGTATAATGTGTAAGGAGACAGCAGTTTCACTTTTTTTCAAGTGGCATGAAAAGCGCGAATAACACTACTACTACTACTACTACTACTACTACTACTACACTACTACTACTACTACTATATAACAGATACATGAAAAACTAAGCAAACAAACAAACAATAAATGAATAAACAAATAAGGAACAACGTTGAGCATGCACATCATATTAGCATGTGCATATTCAACAACAAACAGGCCACGCGCATACCTGTGTGAGCGAGCAACCTCTCTTCCAGCACACACACACACACACACACACACACACACACACACACACACACACACACACACACACACACACACACACACACACACACCACAGGCTCGTATACGCACTCACATACGCAGACATGACACACAGAGGCACAAAGAAAATGTCAACTGCATGTTTGCAAAATGTTTTCACCTTCACGAATCGTATTCTTGATGATATCGTTTGTTTCCTGACTTTCTATTAGTAAACTAGCAAAATGACAATGCCATGATAAATGAACGAAAGTTTCCAAGAAAACAAAGCGTGTTATCAGAAAAAGTCTGTGACTCTGGGACGGCTTCAAGTTCAATGATATTGGTTTGTCAAGGATGCCAGCATGTGACACTGCATCATCCACTGGATCTGAACCTGTATCTCTTTTGGTGCCAATGCAGAATCATCTCGAACGCCATGAACTAAAGAACTATAGATATAAAAGGAATGAAGCAGACTTGGTGAAACACACAGGTTGTTGCATCAAAATTTCCCTGGTGTTTAAGAGCAGGCAACGTAGATTGTCATTACATGGGCTCTAGACTGTTTGACTCTGGTTTACATAATATTCTCTTGCATTGTTTCCGTACATATTTATGTATTTATTCATTCATTCATTTATTTATTCATGTACTTTTTTCATTTGCTTCCGTATTTATTTATATCTTTTTATTTATTCATTTATTTATTTATTCTATTCATTTATTTATTTGTTTATTCGTTTTTTTTCTGTATTTATTAACTCATTTTTTATTTGTATATTTATTCACCTATTTACGTATTTACTTATTTACTATGTATCTGTTTTTCTATTAATTATTTACTTATTTATTTATCCATTGATTTCTTTTTTCGTTTATTGAATATTTCTTTATTTGCTGTTGTTTCTGTTGCCTGATTCGTTCTTTCAGTCATTCATTTTCGTGGATGTGTAGTCAGTCAACTATTGAAATATGTCCTACAATGTTTGTACACGCGTAGATAGATAGATAGATAGATAGATAGATAGATAGATAGATAGATAGATAGATAGATAGATAGATAGATAGAAAATCTGTGCAGCTTCTGACATGATTCAGAAGCATTTTCAGAGGACTGGGCAGGTTCTGTTGAGCCGCAGTCATCACTACGTAACATTGGCCATTCTGAGGATCACAGTCGGTGCACGTAGCTGTTGCCCCGTGCTTTACTGTTTCCACTGTGACACTAGTAATAGATACCATCCCTGCCATAGATCAGACAGTCCTGTGAACACAAAATGACATTTAGTTGTAAAGAATTGCCCGGAAATCTAAAATGTCATCTTTGAAAACTGCTCTGAACTTGCTGCCAGTCAGACAATACAAGTAAAAGTTAATGGCGCTGTTGGAGTACAACAGTATGTGGCTGGCTGCATAGAAGACTTCATATTGTCCATACTGAATCGGGTCACTCCAGTCAACGTATTCGTATGCAATCACATATATTTGTATGGGCGTTGTGAGGAGGAAAAAGGATATATTTGTAGCAATCAGGGTGACAGTCAATGAAGTCACTCGTTGTTGTCTGGAATCCTGGGTGGCTTGTTGCGCAGGAAGACGGGTGCCTGTTCTGACAGATCTGATAACTGTCCAGAGAAGCACACTGTTGCTGACCCCCAACAACGTGAAAGGTATCAAACAGTTTTGAGCCATGTTTATCCAAGGCCAAATCATAGCATAAAAATAACCATAGGTTTTCGATACTGAATTCGAACAGCATACCGCATAACAAGATCCTATGTCAAATCCATAGAGAAAGTGGCCATTAATCAAAATGATAACAACGGTCATTATACCAGCACTAGCTCTTGACATTCCCTTCGTCCACACTGCATTGACACGAAGAGGCCACACCACAGACGCTGCTCTGAGCAAGGTCAGTGCCACCAACATCCATGGGGATAAGGTCTTTGTTGTGAAATAGATAATTCTGTACATTTTACACTGCCATGAACCGAGTCCCCGAAAGTATGGCGCATTAAATTCATCAGTGAGCAAGGTAAACAGGGGCTCTACAACCAGAAACAGCAGATCAGAGCAAGACAGAACTAGGAAGAAAACACTGGAAGTGGACGCTGGGAGGCGAGCCATGATCAGAATGATCATAACATTTCCAAATATTCCAAAGACACACACAACAGGCCGACCTGCTTTCCAGATCAGTTGGGCGATCTTTTCCAGTGGTTCGTATTGGTCGCACCACTCATCTCTTTTCACACGGCTTAAGTGTTCCATAATTCTACACCTCAAAGTCTCACAACTCGAAGGAAGCTAGATTACGCATACGTTATCATGTTACATCTTGTTTTGCGTATGTATATACATAATTTATATGTGTATAAATACATACACTCATGTATCCACACACACACACACACACACACACACACACACACACACACACACACCACACACACACACACACACACGCACACGCACATGCACAAGCACACACTCTGATACACGCACATACACATGCGCGCACGCATGCGCGCGCGCACACACAAACACACACACACACACACACACACACACACACACACACACACACACACACACACTCAATAACACACAGACACTCACGAACACACACACAAACCACACACACACACACACACGCGCGCGCGCGCGCGCGCACGCACGCACGCACACACGCACACAAGGATAGATAAATAGAGAGAGAGATAGAGAACTAGACAGATAGATGTGTGTGTGTGTGTGTGTGTGTGTGTGTGTGTGTGTGTGTGTGTGTGTGTGTGTGTGTGTGTGTGGTGCGTGTGTGTGTGTGTGTGTGTGTGCGTGCGTGCGTGCGCGCGCGCGCGCGCGCAAATGTCTGTGTACGTGCGTGTGTGCGTGCGTGTGTGCATGCATGCGTGCGTGTGGGTGTGATCGCGTGTGGGTGTGCGCGCGCGTGCGCGCGTGCGTTTGCGTGTATGTGTGTGTGTGTGTGTGTGTGTGTGTGTGTGTGTGTGTTGGTGTGGGTGGGTGGTGGTGGGTGGGTGGGTGTAAGTTATACAATCTGTCATCCTTGAAAAGGCCCAGATGCTCAAACTATATAGCACAACTCCACTAATGGTTTAGCTTAACCCCTTTACTGTTATTGCATGGCAGCTTCTATGACTTCCCGTGTGCCATTGCTGATGTTTTGCGGGTTCTCGTTACTATATAATTTTAACCTATAACTCCAAATGAAAATGAAAGTTTTAGGGCGGAATGTCAGATTATCTAAGGATTTCCTCATGCCCCCCCTACCCCATGCACACCCCACATTGGGGGGGGGGTGTGAGGGGGGGGACTTTTATATATGTGAAAATAAGGATAGAGTGGGTAGCCTATGAGTGGGTGAGTGAGGGGGTGGAGATGTATATACTGTGAATGGGCTCAACATTTAGAGTTAAACCTGGGGGAGCCAGGATAATATGATATAGTATGTTGTGAGTGTGTGTGTGTGGGGGGGGGGGGGCTAGAGGAAGGGGGGGGGGCTTGTTGGTTGTGTGTGTGTGTGTGGTTGGGTGGGTGGGAGTGTGCATATACATGACTGTTTGTGTTGCGGATGCTGACGAAGCCTAAATAAAAGGCGAAAGCTTTTAAGAAAAACATGAAGAGTGTGTGGTTGGTGTGCCTGCGTTTATTTTTGTACTCGTTGACTGGCCAGTTTCTGGATCAGCAGTGCACCCACACATCATTGAGTGGTGTCCAGCGTGTTCGAGGGTTTTACCTTCATTTTATATATATGACCCGTCTAACGAAGAGAGTCTGGGACAACACCATGCTAACGTCAAACACCAAGATGAACGTATACCATGTCTGCGTGCTGAGCATTCTTCTATATGGAAGCGAGGCATGGACCCTGTGCTCTCGACAAGAACGACTGAACGCCTTCCGCCTGCGCTGCCTCAAAAGACACTTGGGCATCACTTGGCAGGACCATATCACCAACAAGGACGTCCTGGCCCAGGTAGCGATGCCCAGCATGTTCACCATGCTGACACAGAGATGCCTGCTCTGGCTTGGTCACGTCAGACGCATGGACGACGCTCGCATCCCAAAGAACATGATGTACGGCGAGCTGGCTACAGGCTCCAGACTCACAGAACAGTGTCACACACCGCATTTGCATACACTCAATCACAAACACAGCATGTCTGCTCCATCATATGCACGCATCAACTCCATTCATTCAAAGGAGAGACAGAGGAAACAAAAATCCACCTTTTGTGCTCCCTTCAGCGAAACAAAAAAGCCAAAGAATTTTACGATGACAATTAGTAATGTGATGACAACTTTCGATCCGATTTCTTACAAAACACTACGAATTATTGGCCGTTAACCTCCTTTCTCCTTTTCAATATGCAGCACATAAGCATTGTGTTTCTCGTTCTTTCATTCGAATACTAGACAGCTGCATTAAAAATGTTTCTTTTGTAAAAATTCCGCCAGCGGGAATCAAGCTTCCAGTAGGTGGATAATACGGTCCACTGGTTGAACGTTGAGGTTTTCTGGAAAAAAAACTCAAATCCTAACGTTAGGTTTGGAACATATCATTTTGATTTTTTTTCCTAAGCCATTATACAACAAAACATGGTATCACATCGTTTCCACGATTGCGTTCCGTTTCCAGCTCATTCCAACCTACAGTTGGGGATACTAATTATTTTTTTTACAGAAACAATTAATATGAAAAAAAAATTGTATTAATTTCTTTAAACCAATTACGCATTTTTAATAAAATGCTTTTCTTTACAGTCTCCTTCCATTTACTTTTTTATTTTCATCAATCACATCAATCGTTTACATTCATTTATGAATAATTTCGCTTTTCTCTTTATGTATTTGTTGTTCCCTAACTGGCAACTTACCCATAGGGAATCAATATTACAACAAACAGAATCCCTACCTACCAGACATCTGTCTGCGCTACATCGCCGACCACTCTCTGCTCGCTCAGAAACGTTTTCCGTTTCAACCCCCAAGGTTGAAAAACATTTACTAACTTGACCCAAGTCAAGGGATCTATCCTCCTGTCTGGCCAATCCTGGTCTGCCATATAGATCAGGAACACACCTGTCCTACAAACATTGAGTTCTCTCACTCATCACGTGCCTCAGCGTCCAATCAACAACAAGAAAAGGTTAGGGATTCAAGCACTGTTCACAAATGGTCTAACATTTTTGTCAAAATCAAACATTTTCGCTTTTCAAAATCGCCACCTGCATTCCTCAACGCATAATATCTCTTGTCACGACACCCTACGTTACAAGGATGTATGCAAGCGCGACCTGAGGGCAGGCAGCCTCGATCCAGCAGACCTGGAGACAGCAGCTTCAGACCGGGTCAGCTGGCGGTCCACCATCAAGGCCAGCATCAAACAAGTAGAGCAGAGGAGAGAGGCCCAGTGGGAAGAACAGAGACGCCGTAGACGGCGAAGAATTGCGTCGGCACCAACAGACACTGATGACCGAGACTTCACCAGCAGCAACTGCAACAGAGTCTGCCACTCGAGGATCGGGCTCTTCAGCCACAGCAGGCGCTGCACCTCCCCGACTGACTGGTCAATGGTGCAACACCATTGTCTCTCGAGGCAGACGGATGCCATCGCATGGGGGGATCCCTTCAGGGGCACTCACGTGACTGCGCGGTGTAGTGCCTTTTTATATATCAGTTGACCACTGAAAGATTTGTTGGAGACATCAGTGACAGCCAGGTGTTTGTCACGTACAGGAATGTCTACTGTCTCCCACATTTCTGTTGAAAAGGGAATTTTGAGAAAAATCTATTTTGCTAGGAAAGGTAAAAATCACGGATCAGTGATCCAACACTTAGGGTCTAGCCTAGAGAAAAAAAGGAGGGGGTGGGGAGGGACTGTGATAGTCCCCCCCCCCCACCCCCTCCTTTTTTTCTCTAGGCTAGACTCTAAGTAGTGGTATGTCATTAGGGTTGGTTACATGAAATGGTTCACTATTTCTCCTCTACAGTGTACATATTTATTTATTGTACACTGAATGGACGGTGATCAGTAACAGGAAGGTGGACATGATCACAGTAATCTGATCCAAGTACATTAATAGATAAGTAACGCATTTTGGTCAAGTGGCTTATCTTTTTCGCGTACTAGATTAAGATACATGGCAATTACAACTAACTTTGTCGTATTTCCCATATGTCACATAAATGTATCAGATAGGCTACATTCTGACTTAGAGCTTTATCTCTGTGTCTTCTACAGTATTTGGTAACTAGAATTCTGCTGGTTTTTCAGGCGTTGTCAAATCAGGAACCTGGAAATAACCAATAGCGTAATTCCTTTACACCTTTCTTAGCATTCGTGTATACTAAACGATTAAAAAAATAAAACAAACATCCGTCCAAACATATTAAAACTATGCTTAAACTATAACATTTTTCAGTCTGCTCAGGATGAAAGTGAGGTGTGGTGTGTGTCTATCAGAAGCTAGGGTCGAGTACGTTGATTTAACAGAAAGTAAGGAAAGAGAATTGAACTTTACTAAACAGAAGTCGTGGAAGACAGATGCGTTGATTTTGGTCGTAATATCACAAGACTTGATCTTTAGCTGTTATTATTGGAAAATGTGATTTGGAGGCCTACCAGAAAGGGTCATATAAACACACGGTAAGGCGTGATAAAGGCATCTCCTATCGCACATACACACCTCTGGCACCACGCGATCATTTTAACATTAAATACGGGCAGCAGGCAACCAACGTCGAGTTATATACACAGTGGTAAAGTCGTAACTGTTGATCACAAAGAATCACACACACACATGCGCGCGCCCACGCGAGCGCGCGCACGCACGCACGCACGCACGCAAGCACGCACAGAGATAGAGGGACAGACAGACAGGCAGAGAGAAAGAAAGAGAGGAGAGAGAGAGAGAGAGAGAGAGAGAGAGAGAGAGAGATGTATGTTATATATATTATATATATTTGTGTGTGTGTGTGTGTGTGTGTGTGTGTGTGTGTGTGTGTGTGTGTGTGTGTGTGTGTGTGTGGTGTGTGTACTCTTAGCAAGAAAAGTCTCTGGTGCATTTGACTGATTCAAAAGGTATCATCATAAATCAAGCGTACGGCTGTCTTATTTTATGTACCGTGGCACGATGGAATGTCAAAGGTCTTGACACATACGTTTAAGTTTAAAGAGAGAGAGAGAGAGAGGGGAGAGAGAGAGAGAGAGTGAGAGAGAGTGAGAGAGAGAGAAGACAAGACAAGACAAGACAAAATTCTTTATTTACGATGATAATAAATAAGCCCTGATGTGCTTTTTTACATCCAGTCCTCGCCCTGTGTAGAGTCAACAATGCAAAAATAAGATAGAGAGAGAGAGAGAGAGAGAGAGAGAGAGAGAGAGAGAGAGAGAGAGAGAGAGAGAGAGGAACATTGTCTACTTCTTTACTAACATAGAATAAACTGAATCTTATTTAAAAGGATCTTTAAATTGTTTTGAATTATGCTCTTTCATATTGAATGATATCAAATAATTAGAGTATCATATGGATCTCTATCATGTGTGTGATTGAATCTCGTTGCATTAAGTATGATCTATCCCTGTGTGTTACGTGCTGCAAAATCATGTGGACCACACCACAAAACAAAGGAAGAAGAAAACAAGGGAATGCACAGCAATATGTCAGAATGTGCTGCAAACTGACCGACGATCTTTTTTTTTTCTTATGTATTGCTTGCTGAATGCACTGCAAAACATATGTTATCTTGTGATTTTTCAACGCATATTTCACCTGTTTTTTTTGTTTGTTGTTTGTTTGTTTGTTTTTTTGTTTGTTTGTTTTGTGGGGGGGGGGGGGGGTTCAGAGAATTAACGATTGCACTTTTTGAATGTCATCTTTTTTTTTTTCTCGTCTCTCTTCACTATGTGTTGAGTCACTGTGCCATCACGCCGGAATAACTCTGTTGACAAAGCGTTACACTCCTGATCCTGATCCTGGAGTCACTACACCATCACGCCGGAATAACTCTGTTGACAAAGCGTTACACTCCTGATCCTGATCCTGGTGTCACTGGTGTTCTTGGTCATTTCAGTCCAGTAGTATTTTTATCTCAGAGTTTTAAAATTGGTCACGAATCTATTTCCCCAAAACTCCTTTCTAATGAGCCTATAAACTGAGGTTCTGTGTGTGAATGCACAAAATATCATCTCGTACAAACGTAAAAAATCCCATCACCAGCTTTGAAAAGACAAGAGAATTTTGGCCGTAGGTATGTATGACACGCATACACACAGGATGCATTCTGAGAGGGAATAGGTGAAACCTGAGTGACTGGTAATCAACTAAATGACAGGGGAAATGAGTGAATGTAGTGCTAGGAGGCAATGCTTCTTCTGGCTCTACCCCGGTAGGCAACCCTTTGTGAATAGGAGACCATGAACTGTAAAACACTTAGAGCTTGATCTCTTGCCAAGGATATGCGTGTATAAATACGCTCAGGTAGGATTAGAATAGAATGAAATAATATTTCATAACGTTCCTTCAGTTCTGTCAGTTGAGTGCCAAGGTTAATATGTCTACAAATGGCTTTCCTGTTTATTCTGCAATGCTGCCAGTCCTTTTTTGTCTTCATGTCCATCTCCCTCCCTCCACAGTTCCCTGGAGGAGTGTTTCAGCAAGGTGACAGGACCTTGTTACATGGTCATACCGACATCATTGTCCGTTCTTGACTGACGTCAGTAAAACTCCGTATGATCCTCTGTGCTGTTTGATGGTGTGACACACTTGTTCACTGTTAATTTAGTCAGCATGTCTGATGTTTGGTATCTTGTGGTAACACCTCATTTCCATATCCTAAGTTCCTCTTTTCAGACTCACTGTGGAGGTCCATGTCTTGCACGCATACATAAAGATGGAATGTACAAATGCATGAAAGAGCCTGTTGTGTTTTCTGGAGATCTGATCCTTCCATTCCACTTTCAGTCTGGATGTCACCTTGATCGAGAGAGAGAGGGAGGGAGAGAGAGAGAGAGAGAGAGAGAGTGTGTGTCTGTGTATGTGTGTGTGTGTTTTGGTGTGTGTGTGTTGTGTGTGTGTGTGTGTGTGTGTGTGTGTGTGTGTGTGTGTGGTGTGTGTGTGTGTGATGTTATGTTCTGTAGTCATAAAATGAAAGGTTTGACTGACATTGACCGAATGTTTAATTTCTATTAATACAGTGACTGTACAGTCACTCATTTAAGAAACATATCTTATGTGTCTGTATTCACTGCACATATTTTAAGAGAGAGCAGGGAACTTGAACATGTTTTGTGTGAAAAGCTTTAGACAGAAACATTATAGCAGACTGCTAAAAAGCTGTATAGCTACTGTTATAGCCATTCAGTAAACGTTGTTCTCAAAATACATGCTGATGGACTTCCGGATCGATATGTTACTGTAAACACTGCACAACAAGCACAAAATGGCCTCACAGTCATTGATGGGGTAGTCCTGTACGAACAAATGATTTTACGTTGTGCAGGTTAAGTCTAAAATTTTATGTTTGGAAACTGTTCTGAACTTGCTGGCGATTGAAATATACAAGCCAAAATTAATGGCACTGTCAGCGTACAGCAGGTTGTGGCTGGATGCATAGAAGATGTCACATTGTCCACTCTGAATCGGGTCATTCCGGTCAAGAAATCGAGATGTGATCTCATAAATCACGATTGGCGTTCTGAGGAAGAAGAAGGACATATTGGCAGTAATCAAGGTGACAGTCAATTGGATTATTTTCTGCCATCTGGAATCCTGGAAAGATTGTTGTAAAGGACGACGTGGACCCGCTCTGAAAGATCTGACGAAAGACCAGGGAAGAACGCTGCTGTCAGCCCCAAGCAACACAAATGGAATAAAACAAAGCTTCCCCCCCCCCCCCCCCATGCCTATCCACGGCGACACAGTGTCAGAAAACCATTTGTACATTTCTGATACATTAGGACAGCATATCCTAGAACCAGATCCTATAGCATAGAGAAAGTGACAGTGAATCAGAGTGATACCAATTGTCAATACACCGGCAGTAACTTGCCACATTCCCTTCGTCCAGACAATATTGACGCAAAGTGGCCATAGTATAGAAGCTGCTCTCAGCAAAGTGAGGGCCACTAGCATCCAAAGAGATCAAGTTTTCGTTGTGTTACACATGATCATGTACAGTTTACACTGCCAAAAACCAAGCTGACTAAAGTATGGCACATTGAGTTCCCGGTAGAGTAAGGTGTTCAAGGGCTCTATCATCAAAGACAGCAGATCAGAGCAGGCCAGAACTCGGAAGAAAACACTAGAGATAGACGCTGGAAGACGACACACGGTCAGAACGATGATAAGATTTCCAAATATTCCAAATATGCAAACAACAGGTCGCCCACTCTCCAGATCAAGAAGACATTTTCAAATGGTTCATGTTGATCGTGCCAAAGATTTCCTTTGAGACGGTTTGAATTCATTATTCCACAGATCGGGAATATTGTATTTCATTGCATGAGATCACCTTCCTATTATTGCAGGTGATCAATGGCACTGGGACATGTACTTCAGCTTTGATAGTAAAACTGCAACACAGAAGATCAGTTGTAACTGTACTTTTATTACTGCCATTGTGGACGCCTGTTTCAGAATTGCTTACATCTTGAATTAATTCCAACATCTTTATAAGGAATATGCAAATCCAACATGCCAAGAGAGAGAGAGAGAGGAGAGGAGAGAGAGAGAGAGAGACAGAGACAGAGACAGAGACAGAGAGACAGAGAGAGAAAGGGGAAGAGAGAGAGAGAGAGAGAGAGAGAGAGAGAGAGAGAGAGAGAGAGAGAGAGAGGGAATGAATGAATGAATGCGTGAGTGAGTAAATGAATGAATGAATGAATGGTTCATGGTGGTAAGCTTGACAAAGCCCATTCAGAGCGACGGAGGATGGATAGAAAAGTGGCTGTGCATCACCAAATACTATAAGTAAACATGTCCAATACATTTCTACATTACAGCAATCTTCTTTGTGACAAAACCCCATACATTACAGGAAAGTTCACTATGACAAAAACCCATATATTACAGAATACTTCATTGTGACGATGACTAATACATTACAGGAACCTTCATTGTGACGCCATGAACTGATGAACTATAGATATTAAAGGATCGAAGCAGGCTTGGTGAAACAAGCAGGCTGTTGCATCCACGTTTCCCTGGTGTTCAAGAGCTGGCAATGTAGACTGCCATTAAGTGGACTCCAGACCGTTTGACTGTCGTTTACATAATATTCTCTGGCATTATTTTCTTACATATTTACATATTATTGTTTTTTTTGTTTTTTTTATGTATTTATTTATTCATTCATTTATTTATTCATTTATCTGATTATTTATTTATTTTGTTTATTCCTGTGTTTATATATTTATTTATTTATTTATTCATTCATTTATTCATTTGTTTATTTATTCATTCGTTCAATCATTTATGTTTATCTATTTGTTTGTTTATTTATTCATCTATTTACGTATTTATTCATTTGTCTATTTATCTATGAGTTCTTTACTCATTTGTTTATCTATTGATGTATTTCTTCATTTATTTAATATGTATTAATTTATTTACTTTGATCTGTGTTGCCTGATTCACTCTTTCAACCATTCATTTTATTGGATACAAAGTCAGTCAACTATTCAAATAAGCCCTACTATGTTTAGAGAATTTATACACACATAGATACATACATACATACATACATACATACATACATACATACATACATACATACATACATACACAACCTGTGCAGCTTCTGATATGATTCAGAAGCATTTCCAGAGGACAACGCAAATTCTGGTGAGCTGCAGTCATCACTACGTAACACTGGCCATTCTGAGGATCACAGTCGGTGCACGTAGCTGTCGTCCCGTGCTTTACTGTTTCCACTGTGACACTAGTAATGTATAACATCACTGCCATAGATCAGACAGTCCTGTGAACACAAAATGACATTTAGTTGTAAAGAATAGCCCGGAAATCAATCATGCTATGTAAACAAAAACTGCTCTGAACTTGCTGCCAATCCGAAAATACACGTAAAAGTTAGCGGCGCTGTTGGAGTACAACAGAATGTGGCTGGCTGCATAGAAGACTTCATATTGTCCTACTGAATCGGGTCACTCCAGTCAACGTATTCGTATGCAATCACATATATTTGTATGGGCGTTGTGAGGAGGAAAAAGGATATATTTGTAGCAATCAGGGTGACGGTCAATGAAGTCACTCGTTGTTGTCTGGAATCCTGGGTGGCTTGTTGCGCAGGAAGACGGGTGCCTGTTCTGACAGATCTGATAACTGTCCAGAGAAGCACACTGTTGCTGACCCCCAACAACGTGAAAGGTATTAAACAGTTTTGAGCCAAGTTTATCCAAGGCCAAATCATAGCATAAAAATAATCTTAAGTTTTCGATACAGAATTAGAACAGCATACCGAATGACAAGATCCTATGTCAAATCCATACAGAAGGTGACCATTAATCATAGTGATAATAATTATGATTATTCCAGCACTAGCTCTTGACATTCCCTTCGTCCACACAGCATTGTCACGAAGTGGATCATAACACTGAAGCTGTTCTGAGCATGGTGAGTGCCATCACCATCCATGGGGATAGTGTCTTTGTGGCGGAAGGCATCACCATGTCCATTTCACACTGCCATGACCGGGTACGTTATGGTCTGGCACGTTGAATGCTTCTTGGAGCAAGTCGACCAGGGGCCCTCTAATTAACACCAGCAGATCAGAGCAGGCCAGAATTTCGAAGAAAACACTTGAAGTGGATGCTGGAAGACGAAGCATGATCAGAATGGTCATAACATTTCCAAATATGCCAAAGATACACACGACAGGTCACCTATTTTCCATATCAGTTCAGAGATCTCTTGAAATGGTTCGTATTGATTCTTTTTTTTACACGGCCTAAGTGTTCAGTAATTCTACACCCTAAAAGTTTTAAAACACGAAGGTAGCTAGATTTAGCATAAGTTATTATGTAACAGTTTGTTTTACACATGTGTATGTATGTATGTATGTGTACATACACATCAACCTCTCTCTCTCTCTCTCTCTCTCTCTCTCTCTCTCTTTTCTCATCCCCCCCCCCTCCTCTCCCCCAATTTCATCTCACTTTGCTTAATACCTTCTACGTATTTTCATGCCTTACGAAAAATGAATACATGTTCTTCTTTCTTCTCTCTCTCCTCTCTCTCTCTCTCTCTCTCTCTCTCTCTCTCTCTCTCTCTCTCTCTCTTCTCTCTCTATCTCGTCGTCTATCGTGCAGCGTACGTTATGTGTGTGTTCAAAAATATGTACGTACTTTGTCATATTCACTTCACTGTCTGTTTTCATACGTGCCAATCTTGTACGTTGTAGTACATTTACATATGTTCCCCAGCCCACCTCACTCATTATTGTTATTCTCATTTTTATTTTTATTTTATTTTATTATTTCTTATTTGTTTTGTTTTGTTTTGTTTATTATTATTCTTATTTTTGTTTTGTTTTCATTTCTTTCTATTTTCATTTGATGTTCCTCTATGATTACATGATTACATGACGCTTTGCTTGCTTCTTTGCTTTCTTACATTAATTGATTTCACTGCATGTTGTAGTCCCTACTCAGGGCGAGGACTGGATGTAAAAAAGCATGTCAGTGCTTATCTATTATCCTCGTAAATAAAGAATTTTGTCTTGTCTTGTCTTGTCTCTCTCTCACTCACACACCACCACACACACACACACACACACACACACACACACACACACACACACACACACACACACACACCAAGAGAGAGAGAGAGAGAGAGAGAGAGAGAGTAGAGATTAGATAGTGTGTGTGTGTGTGTGCATATAGTATCTGTGTGTCTGTGCGTGCGTGTGTCTGTGCGTGTGTGTGTGCGTGCGTGCGCGTGTGTGTGCGTGTTTGTGTGTGCATATGTGTGTGGCGTGCGTGCATGCATCCGTGGTGGGATCCGTGTGTGTGTGTGTGTGTGTGTGTGTGTGTGTGTGTGTGTGTGTGTGTGTGTTGTGTGTGTGTACATACATACACATATGCAAAACGAACTGTGACCTCTGGAAAGGATACCAAGTGCCCTTTCTAAAAGCTTGCATGGATGATACAACAGTCCTCTCCGCCAAGGAGGATGAAGCACACACAACACAGGAGTAGGTGCTGGATTTGGTCATTGAATCCAGGGTGAGTCTCAAGTCAAAGAAACATGACGCCTCGCCCTGTCGCCCCATTGAGGGAAACATTCACGTTCACTTGAGATGGCAATTTCATTCCAAAAGTGGAAGCAAAACCATCAAGAGCCCTGGCAGGTGATGCGATGACTCCTTTATACACACTCAGAAGTGAAAACGAAACCATCAGGACGTACCTTGCTGTCAGTGGGTCTGTTCTCACTTTCACTATGCGGCCAAAAGGCAGACAAGACAATATACACCGGGAGATGCCAGGCACGCACAGGGCATTCCATTTTAGACGTCGAGGAACATGATTGCTCCCTGGCAGATGCTATTGTGTAACAGCAACTGGACATGACACGACAGAACTTCCACCGGAAAGTACTGGGGATGTACCAGTCCTGACTTCATGACTGCTGAGATGAACGCCACCGTCAAACAACTGCCGTGTGCATCCCGCAGACTCACTTTTTGTTGCTGTTCCGCTGACAGGTAGAAACAGCACCACTCTAGACACGGTCCACCTTTCGCCACGTGAGGTTTCACGTGCCATCTGAAGACGATCCCGGGTTACAGTCTTTCTGCTGTCAACAGGACTTTCCCTGTGGAAACTTCAGAATGGCCAGGAAGGGCTCCATAAAGACAAAATGATGGTCAAAGGCTCAGCACGTCTTACTACAAAGAACCAAATCCAGTCTTTCATGGGCATGGTTGGATACAGCAGATATTTCATCCTTAAGTTTTCAGTAATATCTGCACCTCTCATGGACCTTCTGAATGAAGGAAGCCCTTCCGAAGTAGTGTGGGGCGACCCACGAGATGAAACATTACCAAAATATCAAAGTTCTCATGACCATCAACCCAATCCTCCAAGTTCTGGACCCAACGAAGTCCTACGGATGAATCTCGTAACAGGATTAGAGCAGTCATAATGCCAGCATTGGAGCAGTCCCGAATTCAGCATCGGAGCGGACCTGATGTCAGCATTAGAGCAGACTTAATGTCAGTATTGAGGCAGTTCTAATGCCAGCATTTGGGCAGTGCTGATGCCATTACTGAAG
>CM065732.1:10175140-10177640 GCA_033310375.1 Conus canariensis
GGCCATAGCACCGAGACAGCGCTTCTCAAGATAGCAAACGATCTCCTCACAGCTGTTGATGGAAACAAAGTTTCTCTTTTCTCTCTCCTAGATTTGTCTGCTGCCTTTGACACAATAGATCACTCCATTCTCCAAACTGTTTCAGTGAAAGGTGTTAAGTCTCCAGCAAGAGCACTTCAGTTTGGTGTCCCTCAGGGATCTGTCCTGGGACCGGTTTTGTTTGTGCTGTACACCCAGCCTCTCTCGGCCATTATCAGCCAACACTCTCTCCTTCACCATAGCTTTTCAGATGACAACCAGCTGTATATCTCTGCCCATCTCAGTCAGCTTCATGAAATAATCTCCTCTTCTCAAGCATGCATTACCGATGTTAAATCATGGATGCACAATAACAAACTACAACTTAACGCAGACAAAACTGAAATAATCCTCATTGCTTCGAAACACACTATTAGAATCATTATCTCCCTAGTTCTATAAATGTTGATGGAAACGAAATAAATCTATCAGTGTCTGTTCGTAACCTCGGCGTTACACTCGACCAAACTCTCTCTTTCAAACAACATATCTCTAATGTGTGCAAGTCCTGCTACCTTGAACTTCGTAGAATCAGCTCAGTTCGCCGCATATTTACTCAAAATGCTCTGAAGACTCTAATCTGTGCTTTTGTCCTGTCTCGGCTCGACTATTGTAACTCCCTCCTTGCCGGTTGTCCCTTAACGCTCATCTCTAAACTTCAAAAAGTTCAGAACAACGCCACCCGTCTGATCTCCCGCTCCTCTAGATCTGATCACATATCACCAATTCTGTCATCCTTACACTGGCTCCCAATTCAGTCTCGCATTGACTTTAAAGTTCTCCTCCTGGTTTTCAAATCACTGAATAATCTGGCTCCCTCCTACCTCTCTGACCTCCTCCATCTCTATGTTCCGTCTCGCAACTTACGCTCATCCACCGATTCTCGTCTGCTTCGGCTTCCCTCCGCTCGCCTGAAAACTTCAGGTCAACGATCTTTCTCTTACGTGGCACCTGCTCTGTGGAATAGTCTCCCTTCTTCTTTGCGTAACACGGACTCTTTAGAGACTTTTAAAACCTCCCTAAAGACACATCTTTTCCCTCGGACTGATTAACGTATCCACTTACCACTGTGCGTGTTCCTGGGGTTGAACGCGCTCCTGTGTCTGTCTGCGTGTGAGAGGTTTGTTTGTTTGCTTTTTTTCCCGCGTTGTGTGTGTGTGTCAGTGTGTGTGTGTGTGTGTGTGTGTGTGTGCTGTGTGTGTGTGTGTGTGTGTGGTGTGTGAGTGCGCGCGCGCGCGCCGCGCTTTGAATTAGCATTTAATTTTATCATGTTTTTCTGTAATATGTGCTTTGGGCTCTTGCGAGGTAAAGCGCTCTATAAATATCCTTTTACTTACATTACATTTCTCTCTCTCTCTTCTCTCTTCACTCTCTCTCATCTCTCTCTTCTCTCTCCTGTCTCTCTCTCTCTCACTCATTCTCTCTTTCTCTTTCTCTCCTCCTCTTCTCTCTCATGTCTCCTCCTCTCTACTCCTCTGTCTGTCATCTCCCTCTCATTCTCTCTCTCTGTCTCTCTCTCTCTCTCTCTCTCTCTCTCTTCTGCAACGTCACCCGACAGTTTGTCCTCTGATTCCACTGTCCATCCTACAGTGACCACCCCCAGTCACCCCGTGCTGTCTGTTCACCGCCCTGCATGTCTGCATGCTGCATGGTCTCCATGACGACCCCCAGTCACCCCGTGCTGTCTGTTCACCGCCCTGCATGTCTGCATGCTGCATGGTCTCCATGACAACCACCGCTTGTCACCCCGTGCTGGCTGTTCACCGCCCTGCATGTCTGTTCACCGCCCTGCATGTCTGTATGCTGTATGGTCTCCATGACCAGGTGAGCCCAAGCGCAAGACTTTCACATCCTTTCTTTGTTTCGATACCATGCACAGGCTTGGTATTAGTGATTTGAATGTCCATCAAAGATATACACTACATTCCAAAAACTGCCCATTCTGTGATCAAATCGAGGACGAAATACACTTTTTGATTGTTTGTCCATCCTATAAAGATTTAAGAGATAAATACACTTTGCCTCATACTAGAAATGTTTATCAAGTGTCATTGCTTCTTTTACTGCAAAATGAAGAGAATTGTAACTCGCTCTGTAGCTATGTTCATTTTTTAAGCGCTGAAACGAAAGAATTGCTGTCAGTTAACACACAAAGGCCAGAGTAATTTCAGGAAGAACATTTTGTTATGCAAATTTTCATAATTTTCAGCATATGCGCCGAGCGCGTGTATGTTCTACTTTTGTTCTTGATCTCACTGCAAATAGGTCTGTGGCCTTTGCAATTAAACTATTTGAGTTGAGTTGAGTTGAGTTGAGTTGATACCTTGCACAGATGATTCATGGTTTCTGTGGACATACTCTTTTCACAAATAAACAGACAGGAAACCTTCAGGACCCCCAGCACAGTTCCTGACACATGGAC
>CM065732.1:10180140-10202640 GCA_033310375.1 Conus canariensis
GCCTCACAATACCACATACACATGTTCTGTTGTCCTGCAGTCAGTCACAATACCACATACACATGTTCTGTTGTCCTGCAGTCACAATACCACATACACATGTTCTGTTGTCCTGCAGTCAGTCACAATACCACATACACATGTTCTGTTGTCCTGCAGTCTCACAATACCACATACACATGCTCTGTTGTCCTGCAGTCAGTCATAATACCACATACACATGTTCTGTTGTCCTGCAGTCAGTCACAATACCACATACACATGTTCTGTTGTCCTGCAGTCACACAACCACATACACTGTTCTGTTGGTCCTGCAGGTCAGTCCACAATACACATACACATGTCTGTTGTCTGCATCGTATAATACATATCAGAATGTTGTTTGTCCTGCAGTCAGTCACAATAACATACACATGCTCTGATTGTCACGCAGTCAGTCACATATACCCGTACTCATGCCTCTGTTTCCTGCATAGTATATAAAACCACATAACATGCTCTGTTGTCCTGCAGTCTGTACACAATACCACATACACATGTTCTGTTGTCCTGACAGTTACAATACCACATACACATGTTCTGTTGTCCTGCATTCAGTCACAATTACCACTTACACCATGCTCTGTTGTCCTGCAGTCAGTCAAATACACATACACATGTTCTGTTGTCCTGCAGTCAGTCACAATACCACATACACATGCTCTGTTGTCCTGCAGTCAGTCACAATACCACATACACATGCTCTGTTGTCCTGCAGTCAGTCACAATACCACATACACATGATCTGTTGTCCTGCAGTCAGTCACACAATCCCCAAGCCGACTGTACCCATGATCTGGAACAAAATGAGAACAAAAGGCAGCCCTTCCAGTTCAAAGAAAAAAACATTCGTGTGTGTTTCATCTTAATCTTATTTCAGGAAGGTTTTTATTTTGTTTGTTTTTAACGAAGAAATGCATGAAAATAACGCTCAATCATTCGTTGCGATGATTTCAACACAGGGAGCGAACTAATTCTTAGTCAAGCGCATTGTATACCTGCTGGTCGTCTCCCTTCCTGACAAAATCTTAACACACCTGTATAAAAAAAAAGAAATATGGTGATAGTAAAGCCAAGGAATATACTGGGCTCTTTTTCCGATGAAGATCTCTGCTAGCCAAACAACTCAAAGCTACAAATGAAAGGAACAACACTGTGGTCTGTATATCTGGACAATAAATGATTCACGCTGCATTTGAGACAGAAGAAAGGGTGTCTTGTTTTAAAACTACTATCATTTAGCGCGTGCACGCTACTGTTCGACCAGCAGCTTTTACACAGGCATCCAATCATCTTTCACAGCCTCGGTCACTACAAACTGGGATGAACACCCAACCGGTGCTGACCCAGTCTGGATACCCCAATCATGGCTATCAGGGCGGAAAAAAACACATGCAGAGATGGGTAGGCCGATGTCTTATGTACACCCTGACCAGGCATTAGACCCTGGAGAAAACTGTTCTTTCCTTTCATGAGAAGGTGATCGAGGAAAACAAAAGCTTTCGTGTCCACCTTGCTGCCCTATTCAACTGGGGCGGCAGCTTCGGCCTAGTTTCTCTGACCCTTTTGCAGAAAATGTCATTCGTTAACACATTTGCACCCTGCAGGTTTTTCTTCCACTGTAAAATCACAAGTTTCTTCTCCGGGAGAAAAAAAGACCCTGCAGTGTTCAGTGATAGGTATGGTGAGGCATGTGTTTGTAGCCGGGTGCTAACGGTACATTTCTTGGTTACCCATCGTAGACAAAATGTTTTGTTCAAGAGTTACCTTCCCCCTTACCTCCCTTGATTGATGAAACTCGATTTTTTTTTGTGTGTAAACTCTTTACATAGTTGTATATACGTCACTGATGTCACAAAAATTAATGTATTTTATTCGTTACAACCGTACTGGACTCGGAAGCCCATATTTTCTGTAAACTGGTATTTTTCACAATTAGTCTTGGCGCCATTTTGAATTGTCCATCGACCAAACTTTGAATAATTCTTCATTTTGCAAAAAGTATGAGAGAAACCAAACAATCCGAAAACGCGCATTGAAAATGAAGTCCATAAGCTATTTCATTTCGTATATCGCATGCCTAGCATCTTTTCTGCACAGGCTTGCGACTATACAAAATGACTGACAGCGCCGGCCTCCCTTGACCGAGTCACCTTCTTCTTTCATTGTCGGAGTTTTGATCTAAATTGTCGTTTCACAAAATTCGGACTTCCCGATCGAGATCTTGCTAATGACTTCATTCCTATGATAAATACAACTGAAATCGTATGAAAATTATCATCCGATAGACCATTTCAACAGAGAAATATTTTATTGAAACTCGTATCAAAACTACATGTCGCCGGCCATGTGGCGAGGAAAGCCAGTTGTGTTTTCTATCAATTTTCTAAAACAAAAGTTCTCCGCTCAGACACCATCTTGGATAATGAAATTTATATGTATGAGAAGAGTGGAGTGCCAGCTATTCGTTCATTACAAAATTATGTCACGCTGTTTGGTATTTCTTATCGAAATAGAGAAAAATATGACGCAAACACATTAAAAGTGGGTTTACTCTCCAACTTTAATCATCAATAATTCTACACAGCCACAAAGTTGTCAAATGTGACTTACTGCATTTTATTTCTGGGTAACTGAATGTTTTCATTGATATGAAATATGTTTGAATACTTTGAACGGACGGCGAGCCAGACAACACTGAAGCTGCGATAGAAAGCATAAATTTCTGTCAGTTCCCATCTCGCGAGGCTGTTTTGACGGCAGCAGTGTGTCGCTGGCTTTGCGGTCCGACTCGTGCTACATATTTAGAGGCGCTGTGTGTGAGACACAAAGACTACCGTGAATGAAAGTGTTGGAATGATCTTATAAATTTACATACAATTGTGGAGAGTTGTCTCCCTTACAGTTCTTCGCTGCTATGAGACGTAAATTCTGGAGTATAATATAATAATAATAATAATAATCGTTCCCGTCGCCAAGTACGCTGTGTGTTCGTGTCTGCTGTAAGGCTGTATAATCGTAACCGAATCTATTAGTTCTAATCCTCCATCATGAGCAACTCATCAGAAAGACATGTCCCTCAAAGCTTTCGCTATGAGGACGTAAAACTCAACCATTCACGTGTGAGACATGAGTGTGCTCCGAGAATGCAGAGAGTGTGCTCAGTGTGCTCACTGAGAGAGAGTGTTACCAGGGCAGCGTTCCTGGTTTGAGCTCCTTGTTATGGAAGGGAAATAAACGGCAGAAAAACTCGACTTCGTCCTCTGCGTCTTCTTGACTGGCTGCTGTCCCTTGGCTCCTGCTCTTATCACCATCTGTCTGTCTTCACCTGCATACCCCTTACCCCTCCACACCATCACATGTTTCAAATGGTTTACACGATTAAATTCAATCTCTTCAGTCAAGTCAAAATTATCAGTGATCACACGGTGCTGTTTGCTTTCAGACTGTTCAATAAGTATTTTTTGAAGCGTGCATATTTTCGAAGTTCAGACTGATTGACATAAGTATTTTGATCCGTCAGTCCATTCATCCAAACACGCTCATCTATCCATCCATCCACCCATCCATCCATCCATCCATCCATCAATCCACCCATCTTTCAATCAATCCTTTCTGCTGTTCGTCAGTCCATTCATCCATATGTCAGTCGGCATCTGTCCATCCATCCGTACAACCGTCCATCAATTCATCGATCCATTCATCCATTCGCCAATCCGTCCATCCATCCATCCAACCATCCATTCATTCATCCACATGTCTATTCGTCCATCCGTTCATTCGTCCGCCGTCAATCCAATGTTTGTTTTTTTCCGAAAAGAGCAAACTAATCTCCTCTCAATAAACTTAGGTGACATGCGGTTTGAGGGAGTATGACAGGCGCTGGATTCATTGAATGAAACAATGAGTGTGTGTCTGACACACCCCTCTCCTTCCCGAAACTGAAATGGACATTGCGTACATCTTCTTTGAATGCTGACCATACTAACTGAAATGGACATTACATACATCTTCTTTGAATGTTGATCATACTAACTGAAATGGACATTACATACATCTTCTTTGAATATTGACCATACTAACTGAAATGGACATTACATACATCTTCTTTGAATATTGACCATACTAACTGAAATGGACATTACATACGTCTTCTTTGAGTATTGACCATACTAACCGAAATGGACATTACATACGTCTTCTTTGAATACCATACTAACTGAAATGGACATTACATACATCTTCTTTGAATATTGACCAGACTAACCGAAGAAAGGACGAAAATAAACTATTTTAGCGTGCCAAGTTAGATCTTACATTCAGAAAAGGTATCCAAATTACATGGGAGCATATTCAAATGAATCAGTAACAGGCGAACAGGCGGTGTCACTATATCAACCACTCTATCTATAAGTAGAGAAGTCTGTTCATGATGGAGCGAATAATACTTTCACGGTTCAGCTAAATGCGTTTAATAATTCACATCATCAGATTAGTTTTGCACGTCTTCAGAAATCCTTCTTTTGTCGACATAAAAGGTACAGACAAAACCAGAAATGACGAGTGACATGTCATTTGAGATGTGTTCTAATTTCTAGAGGCACCAAAGTAACTTTTAGCTAGACAGCATCACATTGTTTTATTATGATTACAAAGCAGACAGAGGAGTAGCAAAGAATAGGCTTAAGTGCTTCCAGGATCTCTCTATCTACATTTTCTCCTTACCACACTTAAATATAATGTATGCTTGGAAGGATTTCACACGCTTCCTTACATTTGGTAGTAATAAACGATTTTCTTTTAAATCAATGCATTAAAGAGATTGTTTTGTACGTAATAAACGATTTTCTTTTAAATCAATGCATTAAAGAGATGTTTTGTACGTCTAAACGAAAAGCTTCGTTCCCTAACATGTAGATGAATAATTGAAACATTTTAAAAGAACTACTCTAAGAATATGTGTGCGTATGCGTGTGTGTGTGTGTGTGTGTATGTGTGTGTGTGTGTGTGTGTGTGTGTGTGTGTGTGTGTGTGTGTGTGTGTGTGTGTGTGTGTGTGTGTTCCTGAAGAGAATCAAGGCCTGCTACTCTGATTCTCCATTCTGTCAATTGCCGCTCGTTGTTCCTTCCCTTGCTACATTTCTGGCACAGCTTCGGAACACATGTCCCGCTCATGTTATCTTCATTTACACTTCATAGAGTGTGTGTGTGTGTGTGTGTGTGTGTGTGTGTGTGTGTGTGTGTGTGTGTGTGTGTGTGTGTGTGTGTGTGTGTGTCTGTGTCTGTGTGTGTGTGTGTGTGTGTGTGTGTGTGCGTGTGTGTGTGTGTGTGTGTGTGTGTGTGTGTATGTCTGTGTGTGTGTGTGTGTGTGTGTGTGTGTGTGTGTGTGTGTGTGTGTGTGTGTGTGTGTGTGTGTGCGTGTGTGTGAAAGAAAGAAAGAACGACGCGCGCACATCACGCATAAATGCAAAAGTATAATTATTTCTTTTACATTAAACATGTCAAAATAGCATGCAACAAATTCAGATCATACAATCAACCACATACTTAAAGAATGTAAATCTGGCAAACATCCCATGATATGAAACACACAAGAGGATGCAACACGGAAATCTGTCACTCAATATTTTTTTCAAGCGATAGACGTTGGCAAGAAAAAGCTTTGTTGGTACACCAAGGAACGTGACTAAGGGAATGTTCGTTGTCCAGATAGCTTCTCACAAACAAAGATAAGAAATGTGTTTCTACCCTGCGTCTTTCCGACCCAAAAGGAAAACAAATGACTGTGTAGTTCATTACACAGTTGACCACAGGGCAGTGAGTCCGATCTGACCTCCCGCCCCTCTCTCCCTATTCCCTTCCTCTCAAGAGAACAAATTCCATGCGTTTATGATGGGCAGAGATCTTGACTTATGTATTAGTGTACACTATATTCCATACACCACAAACAAAATCCGGTTCTCTGGTCAAAGTGGAATGAATGAAACTGCACAGTGCGACTGTCACAACATGGATAACATACCAACAAGCTCTCCTTACGAAGGAAAGCGTACATATTTTCTACGTTCAGACTGATTGACATAAGTATTTTGATCCGTCAGTCCATTCATCCAGCCACGCTCATCTATCCGTCCATCCGTCCATCCGTCCATCCATCCATCCAACCATGCATCCATCCATCCATCAATCCACCCATCTTTCAATCAATCCTTTCTGCTGTTCGTCAGTCCGTTCATCCATATGTCAGTCGACATCTGTCCATCCATCCGTACAACCGTCCATCAATTCATCGATCCATTCATCCATTCGCCAATCCGTCCATCCATCCATCCAACCATCCATTCATTCATCCACATGTCTATTCGTCCATCCGTTCATTCGTCCGCCGTCAATCCAAATTTTTTTTTCCGAAAAGAGCAAACTAATCTCCTCTCAATAAACTTAGGTGACATGCGGTTTGGGGGAGTATGACAGGCGCTGGATTCATTGAATGAAACAATGAGTGTGTGTCTGACACACCCCTCTCCTTCCCGAAACTGAAATGGACATTACAGACATCTTCTTTGAATAGTGACCATACTAACTGAAATGGACATTACATACATCTTCTTTGAATGTTGACCACACTAACCGAAATGGACATTACATATATCTTCTTTGAATAGTGACCATACTAACTGAAATGGACATTACAGACATCTTTGAATAGTGACCATACTAACTGAGATGGACATTACATACATCTTCTTTGAATAGTGACCATATTAACCGAAATGGACATTGCGTACATCTTCTTTGAATAGTGACCATACTAACTGAAATGGACATTACATACATCTTCTTTGAATATTGACCAGACTAACCGAAGAAAGGACGAAAATAAACTATTTTAGCGCGCCAGGTCAAATCGTACATTCGGAAAAGGCATCCGTATTACATGGGAGTATATTCAAATGAATCAGTAACAGGCGAACAGGCGGTGTCACTATATCAACCACTCTATCTGTAAGTGGAGAAGTCTGTTCATGATGGAGCGAATAATACTTTCACGGTTCAGCTAAATGCGTTTAATAATTCACATCATCTGATTAGTTTTGCACGTCTTCAGAAATCCTTCTTTTGTCGACATAAAAGGTACAGTCAAAACCAGAAATGACGAGTGACATGTCATTTGAGATGTGTTCTAATTTCTAGAGGCACCAAAGTAACTTTTAGCTAGACAGCATCACATTGTTTTATTATGATTACAAAGCAGACAGAGGAGTAGCAAAGAATAGGCTTAAGTGCTTCCAGGATCTCTCTATCTACATTTTCTCCTTACCACACTTAAATATAATGTATGCTTGGAAGGATTTCAAACGCTTCCTTACATTTGGTAGTAATAAACGATTTTCTTTTTAAATCAATGCATTAAAGAGATTGTTTTGTACGTAATAAACGATTTTCTTTTAAATCAATGCATTAAAGAGATGTTTTGTACGTCTAAACGAAAAGCTTCGTTCCCTAACATGTAGATGAATAATTGAAACATTTTAAAAGAACTACTCTAAGAATATGTGTGCGTATGCGTGTGTGTGTGTGTGTGTGTGTGTGTGTGTGTGTGTGTGTGTGTGTGTGTGTGTGTGTGTGTGTTCCTGAAGAGAATCAAGGCCTGCTACTCTGATTCTCCATTCTGTCAATTGCCGCTCGTTGTTCCTTCCCTTGCTACATTTCTGGCACAGCTTCGGAACACATGTCCCGCTCATGTTATCTTCATTTACACTTCATAGAGTGTGTGTGTGTGTGTGTGTGTGTGTGTGTGTGTGTGTGTGTGTGTGTGTGTGTGTGTGTGTGTCTGTGTCTGTGTGTGTGTGTGTGTGTGTGTGTGCGTGTGTGTGTGTGTGTGTGTGTGTGTGTATGTCTGTGTGTGTGTGTGTGTGTGTGTGTGTGTGTGTGTGTGTGTGTGTGTGTGTGTGTGTGTGTGTGTGTGTGTGTGTGTGCGTGTGTGTGAAAGAAAGAACGACGCGCGCACATCACGCATAAATGCAAAAGTATAATTATTTCTTTTACATTAAACATGTCAAAATAGCATGCAACAAATTCAGATCATACAATCAACCACATACTTAAAGAATGTAAATCTGGCAAACATCCCATGATATGAAACACACAAGAGGATGCAACACGGAAATCTGTCACTCAATATTTTTTTCAAGCGATAGACGTTGGCAAAAAAAAGCTTTGTTGGTACACCAAGGAACGTGACTAAGGGAATGTTCGTTGTCCAGATAGCTTCTCACAAACAAAGATAAGAAATGTGTTTCTACCCTGCGTCTTTCCGACCCAAAAGGAAAACAAATGACTGTGTAGTTCATTACACAGTTGACCACAGGGCAGTGAGTCCGATCTGACCTCCCGCCCCTCTCTCCCTATTCCCTTCCTCTCAAGAGAACAAATTCCATGCGTTTATGATGGGCAGAGATCTTGACTTATGTATTAGTGTACACTATATTCCATACACCACAAACAAAATCCGGTTCTCTGGTCAAAGTGGAATGAATGAAACTGCACAGTGCGACTGTCACAACATGGATAACATACCAACAAGCTCTCCTTACGAAGGAAAGCGTACATATTTTCTACGTTCAGACTGATTGACATAAGTATTTTGATCCGTCAGTCCATTCATCCAGCCACGCTCATCTATCCGTCCATCCGTCCATCCGTCCATCCATCCATCAAACCATGCATCCATCCATCCATCAATCCACCCATCTTTCAATCAATCCTTTCTGCTGTTCGTCAGTCCGTTCATTCATATGTCAGTCGACATCTGTCCATCCATCCGTACAACCGTCCATCAATTCATCGATCCATTCATCCATTCGCCAGTCCGTCCATCCATCCATCCAACCATCCATTCATTCATCCACATGTCTATTCGTCCATCCGTTCATTCGTCCGCCGTCAATCCAAATTTTTTTTTTCCGAAAAGAGCAAACTAATCTCCTCTCAATAAACTTAGGTGACATGCGGTTTGGGGGAGTATGACAGGCGCTGGATTCATTGAATGAAACAATGAGTGTGTGTCTGACACACCCCTCTCCTTCCCGAAACTGAAATGGACATTGCGTACATCTTCTTTGAATGCTGACCATACTAACTGAAATGGACATTACAGACATCTTCTTTGAATAGTGACCATACTAACTGAAATGGACATTACATACATCTTCTTTGAATGTTGACCACACTAACCGAAATGGACATTACATACATCTTCTTTGAATAGTAACCATACTAACTGAAATGGACATTACAGACATCTTTGAATAGTGACCATACTAACTGAGATGGACATTACATACATCTTCTTTGAGTAGTGACCATACTAACCGAAATGGACATTGCGTACATCTTCTTTGAATAGTGACCATACTAACTGAAATGGACATTACATACATCTTCTTTGAATATTGACCAGACTAACCGAAGAAAGGACGAAAATAAACTATTTTAGCGCGCCAGGTCAAATCGTACATTCGGAAAAGGCATCCGTATTACATGGGAGTATATTCAAATGAATCAGTAACAGGCGAACAGGCGGTGTCACTATATCAACCACTCTATCTGTAAGTAGAGAAGTCTGTTCATGATGGAGCGAATAATACTTTCACGGTTCAGCTAAATGCGTTTAATAATTCACATCATCAGATTAGTTTTGCACGTCTTCAGAAATCCTTCTTTTGTCGACATAAAAGGTACAGACAAAACCAGAAATGACGAGTGACATGTCATTTGAGATGTGTTCTAATTTCTAGAGGCACCAAAGTAACTTTTAGCTAGACAGCATCACATTGTTTTATTATGATTACAAAGCAGACAGAGGAGTAGCAAAGAATAGGCTTAAGTGCTTCCAGGATCTCTCTATCTACATTTTCTCCTTACCACACTTAAATATAATGTATGGTTGGGAGGATTTCACACGCTTCCTTACATTTGGTAGTAATAAACGATTTTCTTTTAAATCAATGCATTAAAGAGATGTTTTGTACGTAATAAACGATTTTCTTTTAAATCAATGCATTAAAGAGATTGTTTTGTACGTCTAAACGAAAAGCTTCGTTCCCTAACATGTAGATGAATAATTGAAACTTTTTAAAAGAACTACTCTAAGAATATGTGTGCGTATGCGTGTGTGTGTGTGTGTGTGTGTGTGTGTGTGTGTGTGTGTGTGTGTGTGTGTGTGTGTGTGTTCCTGAAGAGAATCAAGGCCTGCTACTCTGATTCTCCATTCTGTCAATTGCCGCTCGTTGTTCCTTCCCTTGCTACATTTCTGGCACAGCTTCGGAACACATGTCCCGCTCATGTTATCTTCATTTACACTTCATAGAGTGTGTGTGTGTGTGTGTGTGTGTGTGTGTGTGTGTGTGTGTGTGTGTGTCTGTGTGTCTGTGTGTGTCTGTGTGTGTCTGTGTCTGTGTGTGTGTGCGTGTGTGTGTGTGTGTCTGTGTGTGTGTGTGTGTGTGTGTGTGTGTGTGTGTGTATGTCTGTGTGTGTGTGTGTGTGTGTGTGTGTGTGTGTGTGTGTGTGTGTGTGTGTGTGTGTGTGTGTGTGTGTGTGTGTGTGTGTGTGTGTGGCGCGTGTGTGTGAAAGAAAGAAAGAACGACGCGCGCACATCACGCATAAATGCAAAAGTATAATTATTTCTTTTACATTACACATGTCAAAATAGCATGCAACAAATTCAGATCATACAATCAACCACATACTTAAAGAATGTAAATCTGGCAAACATCCCATGATATGAAACACACAAGAGGATGCAACACGGAAATCTGTCACTCAATATTTTTTTCAAGCGATAGACGTTGGCAAAAAAAAGCTTTGTTGGTACACAAAGGAACGTGACTAAGGGAATGGTCGTTGTCCAGATAGCTTCTCACAAACAAAGATAAGAAATGTGTTTCTACCCTGCGTCTTTCCGACCCAAAAGGAAAACAAATGACTGTGTAGTTCATTACACAGTTGACCACAGGGCAGTGAGTCCGATCTGACCTCCCGCCCCTCTCTCCCTATTCCCTTCCTCTCAAGAGAACAAATTCCATGCGTTTATGATGGGCAGAGATCTTGACTTATGTATTAGTGTACACTATATTCCATACACCACAAACAAAATCCGGTTCTCTGGTCAAAGTGGAATGAATGAAACTGCACAGTGCGACTGTCACAACATGGATAACATACCAACAAGCTCTCCTTACGAAGGAAAGCAATTGCGACTGGCACAAAAGACAATCTTCCCTCACACAAACTTCCCCTCACAAAGCCAATGTAGGCCTATTGAATATTTTCAGTAAGACTGGCCAAAAAAAAAAAAAGAGAAAAAATCTTCATTCTCATACTCTCCCGCCATAAAGGGAGATAAATATCTTTTAAGGAAAAAAGGGGTTTTCCGCTGTAAGTATGTGAAACACATGTTCGATACGATTTTCAAAACTTGCGCTGGTTACAGTCTCATTCTGGTCTTAGTGCCACAGACAGTCACTGACAGATTTCACCTCTTCATGCTGCTTTTCAGCTCACTTCCGGTACCTTGTCCCTACTCTCAAGGAAGCACGACCTGGAATGCCTTCTCGGTCGAAGCGCCCTCAGTTGATGGCACGTGATACTCTGTCATGCCTCCAGTAGGCATCACCTCTCTCCTATTCCCAAACACAGACCGGCAAGTGAGATGGTCTAGCAATGTTACACCACTCTCCTGTTCCCAAACACAGACCGGCAGGTGAGATGGTCTAGCAATGTTACACCACTCTCCTATTCCCAAACACAGACCGGCAGGTGACATGGTGTATCAATGTTACAGGACCTGAACCCAAATGAGAACGTGGCCACAAATAGCAGCCCTTGGCTCCGTTTTTGTTCTGTTCAGTAATAGTGGAGAGTAAAGAGGTCAGTGACGAAAATCCGAGTAACTCTTTTTACTTTTCTTCGATAATGTTTGATCAATTTTGAAAAGAAAAATTAGTTTCAAAGTGAGGTGACTGCAAGCGGAAAAGAAAACAATTTTTTTAAGTGTCGTTAGTGAGTCCGCAAACATCAGGGACAAAAATATCTGTGGAACAGAATATTGTGAAGCTCTGGACAGACTCTGTAGATATCTGAGGAACAGAATATTGTGAAGCTCTGGACAGACTCTGTAAATATCCGAGGAACAAAACACCGTTAAGCTACGGACACACTGTAAATGTCTGTGGTCTTCATTGTCCTGAATGTTACCATCTTGCCTGAAGAAGACCTAAGAGGTGGAAACCAGACGTGTTTTGTCTTGTCATTTGCTTGTCCCTGTTGCTTGGCGGACTCACGAACAATTGTGCTTAACATCTGAAAAGTAAAGCCAAAGTGTAGAAACAAGACGAGGATTTTTAAACAATGTCGGATCCCAACCTGCAAAGCTCCTGTTCATCCACATCACTTACCCAGACTCGTGGATCCAGTGAGCAGACACATGTGGTGCACCTGAAGGACTGCATGTTCCCAAGACTCACACACCTGTGCCCAAACTGCCCATATCACAGTCGAGGTGGCTGCCCCACGAGCACTTTCCACAGGGTCCCCCAAGACCTTACCATCCAGAAAGTGATTAAAAAGACCTGTAACAGAAATAATGTAACAGGCAAACCTAGACGTTCAAAAGCAGTTTAAAGGGAAAAAGCATTGCCACAAGTAAAATCCATGAACACAAGGAGTAAAGCTGGAAAACATCTGTTCTGTTGATCTGGATGTGACTGGGTCTCTTTCCTCAGCACGTTGTTGAGAAAGCCATAACAGCTGTCGGTCAAACCCTTTGATTTGCAGTGTAGGGTGAAGCGGGCATGGACTATAGTGAAAGAAGCTGATAAATCTGATGTGTGATGTCAGAGACAAACTGCATTCTACAATTTATGAGGTCTCTCAGGGAAGCTAACTCTGGAGAACAAAATACTCATGAATGCTTCAGCAACACTCACGACATCCATCGGTCTCAGCAGAACAACGTCAGGAACGCAGGTAACCACATAACAGACTGTTGACACCCAAGTGAATCCATCGTGGGAAGTCAGAGAGAACGACCGCTGAAATCTACTCGAATGCGCTGGAAAGGGGCATCAATGATGGAATTTAATTGAGGTGACCTTTGGCTTCAGTTTTTGGCAAATGTCACACGTTCTGCGATGGTCCCTCACAGAACGACAAACACTAGGATAGAGAAATCTCACAGGAACCATCTGAGGAGTAAGACAAAGTCCACAACATGTGCCGTTGAACTGTCACACGCAGCACACAGCGCAGCAGACTGGAAAGGGTGAGGAACCAGAATCTGCCTGGTCTCTGAGGCAATGTCTTGGAAATGACTGTACAATTTACTATCAGATAGAGTGATGGCGACTGTACCTGAGTCAGTATTGATACTTATTCACAGTTTGTTTGTTTGTTTGCTTGTGTTTCTCCTGCATTCTGGTAGTGGCATAACTTACTCTCTGCTCCATATGAAGCCATTATGGCGTCAGATACAGGCAGAACTTTACCCCGGATCATCAAGAACGCTGCGTGGTCCCTTCACCTCAAAGAATGCCGCAGAGACATGAACTCCACAGAGAGTCAACACTTCCACCTCACTACACGGTTACACATCGCTCGGTCTTGCTAATGTACTGGTCAGGGAGCGCAACAATATAGTGTAAGCCATCTGTGGTCCGCTTGGAGTCCCAAAGAACACAAAATCTGTGGCCTTTGTCATACTCCTGACGAACGGTCAGCTCTCCAAGATGTCTGGAAACACCTGCAGAAATCTGGATCTTACAGTCACTGGACCTGGCGTCAGGTTTCCTGAAAGACTACTAAGACACAATGTTCCATGCCACCACACTTAAGACATTCAACCAGCAAACGGAACCCAGTTTCGGTTGATGCTTTTTTTTTATTGACGACCACGAGACGGCCACTAGATTTAGGCAGGTATGCACAAGATCTGTCAAAACTGTTATGTTTTTTGGAAGAAGCGTCATTAGAGACAGGAGAAGAAGGAGAAAAGGGGGTACAGACAGAAATGCACAGACCTGGATCATTTCTGGCAGAAACGTTGCCTCCCTCGAAATGCCCATGTCACCTGAACAAATTCTGTATGTTGCTCTACTCCATGAATATGCAAGAGTCCATTGCTGGGGTTTATCTCACCTTGAAGGTCTTACAGAAAACAAAAAATACACTATTTCTGTCTGAGCAACCGGTTTGTAAGGCCAAGCCTTGTGACAGAGCTGAGCAGCATCACACGTCGTCCTAACATAAGTAAACACATTATCTTGAAGAACATGACTGATTTACTCACTTAAATACAGAAATTATCTGTTCACAAGAGATTCAGTCATGTAATCCGTCAGACTGCAGCAATCTCAGATAGGATTATCCATCTGTACAAACAATACTGGATTCTACTGTTGCAAGCTGGGGAAAAAGATCTCCAGTCAGAATACACCTGGCGAAATCTGTCTTCAAACGAGTTATCTGTATGTTAGAACTTGGTCAAGGAACATGTCTTCGAATCACCCAGGCCAACAGGACCGGACTCACACACTGTGTGAAAGAAAGCCAGAGCAAACCACTGAAGACAGGTCGCAACCTGAACTGGCAACTGTTCTTTGTCATGCTTACAGAGTAATGCATGGCCTTCCAATCTAAAAAGAGAGGAGTTTATTTTCTCTGTATGCTTTACAAATGGCAAGCTTTAGAACATTCCTGAGGCCTGTAGGTTGATTGATAAGAGAGAAGAGAAGTCTAAAACGCTTCAACGGTGTGGCTTTGGAACATTTTATCAGCCTGACGTTTCAACATTACACTGATATTTTCCTTTTGTTATTTTCTCAATGTTCCCGTACTCATTAACACGAATACTTAACAAGTATTGAGATAAGAACATGTATGTTTTAGAGTTATTGATGTTTACATTGATAGTAAGCCCGAAGCACTTAACTGGACGCCGGCTGGGCAGTTACTACTTTCCCACAGCCATTGCTTGCAGACTTGAGACGATGGGCCCCTCCTACTATGTTTCATTGCCGAGTACTCATGGTCATCTTTCACTGAGAAAATAATGGGTTCAGACCTAAAACAGTATATGTCTCACACGCCCCACAAGCTAACCCAACAGTTTGGAGTAACTGGTGTCGTGTGTGATAATTTTATAGACTTGTGGGCACAATCCTAAACTAAAGAAGTCAACATTTATTGAAAATGAGTGAATCATCGGAAAACTTTCATTTGCAATGAATAAAATCAAGATCTAAACCTCTGATGTGCATATTATGGGCTTGTATGTGTCCTATTACACATTCCACTGCACACCAGTATAACACGCCATAGCGGGACAAGCCTTATTTTGTATAACTCAGCAGCAACGTGCCGACATAGCTAAGGCAGAAGATTACTACATGATGACAAACAATGGCACTCCAGTAAGCCCACAGCCAAACATTATCAAGCCGGGGCTGAGCAGTCTGGGCATTACATGAAAGACAGGGTGAACCAGGTAAACTGCTTCAACTTCCAGCGTCCATCTTTCCTTCTGGACGTGAAACCACACGACAAGGAGCGCTTAGTCAGGGAGGTCAAGACAACCGATGAGATGGAGGTCAGTGAGTACAAGTGATGTCCAGAGCGGGTGCATGAAAGACTGACCCTCAGACATGGTGATGTGACAATGCCACAGCAGGAAACCCAAATTTCTGATGACGTACGATTCTGCCTGAAGGATGGACAACCTCCTTTAGCATGTGGAAAGAAGAGTCTTGCTCAGCCAACAATAATGAAAAATGACCGTTTGAAATAACAAAGGAACATGTAGCAGATACGATGTGGACGTTGTGAGAGACACTGGAAGAAATTCCGTGGTCATGAAACAGGATCTGGTTGTTGAAGACCAGTCCGCTGTGAATGTTATCACAGACACTGGATGTTGTCACAGTGGTCATGCAACAGGATCTGGTTGTTGAAGACCAGTCCGCTGTGGATGTTGTCACAGTGGTCATGCAACAGGATCTGGTTGTTGAAGACCAGTCCGCAGTGGACCCTGTCACAGTGGTCATGAAACAGGATCTGGTTGTTGAAGACCAGTCCACAGGACGTCACAGCTTTCTGCTGCCAGTGTGCAGCATGGTGAAGAAGGTGCACACAGCCCTGCGCTAATTGTTGCCCATCACAAATATTGACACCAGAGACAATTTGGGCCGGACATGAACGTGCGAGTCCTCGTTCCAGCACAAATGGTCACCATCAACAATTTGTGTTGAATCTGACATTACGTGTTGTCATCCTGACACATATTGTCACCTCGGCATATTCTGTATGGTGATGTTCGTGTCCAATCGCCTGTCACATGTTACTTTGCACAGCAGTGAAAGCAGGTACTAAGTTGTGGCCTGACGCACGGCTGAGTGGTGGACGTGTGATACGTAGGACACAGCTAATGTAATGGCCAGTGGTGGACGTGTGATATCGTAGGACACAGCTAATGTAATGGCCAGTGGTGGACGTGTGATATCGTAGGACACAGCTAATGTAATGGCCAGTGGTGGACGTGTGATATCGTAGGACACAGCTAATGTAATGGCCAGTGGTGGACGTGTGATATCGTAGGACACAGCTAATGTAATGGCCAGTGGTGGACGTGTGATATCGTAGGACACAGCTAATGTAATGGCCAGTGGTGGACGTGTGTGATAATGTGCAGTGGACACACAGCTAATGTAATGGCCAGTGGTGGACGTGTGATATCGTAGGACACAGCTAATGTAATGGCCAGTGGTGGACGTGTGATTCCGTAGGACACAGCTAATGTAATGGCCAGTGGTGGACGTGTGATATCGTAGGACACAGCTAATGTAATGGCCAGCCGTGTATCATGGTTAAGGTACACTCTTGTGCTGACTGATACCGTGGAACTGAGATGTGTTTCAATCGCTTGGTGCTCTCTCTCTCTCTCTCTCTCTCTCTCTCTCACACCCCACACACACACACACACACACACACACACACACACACACAACACACACACGCGCACGCACACACACACACACACACACAACACACACACACACACACACACACTACACACACACACGAAAGACCACGCACGCACACACACACAGAGAGAGAAGAGACGAGCAGAACGAGAGAGAAGAGAGAGGAGAAGCGACACCACACACGCGCGCGATCATGTTGTATGACGAAAAAATAACGCTCGAAGTGCGGGGAGGACCCAGAGAAGCACTGTCTTCACCTGCCTTCTGACAGTCCTGTACCACCCTTGAGGCCTGCGCCGTGTTGCGATGGTACAGCACCGCAGGACACTCCATAGATACAAGGACATAACTGATCCTGAACAGAGCAAATCAATTGCAGATGCAACTCATAACAGCCTAAATAGCATCCCCATGGGTGCACACAGCCCTATTCATGACTGCAGAGCCCACCAGCAAACGACACACCCCAGCTCTCTCTCTCTCTCTCTCTCTCTCTCTCCATCTTCCTCTCTCTCATCTCACTCTACTCTTTCTCTCTCTTACTCATCCTCTCTCTCTCTCACACACACACACACACACACACACACAAGACGCACGCACGCACGCGCACACACACACACACACACACACACACACACACACACACACACACACACACACACACACACACACACACACACACACACACACACACACACACACACACACACACACAGCAGTGGCAGTGGACAAAAGAAATGATTTATTGAGTTTCAGAATCAGCATGAACTGCCGACACCAGAAAGCCCACACCGGTCTACAGGCTTCCTTCTGCCATGGTAGTGGATTCCTTTCCCGTCTTTGGGTCTGTCAAATGACCGTCATACCACCTTCCACGGCTGTTGACTGCTTCCTATGCCACGCATATGCACATGCGGGCATGTGCACGTCCACACCCACACGTGTGCGCACATACACGCTTACACATGAACGCACAAATACATACACACACGCACATGCGTACATGCCCACATACTAAGCACACACACATACACACAATATATATATAGTAGTGCAGATACGTTGTTTATGCTCACACAAACCCACAAATTACACACACACACACACACACACACACACACACACACACACACACACACACACACACACACACACACACACACACACACACACATGCACTTCTGCACACGTACACAGACGCGCACATACATGCAGGCACACACACACACACACACACACACACACACACACACACACACACACACACACACACCACACACACACACACCACACACACACACAACGTGCATGCACACATACACACACATAGTGCACATATGTGCCCGTGCCCACACATCTATACAAAACATGTGTACATTCACTACATACACATACAAAAAAAGGCACTCAAGGTCTGATCAGCGCACTGGGCTAATGCGTAGGTCAGACGTCTGCTAAGTCGTAGCCACGAGACCCTCTTCTTCCATTCTTTCATCTTAGTTATTAATTCATTTATCCATCAGCTTAAAATCATGCGTGGTGTGGTCTCAAAACTTAGCGGATGTGGTGTAGCGTATATGGACCAGTCCATTGCACTGTCCACTTCTAGGCTGATTCAGTTGGTTGTGCATTCCTTTGTGGTGAACCACAGTAAGAAGCCATGGAAGTTCTTCTTCAAGATATCTTGCATGTTCTTTGGGACGTGATATATTCCGGGGCCAGTTGAATCATTTGGTGTGGAAGTGATCAATATGGTTTTTCCAGACTGAGCCACACGAAGTCAACTTTCAAGATCACTCCCCAATTCATAGTGGATGTTCTACACAGCTGACACTTCCAGCATGCCTCCTTTCCAAACTGACAAATCCAATCACTCATTGTCTGTGAGGTATTGAGTCAGCGTCTCTGCCATACAGGGAAGATTGTTCATCAACGTTCATTGTCTGTGAGTATTGAGTCAGCGTCTCTGCCATACAGGAAGATTGTTCATCAACGTTCATTGTCTGTGAGGTATTGAGTCAGCGTCTCTGCCATACAGGGAAGATTTGTTCATCAACGTTCATTGTCTGTGAGGTATTGAGTCAGCGTCTCTGCCATACAGGAAGATTTGTTCATCAACGTTCATTGTCTGTGAGGTATTGAGTCAGCGTCTCTGCCATACAGGAAGATTTGTTCATCAACGTTCATTGTCTGTGAGGTATTGAGTCAGCGTCTCTGCCATACAGGGAAGATTTGTTCATCAACGTTCATTGTCTGTGAGGTATTGAGTCAGCCTCTCTACCATACAGGGAAGATTTGTTCATCAACGTTCATTGTCTGTGAGGTATTCAATCAGCGTCTCTGCCATACAGGGAAGATTTGTTCATCAACCTTCATTGTCTGTGAGGTATTGAGTCAGCCTATCTGCAATACAGGGAAGATTAGTTCATCAACCTTCATTGTCTGTGGGGTATTGAGTCAGCCTATCTGCAATACAGGGAAGATTTGTTCATCAACCCTCATTGTCTGAGAGGTATTCAATCAGTCAGAGGTCATATATACATCATAGGATGAGGCTGATCTTTAAAGGTGCCATGTTATGTTTCATTCCAACGGCGACCTCTTTGAGGTGTGTGGCCTTCTGCCCCTCTTGGTCTGGCAGGACTGTCTCCTGCATCCTCTTGGCATCCTCTTCTCTCCTCAGCTATCGTGTGACTGCGTGTCACTTCTATCGTTATAGATCATATACAGAAACAGATTTGATTTGTCCTCAGCTCTCGTGTGATTGCATGTCACTACTATCGTTATAGATCACATACAGAAACAGATTTGATTTGTCCTCAGCTCTCGTGTGATTGCATGTCACTACTATCGTTATAGATCACACACAGAAACAAATTTGATTTGTCCGTTGTGTAGAGTTACCAAGGAAGATGAAGTTTCATTTTCTTTTGTGCTGTCCTACATTAAACGATTAAAGAAACTATTACATATCCGTGACATTTTACAAGCATCCCAGCCATTTTCGATTGACTTTACTGTTGACGTCTAAACATGAAAACAATGTGAGAAATATGTCCATATTCTTATATAAAGCGTTTAAATTACGATCTGCTGTTATGTCTTAAGATCTTGAAATACGTGTGCATATATAACTGTTTGTGTATAGTTACTAAGAAAATGGTGTAAAGGTCATTAATTGAAAGTGTACCCCTTCATGAGGGGCACTGGCCTGAGCATGAAATAAATCATCGGAATCCGAATCCGAATCTCGTGTGATCATGTTTCTTGCTGCTGTTCCTCTCGCTTTTTACCCCTACTTCGTTTTTGTTCACCTCAGCCCTTGTCTCAGTTGAATACTGAGTGGAACGTTGTAAGATGTCTCTATCTTCCTTAAAATTAATTGTCATGACGTCGTTTGAATTTCTCGATTTTTATTTACATAAACTCTAGAACATAATGTACAAAAAAAGTAAAGAAATGTTTTCAGTTAGAGAAAACCTGTCTCCTGGAATGAATTGTGTGACTCTTCCAGTCCTAAGACATGGCAGTGAAGACAGCTTCAGTTTGCTTTGTTCTTGGTTTTGTCAACGATCCGGACATGTGAAACTGAACTGTTCACTCGTGCTAAGTCTGTATGTCATGGGTGTAAATGTAGAAATATCACGAATACTACAATCTGCATTATTACATACAGCGCAGGAAAGACGTTTGCTTCCCAGGCCAAGTGTGCTGTACTTACCAAATGTTCCCTGTGGATCCTCTCAGCATCCTCTTCTCTCCTCAGCTCCAGATCAGACAAGGAAGCTCTTCATGAAGTGGATTCTGGAGCGTAAGACGAAGATGTTCGTTACATTTTCAGGGACTAGCTATCTCTCTATCTACCTATCTATCTATCTATCTATCAGTCTGTCTGTCTTTCTGTCTATCTATCTATCTCTCTATCTCTCTATCTACCTATCTATCTATCTATATATCTATCTATCAGTCTGTCTGTCTGTCTGTCTATCTATCTATCTATCTATCTCTCTCTCTGTCTATCTATCTATCTCTCTGTCTATCTATCTATCTATCTATCTATATATCTATCTGTCTGTCTATCTATCTGTCTATCTATCTATCTATCTATCTATTTGTCTATATGTCTGTCTATCTGTCTGTCTGCCTGTCTGTTTATCTATTTACCAGTCTATCGTTATTTCATTTAATCATTTTACTTGTTCCTGTCGTTGCTCTTTTTTATGTCTTCTTTCTTTCTTTTTATTTTGTTTGTGTGTTCGTTGGTTGGTTTGTTCACCCTTTATTTCTAGAGAGTGGTTTTTTTATTCATTCTCTCGGTTGAACTCGCAGTTAACCCCTCAAACATTTCTTGTGCAGTTAATCTGTGGATTCTTACCATCTTAAAAGAAAGTGGACAGCCTCTACTTTTCTCACTTCTTCAGTTTATGACAGAAAGCATTTTAGCTGGTTCTTTAAGTCCTGTTTTCCTGCAGTCAATACCATTCAGCAGTACCTATTCTCTAAATCTCTGCTGACAGTACCTTTTGCACCTTACGGCACCGCGTCATCTGCAAGACTTGCACTAAATGGCATCATTATCTTTTATGAAGTAACGACTTTTAGTTGTCTAAGATAGCCTGAAATTCGGACATGTTGTGCTTAGGAACTGCTCTTCTGAACTTGCTTCCAGTCAGACAATACAAATAAAAGTTAACGGCGCTGTTGGAGTACAACAGAATGTTACCTACGGCATTGAAGACTGTCAATTGTCCATTCTGAATCGGGTTGTTCCAATCAACGTAAGGAGATGCGATCACAGATACGTAAATTGGCATTGTGAGAAGGAAAAAAGCACGCATTTGCAGCAAGTAGAGTTATAGTCAGCGAAGTCACAGATTCGTTATGCTACTTGTAGCAAAATTTACTGAGGATTTTTGGACCACTAGGCAGAGAAAGATCAATGTCGGAATTGTTGCTGACAGCGTTGTTGACTTCAATGAAAGATAAAGTTCATATCACATGCCTTGGAGGCTTGGTCCGTTCTCGTTATTCTTTCCTCAAGATAAAAATGTGTAAGACGCAGAAGTTTGTTTTAATTATATTTAGCTTGAAGTTTCAGTTACTCTAACCCCATTCCTGGCAAACGTATGTGCGATTGAGAATGTTTTGTTCAGGTATCACGTGGTGTTTGTTATAGGTACATGACCGTCTGCTGATTTATTGTTATCCCCACCCACTGGTCACAAGACCATTTTGAGAATGACCAATATATTCTAAAATCTGTGTGTGTGTGTGTGTGTGTGTGTGTGTGTGTGTGTGTGTGTGTGTGTGTGTGTGTGTGTGTGTGTGTGTGTGTGTGTGTGTGTGTTTCTCGGTTGTTGGTGAAAAGATCTCGCCAACTCTCGCTCATGTCAAAATGGATCAGCATATCTTTTCTCTTGTTCCAT
>CM065732.1:10205140-10207640 GCA_033310375.1 Conus canariensis
TTTCTAAAATGTTTCCAGCACGCATTTTCTAATAGACTGTATCCCTCATGGACAGACAATGGAATACTGATACATTCTGACCCGCTTGTATTTCTTGCTCCCCACTTTGCTGCTCTGTCGACCCTCTCATTAAACTGAATACCACAGTGAGAAGGAACCCAACAGAAAGAGATACTCGTACCCCTAATAACCAAAAAATGTATTAATTGATGAATGTCTGTAATTAAATCTTTTCTTATTGTTGTTGATTTGCTGAGAGCAAATAAAACCGATTTTGAATCGACACAAAAGAGGGCCTGAAGTGTTGGGTAAGAAAGATCAAGAAGATAATACAGGGCCATTAAAATGGCAGTTAGCTCGGCTGTAAAAATGGATCTGTTTTTTTTCCAAGGTAGTAAGATTTTTCCACCTTTATAGAAGGAACAGCAAATGCTGCACCTGCTTCTTTGGTATCTAAAAGAGATCCGTCTGTATATATCTTAAGATGAAGCGGGTACGAGTTTTCTATATACTCTTTTACTGTTATGCCAGTCAAGTTTTCATTGTCACCTTTTTTCAAAGACGAATGGTTGATATCAAATGATGCTCTTTGAAGTTCCCATGGTGGGCTGGGAGATGAAGGAAGTTGAGGTTTAATTATTTCGTTATGGTTAATTTCTGACTCTTCGAATAAATCGGAAGTGAAAGTCCTAATTGTCGTAATCAGATCTCAAACTAACTTCGTTTTCAACATTGCTGTCACATATTGAAGATCGTAAGACATACTTTGCGACAGCGAGCCGTCGATACTCATCTAATGGTAATACCCCAATTTCGCGATATGTTCCTAGGGACGATGCATGATATGATACACCTATTGCTAGTTTGAAAGCTTTGCAATCCAAGCTCTGCATTTTCTTTAGCAAACTTGTCGGGGCACGTGTGTGTGTGTGTGTGTGTGTGTGTGTGTGTGTGTGTGTGTGTGTGTGTGTGTGTGTGTGGTGTGCGTGTGCGTGTGCGTGTGCGTGTGCGTGTGCGTGTGCGTGTGCGTGTGCGTTGCGTGTGTGTGTGTGTGTGTGTGTGTGTGTGTGTGTGTGTGTGTGTGTGTGTGTGCTGACGCATGCCCACACAACTGCTACGACTTCCCAGTGTTACCTGTCTGATAGTTATGAATGGACCCCCCCCCCCCCCCTTCTCCCTCCCGTGCCCCAACCCCCTGCCCCCCCCTCTCTCTCTCTCTCTCTCTCTCTCTCTCTCTTTTCTCTCTGGCTGCGCGCGTGCCAATTTTGCTTTCCTCTGCCTTGCCTCTTTACCTACCCCCTCCCGGTCTCCCCCACACCTTACCTACTCCACCCCCACCGAGCCCCTACATCCTTCCCACTTCCCTCCGCTGCTCCCCCCCCCCCCCTCCTTCATCCTCCAGCCCCTCCCTCCAACCTACCCTCCCCCCCCCCACCTCAATTTCTTTTCCCCCTCACGGTCTTCATTCCTTGCAGTGCAGTGCTGAACTGGTAACTGGCAAGCCCCCCCCCCCCCCCCCCCCCGGCCACAGCCCGATAGACACACAGGTAGACAGACAGGTAAACAGACAGGTAAACAGACAGGTAAACAGACAGGTAGACAGATGGTGTTTGCCTCTTTCCCAGCCACGCGAGAGAATCGACGTAGCCCACCTGAGTGCAAGGACCGCTGGCCCCAAGTCCCTTGTCACTGGGGCCAGGGGTGGGGTGGGGGTGGGGATTATGCTGCTCTGTGTGTGTGTGTGTGTGTGTGTGTGTGGTGTGTGTGTGTGTGGTGTGTGTGTGCGTGTGTGTGCGTGTGTGTGTGCGTGTGTGTGCGTGTGTGTGGTGTGTGTGTGTGTGTGTGTGTGTGTGTGTGTGTGTGTGTGTGTGTGTGTGTGTGCGTGTGCGTGTGTGCCTTTGCGGCTTGTTGGTCTATGGTTTAAGTTGCTAGTTTTTAAAGGTTGATAGATACCTGTCTGTCTGTTTGTCTGTCTGTCTGCCTCTCTCTCTCTCTCTCTCTCTCTCTCTCTCTCTCTCCTCTCTCTCTCTCTCCTCATGATAGACATAGCATGACAAGGACAGATTGTAAGACTAGGCTTTGGCCTAAAATCTCCATCCTTGTGTATTAAAGATCAATCAATCAATCAATCAATCAATCTCTATGTTTCTCTCTCTCTCTCTCTCTCTCTCTCTCTCTCTCTCTCTCTCTCTCTCTCTCTCTCTCTCTCTGTACATACATACATAATTTACATGCATGCACGGTGTACCCGGGCACAAAGGCATTCGAACGCAACATAGCAGCTGTCATCCCGGAAAAGAAGAATTGGAGAACACGGTGTCCATCCCTGCAGGACTCCATTCCATGCAGCGTCTGTGGACGACTCTGTGCCCCAGGAACTGGTCTTCATTCCTACATGAGGATCCACATCAGCAGATCACCTGCCTGCCTACTCATCTGTCGACACGACGGGAGATTCCATCATCATCATCATCATCATCATCATCATCATCCTCATCAT
>CM065732.1:10217640-10222640 GCA_033310375.1 Conus canariensis
GGAGAGACAAGAAGGGGAGGGGGGAGTTTCTCTCTCTCTCTCTCTCTCTCTCTCTCTCTCTCTCACACACACACACACACACACACACACACACACACACACACACACACACACACACACACACACACACACACACACACACACAGGGAGAGAGAGAGAAAGTGAAACAAGCGGAGCCTGATGGGGAACGGAAGGGAAGGGAGGGAGGGGAGGGGGGGGGGGACGGCGCACCAGGTTGATAGCAAAGCCAGAAAACTTGAGAGAGAGAGAGAGAGAGAGAGAGAGAGAGAGAGAGAGAGAGAGAGAGAGAGAGAGAGAGAGAGAGAGAGAGTATCTTTGGGTGTGATCACATAAATAAATGCGATTTCTCTGTACGTTATTTGTGGCACGGATAAGCAAATAATGGTGCACCGCCGTTGAAATAGACCCCGCATCCTTATGCCTGCGAAGGGGAAGCAACGCACGAACAACGATCATTTCACGGGGAACTAAAAGACCGCTTACTACCATCGTTGGTCAGAGTTGGCCGGATGTGATCTTTGAATTCCTGAGAGAGATCAACATTTCTCATCGAACCTAAGATTTGACGAAAGAAAGACTCTTTTAACGACATTTCCGGCGTTTTTTTTTCTTTTAAAGGGTATTTTAAAGGGTTATGTGAATGTTTTTGGGTTTTTTTTAATCGGTTGTGAGTTGACTTCAACGCGGTGACAGCCCTGATATGGCCCTTTGCGGTCGGCTGGGCGATAGGTAACATTACCTTACCTTACCTATTACCATCGTTGTACAGAAGAACAAGCAGCTGCATTATCTGACAAATGTGAAAAGAGAGGATATTATTATTATTATTATTATTATTATTATTATTTTGCATTATTATCATTATTATTATTATTATCATCATCATCATCATCATCATCATCATCATCATCATCATCATCATCATCATTAGTAGTAGTAGTAGTAGTAGTAGTAGTAGTAGTAGTAGTAGTAGTATGCGTACTTATATAGCGCCTATCCTCCGCTAGAGACCAAGCTCCAAGCGCTTGACAATCCACATTCTCGTTTACACAACGGGCTGCCTACCTGGGTAGAGCCGACTGAAGTGCTGCCAGCTGGCGCTTCATTCAGTCGTTTCCCGTGTCATACAGTCAGTATCGTTCAACATCGTTCACTCAGTTTCCTTATTTCCTTCATTCTTTCCATTTTTCACGCAGGGTGCATGCTATGTGTAACATGTCATCCATTTTCATTCAGCGCCAGCTGAAGAGATCAAAGCTAAGTGACAAACTCGTTCATTTTCATTGTCCTGTTTGTTTGTGTCTTGCCTGAAGAAGACCTAAGAAGCCGAAACGCGTCGTGTTTTGTCTTGTGACTCGTTTGTCCACGTTTCTCTTGGCGGTTCGCTAACATTTATTTAAGATTTGTCATCCATACCAACGGCCAAACTGGCCTTCTCTTCCGAAAGTTGGTGATGGGATTTTACGTGTGTGCAAGATATTATGCGTGCGTCAACACACGGAACCTCGGTTTATAGTCTCCTTCGACGGACTGTTTGGGAAATGGAGTCAGAACCGATATTAACTCCGAGGGAAAAATCCCCCAATACCGAAACGGCCGGGCGGAGATTGGAACCCGCAACCCCCAGATCACAGAGTCCGGTGCTCTGCCAACTGAGCTATTCCGACCCCCATCGTCTGGATGATGATTCATTTTGCAGAATTGTAGGGCGGTGTAGCTCGACGGAGAGCAATGTATCAGACCTCAATACAACACACTACAACGACACGGTAACACAGAGCAGCACAGCGCAGCACAGTATAACACAGAACGGCACAGCACAACAAAGTAGCACACTGCAAACACAACGCAGCTTAAAACCAATCGCAACAACTTTATAACACAATTGAGAGTCGACTTCAACAGCCCTGATATGGCCCTTTGCGGTCGGCTGGGCAGTAAGTAGGATTATCTCTCCCGAACAACACAGAACAGTACGCGTTAGACCACGCAGTACGACACAAAACAACACGCCACACAACAACACAGTGCAACTCAAAACAACACGGCGTGAGACAACGCAATACAACAAAAAAAAAAAACACACTAGAAGACAACGCAATGCAACACAAAACATCACACCAGAAGACAACGCAAAACAACACAAAACAACACAGCGGAAGACAACGCAGTGCAACACAAAACAACACAGCGGAAGACAACGCAGTACAACACAAAACAACACAGCGGAAGACAACGCAATACAACACAAAACAACACAGCGGAAGACAACGCAATACAACACAAAACAACACAGCGGAAGACAACACAAAACAACACAGCGGAAAACAACGCAGTACAACACAAAACAACACAGCGGAAGACAACGCAGTACAACACAAAACAACACAGCGGAAGACAACGCAGTACAACACAAAACAACACGGCTTAAGACAACGCAGTACAACACAAAACAACACACCAGAAGACAACGCAATACAACGCAAAACAACACAGCAGAAGACAATGCAATACAACGCAAAACAACACAGCAGAAGACAACGCAATACAACACAAAACAACACAGCGGAAGACAATGCAATACAACATAAAACAACACAGCGGAAGACAACGCAATACAACACAAACAACACAGCGGAAGACAACGCAGTACAACACAAAACAACACAGCTTAAGACAACGCAGTACAACACAAAACAACGCAGCGGAAGACAACGCAATACAACACAAAAAAACACAGCGGAAGACAACGCAATACAACACAAAAAAACACAGCGGAAGACAACGCAATACAACACAAAACAACACAGCAGAAGACAATGCAATACAACGCAAAACAACACACCAGAAGACAACGCAATACAACACAAACCAACACAGCGGAAGACAATGCAATACAACATAAAACAACACACCGGAAGACAACGCAATACAACACAAACAACACAGCGGAAGACAACGCAGTACAACACAAACAACACAGCAGAAGACAACGCAATACAACACAAAACAACACACCAGAAGACAACGCAGTACAACACAAAACAACACAGCGGAAGACAACGCAGTACAACACAAAACAACACAGCGGAAGACAACGCAATACAACACAAAAAACACAGTGGAAAACAACACAATACAACACAAAACAACACAGCAGAAGACAACACAATACAACGCAAAACAACACAGTGCAAAACAACACAACTCCACGACATATTGAGGCACCGCAATCTCCAATACACTTCCTACTTGCTGCCGATTTTTTTCGGGAGAGGGGGAGAGGGATGCTGAGGAAGGTGAGGGGGGGGGGGAGAGAGGAGAGAAAGAAGTAGGAGATTTAGGGGGTGGAAGGGAAGTGTTTGATGAGGCGGGGGTATTATTGTGCGTGGTTTCAATCCTGTGTAGGTAACACTCGGGGTATTGTGCGTGGTGTAAATGCTGTGTAGATAACGCTCGGGAGTAGCATTGTGCGTTGTTTAAATCCTGTGTGGGTAACACTCGGGGGTATTGTTATGCGTGGTTTAAATCCTGTGTAACACTCAGCGGTATTATTGTGCGTGGTTTAAATGCTGTGTAGGTAACACTCGGAGGTATTATTGTGCGTGGTTTAAATCCTGTGTAACACTCGGAGGTATTATTGTGCATGGTTTAAATGCTGTGTAGGTAACACTCGGGGGTATTATTGTGCGTTGTTCAAATCCTGTGTGGGTAACACTCGGAGGTATTATTGTGCGTTGTCTAAATCCTGTGTAACACTCAGCGGTATTATGTTTTGTGCGTTGTTCAAATCCTGTGTGGGTAACACTCGGGAGTAGTATTGAGCGTTGTCTAAATCCTGTGTGGGTAACACTCGGGGGTATCATTATGCCTGGTTTAAATCCTGTGTAACACTCAGCGGTATTATTGTGCGTGGTTTAAATGCTGTGTAGGTAACACTCGGAGGTATTATTGTGCGTGGTTTAAATCCTGTGTGGGTAACACTCGGAGGTATTATTGTGCGTGGTTTAAATGCTGTGTAGGTAACACTCGGGCGTATTATTGTACGTGGTTCAAATCCTGTGTGGGTAACACTCGGGGGTATTATTGTGCGTTGTCTAAATCCTGTGTAACACTCAGCAGTATTATTTTTTGTGCGTTGTTCAAATCCTGTGTGGGTAACACTCGGGGGTATCATTATGCCTGGTTTAAATCCTGTGTAACACTCGGCGGTATTATTGTGCGTGCTTTAAATCCTGCGTCGGTAACACGGTGGTATTATTGTGCGTGGTTTAAATCCTGTGTCGGTAACACGGCGGTATTATTGTGCGTGGTTTAAATCCTGTGACGGTAACACTCGGGGGTATTATTATGCGTGGTTTAATAAAGTCCTGTGTGGGTAACACTCGGGGGTATTATTATGCGTGGTTTAATAAAGTCCTGTGTGGATAACACTCGGGGGTATTATTATGCGTGGTTTAATAAAGGTCTGTATAGGTTACACTCGTTAGAACGGAGGGGAGAGGGGGTGGGCGAGGGGTTCTTAGCACTAACTTGGGAAGACAAAAAAGAATGAAAGAATGAACGAATTATTGAGTGAATGAACGGACAGATGAATGAATGAATGAATGAATGAATGAATGAATGAATGAATGAACGGGCGAATGAATGAATGAATGAACGAATGAATGAATGAATGAATTATGAATTATGAATGAATGAATGAATGAATGAATGAATGAACGGGCGGATGAATGAATGAATGAATGAATGAATGAATGAAATGAATGAACGGGCGGGTGAATGAATGAATGAATGAATGAATGAATGAATGCATGAACGGCAGACTGACTCACTGACGGAATGGATGATTTCGAATTTCGAACCCTGTCAGCTGAAAATGCATTCCTCGTCCAACCGACCCACCCTCTCGCTCTGTACCGCACTAAGTAGGCCAATTGTGGCCGTGTGAGAAACTTCCCTAAACAGCTTGCCTGCGA
>CM065732.1:10230140-10235140 GCA_033310375.1 Conus canariensis
TATCGGGAACGCGCTGTTCACCAAAGGAAACAGACGCAACCTCAAAGTCCGAAGAAAGGTGAGGGAAGGGGGGGAGGAGAGGTGGGGAGATGGGGGTGAGGTGAATGGGGAAGGGACGGGGGGGGGGGGGGTATGGTTAATAAAAAAAGGGGGGGGGGAAGAAGAAAGAATCACCTTTTTTTTTTTTTTCTTTTTTTTGCAAACGCTTTTACACACGCTTGGGTATGAGAGAACTCTCAACAGTTGTTTGCTGTTATGCGATTTTTCTTTTTCTTAACTCTGAATTTTCTTTCTCTCTTTCTTTCTTTCTGTCTTTCTTTCTTTCTTTCTTTCGTTCTTTCTTTTCTCATTCATTTATTTATTTAATTTTCTGTTTATTTATATATTTATTGATTTGTTTACGTATTACGTTATTTTCTTATTCATTGGTTCGTTTATTTTGTGTATATGTTTATCTATTTCTGTTCGTTTGTGTGGAGTTTTTTCTTTCAACATTTTCTTTTTCAAATTATTCCTTTTACACTTCCTACTCTTTGTCCCTCTCTGTCTGTCTGTCTGTCTGTCTGTCTGTCTGTCTCTCTCTCTCTCTCTCTCTCTCTCTCTCTCTCTCTCTCTCTCTCTCTCTCTCTCTCTCTCGGTGTAATTTTACATAATTTTGTCAAATGATGTGAAATTTTCGACACAGTGCTTCACTTTCGTCTTCCGTAAAGAAGCTTAAAAAAAATAATCTGTTCAAGCAATCTTTTACACAATGTTTGCCATGCTCTGCTCCTGCCTCTTTTTCCGAATCCGTTTTTGTATTTCATGCCAAGTGCGTGCCGATGCCGTTTGCATGTGTGTGTGTGTGTGTGTGTGTGTGTGTGTGTGTGTGTGTGTGTGTGTGTGTGTGTGTGGTGTGTTGCGTGTGTGTGTGTGCGTGCGTGCGTGCGTGCGTGCGTGCGTGTGTGCGTGCATGCGTGCGTGCGTGCGTGTGTGTGCGTGTTTAAGGGGTTACGGGTTTATATGCAGGGCTTACGTGTCAGTAACTATGGGTGTGTGGATGAGGGTTTGGGAAAGTCGGGGGGGGGGGGGGGGGGGTCTGAAGGAGATGAAAAAGAGCGGGCGGGGGGTCGAGGCGTGGATGTAGAGGAGATCAGTGGGGGAGGGGGGGGGCATATTGATAGTTTATCATGATCAGTAACCGAGCATTCATAAATCCCCTTGCCAAAGATTCCAGGCGCTGACACTCCACACTCATATGTACGCAACGGGCTGCCTACCTGGGTAGTGCCGACTGATGAGCTGCCTGCTGGCGCTTCATTCAGTCGTTTCCCGTGTCATCCAGTCAACATCGTTTTCTCTCAGTTTCCTTACTTCCTTTATTCTTTCGATTTCTCAAGCATGGTGCATGCTATGCGTAACGTGTCATCCATGCCAACGACCAAACTGGTCTTCTCTTCCGAAAGTTAGTGATGGGATTTTACGTGTGTGCAAGATATTATGCGTGCGTTCACACACGGATCCTCGGTTTAGAGTTTCATTCGAAGGACTGTTTGGGAAATGGAGTCAGAACCAATGTTAAATCCGAGGGGGAGGGGGTGGGGGGGGGGGGGACGGGAATCCCCCTGTACCGAAACGGTCCCGGCGGAGATTCGAACCCGCAACCCCAGGATGACCAAGATGACGAGTCCGGCCCTCTCTCACTGAGCTATTCCGGCCCCAGAGCAGTAAAGCATGGGGGTTACAACTCAGTGTGGAAGTTGTTTTAGTGCACATGTGCGTGTGTGTGTGTGACTGCTATAGTAAATTATTGCACTGGCATGTCGTCAACCGTACGTGAAATGTCCCATAATATTGATAATAATACGCGATAACAGATAGTAATTTTATCACTAGCAATGTTATCACTCTCTCCTAACAGCATAAGATCAGCAGTGCCTGTCACACAATACAGGCAGAGTTGTTCCGCCTGACGCGATCTTTGAGTTCTTGAAAGAGATTTAATATTTTTCATCGGATCTGAGATTTTACAGTGAAAAGATGTTTTAACCGAATTTGGTATGGGTTTTTTAGAAGACGTATTTTAAAGAATTGTGTGAATGAATGACTTGTGAGTTGATTTTAACATGGTGACAGCCCTGATATGGCCCTTTGTGGTCGGCTGGGCTATAAGCAACATTACCTTACCTGGTTACACAAAAGACTGTAGCAGACGCTATCAAAGCAACCCCTCTCCACCTCCCTGATAAAAGAAAAGCAGTAGGAAGTGAGATGTTCCTTCTTTTCTTCTTTCATTTTTTTTTTTCGCAGAAAACTTTGTGACAAGTGTATCTGACAAACAAGTAGGATAACTCGTGTTCCCATGACCAAATAACCACACGCCCATAACTCCAAAGGAATGCTGCTGAAAACACCGAATCGCCCCCAGCAGATATGACAGCACAGAGCACACAGAACAAACAAGGAGACATCCCCCTCCTTCTACTACTTCTCCTCCTACCCCCCCCCCCCCCCCCCCCCCCCCCTCTCCTCTTCCTACACGCACACGTACACAGAGGACAATCAATTTATGGTCCATTTTTGAAGGTTTTTTCTTTGGTTTTGTGACGTCTCCTTGTGTGTTTTGTGTGCTCTGTGTTGTCGTTTGTGCCAGGTGATTCTGTGTCGTAGGCATCATTCGTTTGGAGTGCGTTTGTTTATTTGATCATGTGAGCAAGAGTTACGCTGCTTGTGTAATTACTGTTTACTGTTCCCTGCCTCATTTCAGATTTCCTGTTGTTCCAGGTGGATACGTCACAGGTTTCGGGTCAACAGAAGAGAATCTTCTCTGCCTCTTGATGAAAACGTCACCGATGGATGTGCAGACGTCACCGGTTTCCGGTGAAAAGATCACTTCGCCAGACCGAGTGTTCGCCGCTCCAGACAGAAACGTCACGGCGTCCAGGAAAGACGTCTTTGTTTTCAGGTGAAGACGTCACCGATTCCGGTGAACACGTTACTGTTTGGATTTTTTTTTTTCGAATATTATTTGGACGACAGAGTACCGGGTGTAAACGTCAGAAATAAACATTGCATGTGAGGTCTCTTGTGTAGTTTGGAAGGGTGTGTTGGGGGGCCTCACGTGAGAAAAGGGACAGGAGAACCTTGGCTGGAAACCTCATCGGAGACCTTCGACAGTGAAACCTTCGACAGTGAAAGCTAGCAGCCTGATTTGGTCTTCGTGGTCGGCTGGGTGATAACCAACATGGCCTGACTTCAGGTAAAAGATACGTGAAAAGTGTCACAACCAACAACAACAACAACAACAACAGCAACAAGGCATCACTGATGTAGGACCGAAACTCAAAAACATGAGTCAAACATCACAGATAACAATGACGTAACTGAACGATGACGGGTGATATTTACGTTTTAACACACCTTGCCGGAAGGAGCTGATGACACAGGGACTGCGTCAAAATGACTTGAAGATCTGTCTCCGCTGTGTGTGCTTGTGGTGATGACGACATCCTCGTTGGTGGCTGAATTCGTCAGGGGAGGACGTCTCTCAAAGTAGGGACGTCGGAACGGACACCGAAAGGTGGTGATGACGTCAAATTTGTGTGTGAAGACGTGGCAAGGTGAAAACGTCATCAACGGGTCAACATGAGGAGCTGTCGATCTCCCCGAGGTTTGGGAGAAAAAGAAAACAGCAACAGTCATTGACACCAAAATTCAGCCTTAAATTTTGCCAATAGAACTGATACAAAGCTTGAAAAAGGAAGTGGAGAAAATAATGTAGAAACATAGGTCTTAATGTCAAAGGAAAGTAAGACAAAGACAATGAAATAAAGAAGAGTGAGGAAAACAAACAACTAAACCATACTAACACTAAACTTAAGGAAGTAGATTAAAAAAAAAAGAAAAAAAAAGAAAAAACAGTGCCGAAAAGAAATCATAAGTCACAGTAGAAAACACACGCTGCCCGTGAGTTCAAACCTGTCTGTTTCAAATTCGCTGCACGAAAAATCTCCAATGAGAAGTGTGAAGTAAGTGAAACGTCATACATGAAAAACGTCACAGGTTAAGGCGTCGCATACTTACCCACCCGTTCACTACGTCACTACCCACCCGTTTCACTACGTCACTACCCACCCGTTTCACTACGTCACTACCCACCCGTTTCACTACGTCACTACCCACCCGTTTCACTACGTCACTACCACCCGTTTCACTACGTCACTACCACCCGTTTCACTACGTCAGATGTGGAACTTGGTCCAAACCATCAGAGGCCACACTGCCAAGCCAGGTTTTCAAGCTTGACGCCTCCCCGGTGAAATAACCAAAGTCAAGCCTGGGCTGAAATATCGGCAGTCTGGAAGGACTGACCAGCCTCCTGCATTAGCAGTCTGGAAGAAGGACTGACCAGCCTCCTGTATTGGCAGTCTGGAAGAAGGACTGACCAGCCTCCTGTATTGGTAGTCTGGAAGAAGGACTGACCAGCCTCCTGTATTGGTAGTCTGGAAGAAGGACTGACCAGCCTCCTGTATTGGTAGTCTGGAAGAAGGACTGACCAGCCTCCTGTATTGGCAGTCTGGAAGAAGGACTGACCAGCCTCCTGTATTGGTAGTCTGGAAGAAGGACTGACCAGCCTCCTGTATTGGCAGTCTGGAACAAGGACTGACCAGTCTCCCTCAGAACCGGAATGAAGGACGGCGTCCAGAGCCGTGACTAAAACTCCGGCTTCTGTCCTTGGAGGTTCGTCACGTGACAAAATGGAGGCAACATGGCGTCACATCCGAACGATTCCACGTTGAGGTGCATTCAGCAGACGGTTGAAACGAAAGTGGGGGGTTTTGTTTAAAAGAAAAGAGTCAGTTACGTAGTTGTGTGACGTCGCCTGTGTGAACACAACATCGACGGAAACGTGATACGTGCGATAATCCCAGTCAGAAAGAAAAAGGGTAAATTTGCACCCGTTACAAACGCTTTAAGTTATTGTGCCCAGAATATATTTCAAATTCGTCTGCAGTCAGATC
>CM065732.1:10240140-10247640 GCA_033310375.1 Conus canariensis
GGCATACACCTCTACAAGACTACTATCGCTGATAACTTGCACGGCATTGTTTGTCGTGATATTCTGGTCGCTTCATTTTGAACAGTTGTGACTGCTGCCTTAAAAAAAGGAATGAGGATTAACAGTGAGAAGAGAGGGAGAGGCGGATGGGGAGGTACAGATGGGGAGAGGGAGAGGAGAAGGAGGAACTGGGGAGAGAGAGAGAGAGAGAGAGAGAGAGAGAGAGAGAGAGAGAGACGCACACACACACACACGTACGCACGCACGCACGCTCACGCACACACCCACACCCACACACACAGGGAGAGAAATTGAAAGAAAAGGGACACACACACACACACACACACACGAACACACGCACGCACGCACACACACACACCCACAGAATGAGAGAGAGAGAGAAAGACGGTTATGAATTTGCAAGGTATTTTTCAGACAGAACAGAGATGGTGAGTGCAAGCGACAGTTTCAGACCTAAGAATAATTACGTATGGCTGGCATGGCATTTTCTGTTTGACAGTGATACCACTAGAACTGCAGTATATCCACATGGCTTGCATGGATGGGTTTTCTGTTTGACAGTGATACCACTAGAACTGCAGTATATCCACATGGCTTGCATGGATGGGTTTTCTGTTTGACAGTGATACCACTAGAACTGCAGTATATCCACATGGCTTGCATGGATGGGTTTTCTGTTTGACAGTGATACCACTAGAACTGCAGTATATCCACATGGCTTGCATGGATGGGTTTTCTGTTTGACAGTGATACCACTAGAACTGCAGTATATCCACATGGCTTGCATGGATGGGTTTTCTGTTTGACAGTGATACCACTAGAACTGCAGTATATCCACATGGCTTGCATGGATGGGTTTTCTGTTTGACAGTGATACCACTAGAACTACAGTATATCCACATGGCTTGCATGGATAGGTTTTCTGTTTGACAGTGATACCACTAAAACTGCAGTATATGGACATGGCTTGCATGGATGGGTTTTGTTTGACAGTGATACCACTAGAACTGCAGTTTATCCACATGGGCATAGAACACAGCAATCCGATCAGCTAGAAGATTTCTAAACCCATTGTGATCCAATGACTAGACTTTTAGAGGTTTTTCTTTCAGAGGGTCAGGGTTCACACTTTTGAAGGAGGAGAGGAGGGAGGGGGCATCCCACGGATTTTTGGTAAAGACGGGTAAAAGTTGGAAGTTTTTTTGTTTTTGTTTTTAATGCGTACGCGGGCTGATACTCCTGCGGACACTCCCAGTATAGACAGGCAAGGATTAATCCCATCTACCCAACAAAGGGAGTGGAGTTTTGTGTGTATGACCGTTTTTTATCCCGCCATTAACGCAGCCATACTCCAGCTTCGGGGAAGGTGTATGCTATGTGTAACGTGTCATCCATACCAACGGCCAAACTGGCCTTCTCTTCCCAAAGTTGGTGATGGGATTTTACGTGTGTGCAAGATGTTATGCGAGCGTTCACACACGGAACCTCGGTTTATAGTCTCATTCGAAGGGCTGTATGGGAAATGGAGTCAGAACCAATGTTAACTACGAGGGAAAAATCCCCCTGTTATCGAAACGGCCCGGTGGAGATTCGAACTCGCAACCGCAGGATCACCAAGATTACGAGTCCGGCGCTCTACCACTGAGCTATTCCGGCTCTCGGGAGGAGGTTTCAGGACGGGGAGGAGTGGGGGGCGGGAGGGGGGGGGGTGGAGGCGTCAGCAGTGGGCATACTGACTGAAGCAGGCGTAGTTGAGGGTACCATCAGGTGGACTCACCTCAACAGTCGTTTTCTTTGCCTTAGGTTCATTCGACCAAGTGTGTGTGTGTGTGTGTGTGTGTGTGTGTGTGTGTGTGTGTGTGTGGTGTGTGTGTGTGTGTGCAGGTGTGTTCGTGTGTGTGTGTGTGTGTGTGTTTTGTGTGTGTATGTGTGTGTGTGTGTTTGTGTGTGTGTGTGTGTGTATGTGTGTGTGTGCATGTGTGTGTGTGTGTGTGTGTGTGTGTGTGTGTGTGTGTGTGTGTGTGTGTGTGTGTGTGTGGTTTTGGTTGTTGTTGTTGTTGTTGTTGTTGTTTAACCGCAAAGTTGACGTGACACGACACTGCGTGAGCACGCGCGCTCATTAGGCAGAGAAGGGAAATAACTTTGGCCATTTCCTGTTGTGTCGTCTGCTCCCCTCATTGCAGGGCGCTACGATTCACAGGCCAGCGCATTCGATGACGTGGAAAATAGCGTGCGTCACCAACACGCCCAGAATATGTGTATGAGTCACAGTGGAGCTTCTGTGCTTCCTTTACGACGTCTGTGTGCGTCTTCGGGAACACTGAAAATGGAATTCTTTACGATTATGGCGCTATGCGCCATGGGTGTCTGACATCACAACGTCTGACGTACGACACAAAACACTGCGCCAACAAAGTAGAGAGAGAGAGAGAGAGAGAGAGAGAGATTATAGGCGTTTGGTATGGTTTTGTTCCCAGCAAAACAATTCGTTGCAACTCCATAGATATGTCACTGCCCGAACAGTTACTGAGATGAATCGTTTGGTTTGAGTATGTAGTCGTTTTGTGCATAATGATTGTTTCTTAGGTATATATGTCTCGTGTCAACAGGCTGACTTAGTATCGTTTCATGTAATATCATAGACTGTATTGTGTTTCATATGACATCGCATCATGATCATATCGTATCATCAAATTTCGTGTCATGTATGATCATCCCCTGCCATGCCATTTCTTTTCGTGCCATTTCGTGTCATCAGATCTCATACCTGCCATGCCATTCTTTCCATGCCATTTCGTGTCATCAGATCTCATACCTGCCATGCCATTCTTTCCATGCCATTTCTTTTCGTGCCATTTCGTGTCATCAGATCTCATACCTGCCATGACATTTCTTTTCATGCCGTTTCGTGTCATCAGATCTCATATCAGCCCCGAAAATGAGGATTTCATTCCAGACGGGGTGAGTATGACAAAACAAAAAGCCAAGTAAGAACAAAGCTTCACTCGCCACAGGCGAGTTTCATAAAACCGATGACAAAACTTGCCACTGAGATCAAAACCGTGTTGCCTGTGTCAGCGTACTTGTCTTCACTTTTCCTCCGTCGGATGGTCAGTGCGTGTGAAAGTCTGATGTGTTCGTTCGTTCGTTCGTGGGTGAGTTTAAGTCCTATTGGCCTGAGGTCCTTAAGGACAAGGTGCACTCGCAGACATAGGTCTGCATGTTCTGTGGCAACTGTTGCCGCAAGGCAGTAGGGGTGGGTTACGTGTGGGGCCGTCGTATTTCTCTCTCCGAGCTCTGGTTCCTCTTGAACTTCAGTTCAAATTCGGCTGTTGGTCGGCCGACGATGAGCGTCGGTGTGTTTGGCCTCTTCTCCCCAACCAAAAGGCTGTCTTCAGGACCACCAGGCATGGCCTCTTCCCCAACTAAAAGGCTGTCTTCAGGACCACCAGGCATGGCCTCTTCCCCAACCAAAAGGCTGTCTTCAGGACCACCAGGCATGGCCTCTTCCCCAACCAAAAGGCTGTCTTCAGGACCACCAGGCGTGGCCTCTTCCCCAACCAAAAGGCTGTCTTCAGCACCACCAGGCGGCCTTTTTCGTGCTCGGGCGGCGATGGTCCTGTGCCACGTGAGGCCACCTCAAACAGGGAGCAGGACGAAAGTCGCTGGAGCGCTGCACGAGTCCCTAAAATTCGGCAGGTACACGCAGACTAAGGCCAAGAGGGCAATGTTTCAGCTCAACCCCACAAGGAGTGCCCTCATGTCTGCGGGGCTCAGAAAACAGTATCCCAGGCCTCGGTAATCACAGTCAGGCAGCGCTCCATCGCCGATCGCCCCACATCTTCAGGAGCCGTCCCCCGGCGACACAGGCTAGACCCACCGTCACCCATATGGCTGGAAGAATCGCTGCGCCGCCCGACACTGACCTCTCACATCAGTGTCCTTCAAAGGAGAGCTGCCACCTCTCCTTGGCGCCCACGGCTATGCCACACTCGCGGCGAACCGTTCTGACGTGTCTGTCTTTTCTTTTTATCTGTCGTTTATGATGGGGGGGGGGGGGGGGGGTGAGGGGGGTGGAGGGGGCATTTCCTTGTGGTGTGTTTGTCCTTGTTTCACATTACGCACTGTGCACATTTAAAACTTACAAAACACGTTTTCTGATTGTGAGGCTAGACCTTCGGGTTGTTTGGCAAGTTAACTGTTTGCGACTGGTGACTGTAAATATGATCAACCATCCGCCGTAGGGCGGTGGTTTAGTGTCGCGGATTCCCGGCTGCGAAGTTGAAAGCTCGATTCTCATCCATTTATATTTGATAGGGGGAGGGGGGGAGGGGGAGGGGGTCGGCTCTTGATCGACTCCTATCCAGAGCTGCCTTGGACCACAAACCCACGTTTCTTCCACGTAACTGATGCGTCTCTGAGAATATTGCTCAATTTTCCTGGCCAACACTGCAGGTGTATGTAATTCTCGGACCTGGTTGACGCCAGGATATATTATAAGAAAGAAGCGTACAGTGTAGCTCTGTCGTGCAGTCACGGATCAGGACGGAATTCCATTGCACCATGTCCGTATCCTTGTTCTCCTTGATCAGCATGTAAAGAAAAGAAACTGTGATAGGCCTGTCATTTTTTGAAGCGTTATCCAAGGGCTAGTTAAATAATAATAATGCTAATTTTTATAGCGCCTATTCTCTAAAGATTAGGGCTCTAAGCGCTTTAAACATAATATAATAAATACTCGTTTAAACAACGGGCTGCCTACCTAGGTAGTGCCGACTCAAGAGTTGCCTGCCGGCGCATCATTCAGTCGTTTCCCGTGTCATCTGGTCGATATCGTTCACTCAGTTTCCTTATTTTCCTTCATTCTTTCCATTTCTCACGCAGGGTGCATGTTATGTGTAACGTGTCATCCATACCAACGGCCAAACTGGCCTTCTCTTCCCAAAGTTGGTGATAGAATTTTACGTGTGTGTAAGATGTTGTGCGTGCATTCACACACGGAACCTCGGTTTATAGTCTCATTCGAAGGACTGTATGGGAAATATTTAAGCAAAATCCTTGTCAGGCCCGTGTCATTTCAGCGGACAGTGGGGTAAACGCACGACAATACCTGCCTCTTTCAAATTTCCTGGTACATGGCAAACGCACACATGGATGAACTGGTCTTTTACAATCGTTTGTTTGCGTATTAGCACGAAGAAAGGGAGAGGGAGAAGGGATTGGGGGGGGGGGGGGGCAAAAAGGGATGGGGTGAGGAGATGGGGGGGGGGGCAAAGTGAGAGGGGGGGGGAGGGAAGGGACAGTGTTGCAGCCATTAGCAGGTCCGCTCATACTCAGACCTGGGAATGGGCAGTGTTCGAATATCTACAAGGGAGATAATCTGTTTGAGATGTGATTTCAGTGAATGTCCCCGCCATTTCCAAGAGACAGGTGTCGCTGGTGGGCATAGCCAAAGCAGCGTTGTCCCATCAGTCATCCCAGCTGTCCAGTGAGAGAGAGAGAGAGAGAGAGAGAGAGAGAGAGAGAGAGAGAGAGACTATGGGTGTGACACGGTGAGCCGGAATGCAGACAGTCCATGACCTCACGTCATCCTGACGTGCGCTTCGAATCCAATGGGTCTGTTCGCTTGACCCGTCGACGGAGAAAAGGGCGCTTTACTGGCAATGGAAAGACAGGCGTTATCTTTATCTGATTTTTTCTTCTTCTTTTTTTTTTTTTTTTTTTTTTTTTTTGGTTTGGGGAACAGTCTTGCTCCACCCTTTACGAGGTACACATTGCTAGGCTTGGAACCAAGAACTCGCAGACTGAGGTGCCAGTGTGCCAGCCACTGTGATTGTCGTTCCTGTCGAGGTCTGCCTGCTGCTGGTGTACCTGCTCGGGTCTGAACGCTTTTCCTGGTATAAAGAGGGCGTAGGAAAGCACGCCGGGGTGGGGGGGGGGAGAGAGAGAGAGAGAGAGAGAGAGAGAGAGAGAGAGGAGAGAGAGAGAGAGAGAGAGAGAGAGAGAGAGAGAGAGAGAGAGAGAGAGAGAGGGAATTTGTCAAGGAGCAGCATTAGTGGATGACCTTTTGTCTGAGACTCTTGGATAGGAGACGTGCAGGAGTCTGTCTGATCTTCTCCGCTCCTCGGCTGAAACTTCCAGGCTCATCTCTGGGGAGACTTGTTTTGCGTATGTGACTGTTTGTCATGGCACCATTCAGGTAGCCACATTCCGTCTTCGGGGGATGATTCCTAAACACGACACTGGTCAGTGTGCCTGTGTTTTGTTCTTGCATCATTCAACCCACTGGCCACACGGTGACCAGCTCATTTCCCCCACAGTGGAGTGGAATTCATGTGCATGCGAGTTTCTTTCTGTTTTCCAGTGAACTCTCAGTTCCACAACCACAGAATTCTAGGCTGTCTTGTTTGTCAATTGGCTAGTGTGTTGCTTGAAAACAAAAAGTGAAATTAAACCGAAATATTCCGGTTGATTCCTTGCTGTTTTGTGGCTTCAACTTTCCATCGTCCTGCAAGTTTTTTTTTTTTTTTTTTTTAATTTTTTTTTATATAATGCATGCGGTTATTGATGGGAACTTGATTTGAAATGTTCGCTGAAGGACTGGGAGAAGACTGCAGTGTGTGCCAGGTGATAGTTCCGAAGAAGAAATATCTTCCAGCCTGTCTGTCTGCAGTGGAAATTGAAGCTCGGACCTCCAAGCGAAAGGATGATGCCCCCCTCCCCCCCCACTCCCCCCCCCCCCCCCCCCCGGCTGAAGGAGTGATTTTTAACACCCCTACACTGTGAGGCTTGACCAAGGGCAGAGCACTGAGGGCACTTGTCACTGACCTGGTGACCTACCCCCTGCGTCATAAGGGCGGAGGACGATGACGGTGATTCGTCCGTTCTGTTTCGGGACACATCACTGACCTCCCTACGTCATAAGGGAGACAATGGCAGTACTTCATTGTCCTCGGCGACACATCCATGAACCCTTTACGTCATACAGACAGGCGATAGTGACAGTAAACTATTGCCCTGTTTCAGGACTTGCCACTGATCCCCATACGTCACAAAGACGGGAGACAGTGACAGTACTCCTTTGTCCCCCTCGGGGACACATCAATGAACTCTTCACGTCATACAGACGGGACACAGTGACGGTAAACTATTGTCCTGTTTCGGGACTCCCATACGTCATACAGACGGGAGACAATGACAGTACTTCATTGTCCCCCTTGGGGACACATCAATAAACCCTTTACGTCATACAGACGGAAGACAGTGACAGTAAAACTATTGTCCTGTTTCGGGACTTGCCACTGACCCCCATAGGTCACAAAGGCGGGAGACAATGACAGCAGTTCATTGTCTTCCTCCGGGACACATCAATGAACCATTTACGTCATACCGACGGGAGACAATGACAGTACTTCACTGCCTTGTTTCTGGACACGTCTCTGAACCCCCTGCGTCGTATTAGCGGGGGACATTGGCAGT
>CM065732.1:10255140-10262640 GCA_033310375.1 Conus canariensis
GATGGAATTTCGCATCCAACACATGTCTGGATTTTTTTTTCTCTCTCTCAGCACACTTCCGGATTGTCTTCCAACACGTTTCAGATGTGCTCCAATGTTTTTCGAGATGTTTTCCTTTTGAACGCATTTCAGGATTTTCTCCAACAATTTTTTTTTCACATTTGAGGATTTTTCACCGCAGATAGTCAGAACATTCTCCTCTCAGCACTCTAAAGACTTTCCCTGGCAGATTACATGATTGTTTTTTTCCGGTTTATTTCAGGATTTTTCTCCAACAAATTTGAAGAATTTTTTTTAGCAATACTTATGGGAATTTTCTCCCAGCGTGTTTCAGGGTTTGTCTCCTAACACATTTGGGGGATTTTCAATTCTTCAAACGTCCACTTTCGGCCGCCCCATCCACAATGTGCATCTGTGTGCAAAGAGAGGAACATCCACATTGTACATCTGTGTACAAAGAAAGGAACATCCACATTGTACATCTGTGTACAAAGACAGGAACATCCACATTGTACATCTGTGTACAAAGACAGGAACATCCACATTGTACATCTGTGTACAAAGACAGGAACACCCACATTGTACATCTGTGTACAAAGAGAGGAACATCCACAATGTACATATGTGTACAAAGAGAGGAACATCCACATTGTACATCTGTGTACAAAGAGAGGAACATCCACTGTACATCTGTGTACAAAGAGAGGAACATCCACATTGTACATCTGTGTACAAAGAGAGGAACATCCACAATGTACATCTGTGTACAAAGAGAGGAACATCCACAATGTACATCTGTGTACAAAGAGAGGAACATCCACATTGTACATCTGTGTACAAAGAGAGGAACATCCACAATGTACATGTGACTGTGTACAAAGAGAGGAACATCCACAATGTACATCTGTGTACAAAGAGAGGAACATCCACAATGTACATGTGACTGTGTACAAAGAGAGGAACATCCACAATGTACATGTGACTGTGTACAAAGAGAGGAACATCCACAATGTACATGTGACTGTGTACAAAGAGAGGAAAATCCGCAATGTACATGTGACTGTGTACAAAGAGAGGAACATCCACAATGTACATGTGACTGTGTACAAAGAGAGGAACATCCACAATGTACATGTGACTGTGTACAAAGAGAGGAACATCCACAATGTACATGTGACTGTGTACAAAGAGAGGAACATCCACAATGTACATGTGACTGTGTACAAAGAGAGGAACATCCACAATGTACATCTGACTGTGTACAAAGAGAGGTACATCCACAATGTACATCTGACTGTGTACAAAGAGAGGAACACAGAATGGCAGAGGAGGGGAGGAAAGACAGGAAGGAAGATGCTGAAGGAAGATGGATGGGGAGAGATAATACTTTTGTTTGTTGGTTGGTTGGTTGGTTGGTTGGTTTGAATGGAGAGCTGGTTGAGGCAAATTTGAGCACATACTACGTCCTTAACATGGCCTCCGCCTTCGGCTGGGTTTGTAGAGAAAGTATAGGAATGAAAAAACAACAACAGTTTCCGAGGGCGGGAAGCGAATGCTGCGTGCTTTTCTTTTTTCTTTCTTTTTTTTTTTTTTTTTTTTTTTTAATTTTCTTTCTTTGTTATCCCGTGCATCCTTTTCTGACACTGTTTTCGTTTTCCACTCGCTCGCGAAAGTTTTTTTTCTTTCTTTTCCCTTATGGTGTTTGATCAGAATCAAAATTAGAAACATCAGAATGTACCCTCTGCCGAGGATGACGCTCCACTGCGTGATGTAAAGTCCCCTGGCCTGGTCAGCCGTTGGGGGCAGGGTGATGGAAAGTCCCCTGGCCTGGTCAGCCGTCGGGGGCAGCGAACAGGTGAGAACTTCACCGTCTTCCGGGCACGGCGGGGTTTAGGCGGTGGCCGGCCCATCTCCTTCTGCCGCTGTTAACTTGCCCTGAACTGAATCAGATACCGCCGTTAACTGCTCGGTGGTTTTCTGGCCCGGAACGATCTGACCCTGAGAGAGGTTTGAACTCATAACTGTCAGTCTGGAGCAGCTGAGCACTGACTACGCTCCCTCCAAAGACCCAACGGACATTCCCTGTGGTAAGGTAATGTTGCTCATAGCCCAGCCGACCGCAGAGGGCCATATCAGGGCTGTCACCGCGTTGAAGTCAACTTATAAGGCATTCCAAACAAAAAAAAACAAAGCAAAACGAAAATGAAAACGAACTAAAAAAAAAAAAAAAAAAACTCATACACATAACCCCTTAAAACATGCCTCCTTAAAACACACAGAGAATTTTGTTTAAAAACATCTTTATTCTGTAAAATCTTGCATTAGATGAAACAATGTTGATCTTCCTCGGAAATTCAAAGATCACATCAGGGAATCCCAGGGGGGCAAGGGGGGGGGGGGGGGGGGATGAAGATTGGCCTTCATTCTTTTCGAATTATCTTGAGGCGAACGGCCGGATAGTCAGATAACATAGATATACCAAACTTTAAAAATAAAGAAAAAAAGCGAGTTCCCTGCTTTCTAGTGCTTGGTGTTTGGCCAGGATATGAACAGAAAGTGTGAAGGGGAGTGAGGTGAAATGCTAGTTCCACGACAGTTCTTCTGATGGCAGTGTCTGGTAAAAGGACGTTTAGTGACCTCTAATGAACCTTCTCAGCAAAGATTTCCTCACTTTATTTTTCATCATTATTTCTTTTTATTTATTTATTTATTTATTTATTGCGTACTATTTTCTCTTTAAAGACTTCCTCCCTTTAAAGATTTCTTTCTTCGTGTTTGTGTGTGGATGGTGGTGATGGTGGTGGTGGTGGTGACGGTGGACATGTTTGTCTATGTTACACACACACACCACACACACACACACACACACACACACACACACACACACACACACACACACACACACACACACACACACACACACACACACACACACACACACACACACACACACACACACACTCACACACACACACACACACACACACACACACACTCACACTCACACACACGCACACACACACACACGCACACGCACACAAACACACACACACACACACACACACACACACACACACACACACACACACACACACACACAGGGGGGGGGGGGGAAGGAGGGAGGGAGAGAGATCCTTAAACACGTTAAAGACAGATTTTTTTTTTAAAGAATCAAATACGTTAAGAAGTCAACTGCTCTCAAACAGTCCAGTGCCCCTGGTTGTGAAGTCCGATGGTTCCCATTACCAGCGGCTGTGACTGTCACAAGCTGTTCATACTTTTATCAGCATTTCTGCCACCAGTATCACACTAATTGTTGGACAATAGAGAGAAGTGCCGCTGTGACAGTCACAAGCTGTTCATACTTTTATCATCATTTCTGCAGCCAGTCTCACACTAATTGTTGGACAATAGAGAGAAGTGCTGCTCCTTCTCGTTTTGTGATAAAGAACAGACTTCTAACACAACTTACTGGCCATGGCGTTCGACCTGTGAATCTGTCTGTCGATCTGTCAGTCTGTCTGTCTGTCTGTTTTTTTGCTCTTTATACAAATCCTTTTTTTTTTACTGATCTTTTCCAAATTTGGCATAGTGACTCAGCAGTATACTGAACAGGTCAACATGGGTTCACCTTGATACTAGACACTCACGTAAGTTGCATTTTAACGCGAGAATATTACGAAGCAAAGCGATGTCAGGCTTCGAAGCGGATCAGAAGGAAATACTGTTATTTGACCCGTGACCAAGCTAATCTTTCTCGCTGCCTTTCTTTCCAAACGTCGACACGGAAAGGAAAGAGAGGGGACAGGGGGGAGGGGGGGGGGGAGCAGGTTAAGAAAGCCCAGAGACAACTGCAGGATGGAGGGGGGGGGGGTGAGGTGGACAACGAGGTATGCAAGACGGTAAAATATTTTTTTTAATTGGGTGGGATTGGAGAGAAAGGTAAGAGAGACGGGGAATCGAGAAGGATAGAGACATATGATGGTGGAAGGGAGGCGGGCGGAGGAAGAGGGGAGGGGAGGGTGGGGGTGGTGAAAATGTTAGAATGAAAGAGAGGGATGTGAAGAGGAAGGAGTCAGGGGTCAAACAGCTAGTGTTGATGTATAACCGATCGGCGGTGCTGGGCCTAGGGCTGCTGTTAGTGCCACCATGCCGCTGTCAAGGGTGGAATCCACACAATTCTGACCTGGACAGTCACTCAGTCAAACATAACGTGAAGAGGAACGGCCTGCCCAGAGAGAGAGAGAGGAGAGAGAGAGAGAGAGAGAGAGAGAGAGAGAGAGAGAGAGAGAGAGAGAGAGAGGAGAGAGAGAGAGAGAGAGAGAGAGATGAAGAGAGAGAAGAGAGAGAGAGGTGTGTGTGTGTGTGTGTGTGTGTGTGTGTGTGTGTGTGTGTGTGTGTGTGTGTAGAATGTCCTTTTGCATCTCTGCAACAAACTGAATACTCCTGTCCTTCTCAGTCAGTGATCTCTTCCCCTGTCTGAACCAGACACGTCAACCACTTTACTGCTGTCCATGCAACAACAACCAATACAGTGCTGGTCAAACGCCCTTTGTCTGTGCCAGTTGAGCCCTTGTTTGTTTGTTTGTTTGTTTGTCATCAAAACCTGTGTCAACATAGCCTGCCTCTCTGCTGTTGCCAAAGCTCAGGACTTTTTTCTTTTTCTTTGTGTACTCCCAGTTCTTATAGAACAGGGATTACTTTACAAAGGGAACAAAGAAATGCTTCCTGTCTGTCTGTCTGTCTGTCTGTCTGTGGTCAAAATGTGTTCCACACGTGCCAGATAAAACTTCCGGGCCGATCTTTCTGAAAATGTGTACGTATGGTCATTATGGGTCACGGGTCATGCCCGATGTTTTATTTTACCAGAATAGCCGTTACTAACGGCTATAACGGCCCAAAGCGGTTTTTCTTCTTTAAGGAATATCTCAGTATTCAAGATAAACTGGGAGTACGTTTATATGCTTGCATCTTTTTTTCTTGTTGTTGTTTTGTTGTTGTTGTTGTTGTTGTTGTTGTTGTTGTTGTTGTTTTTAGTCGCTGAATGGGGAACTTTCCTCCAATTCCTGTGTGCCTGGCCGACCTTAGGGGCCCATATCCAGACTGTTACACCGTCAGAGTGTAACTTTGTTTGATGATGTGCTGGTGACCGTTAGCAGCGTGGTTAGTGCATGTTTGTCCGAGTGAGTGTCGGTTCATTTCTTGGTCATTTCTTTTTTTTTTTCTTTTAATTTTTTTTTTTCTTGAGAGGTGGACATAGGTGGAGGGAGAGAGAGAGAGAGAGGGTTAGAAGGAGGGGTTGGGTGGTGGTACGTGTGTGTGTGTGTGTGTGTGTGTGTGTGTGTGTGTGTGTGTGTGTGTGTGTGTGTGTGTGTTGTAAATGTCTTAGGCATTTATTTGGTTAAGCTGATTAAATATCCTTATAACTACTACTATTACTGCTGCTGCTGCTGCTGCTGCTGCTGCTCTACTACTACTACTACTACTACTACTACTACTACTACTACCACCACCACCACCATCACCACTACTGCTACTACTACTGCCACTTCAACTGCTACTACTTTACAAACGATGATGATGCTGATTATAATAAGAACGACAATAATTTTCGAGGTAAAGAAATGTCACGAGAAACCACTAGTCCAAGTCTCTCTCTCTCTCTCTCTCTCTCTCTCTCTCTCTCTCTCTCTCTCTCTCTCTCTCTCTCTCTCTCTCTCTCTCCCCGGTGCTGATTTTTCGTTTTTATATTTTAACTGTTTTCCTTTTCACATATCAGGATGATGTGCAAGGTAGCGTTTAATCATTGTGTGTTTTGCAAGAGAGGGGTTTTTGTTTTCCTCTATGTGATGCGTATGGCATTCAGATCAAATCTCTTCGTTTAGTCTTGGGAAATGGCATGACAGATGAACAGCTGAAACATTAAAGGGCTGAGCGCCTCCTAAGTTCATGCGGGTTTCTTTTCTTCTTCTTTTTTAAGCCACTGGCATCTATATAAACTGACTCGCTTCAAAGGTCCTGTTCAGATCCGTCCTCTAACAGATGGAATCTTAATTCTGGTGATTACGGTAGGATGTCAACTGATGCAGCTTGGCCTTTGACCCGCCAGCTTCTGTCTGGGGCACGAAATAGCTCAGTGGTAGAGCGCCGGACTCGTCATCTTGGTCATCCTGGGGTTGCGGGGTTCGAATCTCCGCCGGGCCGTTTCGGCACGGGGGAGGGGGGGGGGGGATTTTTTCCTCGAAGTTAAACATTGGTTCTGACTCCATTTCCCATGCAGTCCTTCGAATGAGACTGTAAACCGAGGTTTCCGTGTGTGCACGCTCGCATAACATCTTGCACACACGTAAAATCCCATCAACAACTTTCCGGAAAGAAGGCCAGTTTGGCCGTTGGTATGGATGGCACGTTACAAATAGCATGCACCTTGCGTGAGAAACGGAAAGAATGAAGGACGTAAGAAAACTGAGTGAACGATAATGAACGATATTGACTGGATGACACGGGAAACGACTGAATGAAGCGCCAGCTGGCAGCTCTTCAGTCGGCACTACCCAGGTAGGCAGCCCGTTGTGCAAGCGAGTGTGGATTGTAAAGCGCTTAGAGCTTGGTCTCTAGCCGAGGATAAGCATTATATAATAATAATAATAATAACAATAATAATAATGGTGATAATAATAAATCATAATGATGATGATAATAATAATAATAACGATAATAATAGTAATAATGATAATAATAATAACGATAATAATAATGATAATAGTGATAATGATAATAATAACGATAATAATAATAATAATAACAACAACAACAATAATAATAAGACTAATAATAATGATAATAACGATAATAATAATAATAATAATAGTGACAATAATAATAATAACAACAACAACAATAATTATAATAATAACGATAACAATAATAATAACAATAATAATAATAATAATAAACAATAATAATAATGATAAAATAAAAATGATAGTAACGTTAACAATAATAATAATAATTACAATTAATAATAATAAAATAATGATAATAACAACAATAATAATGATAACGATAATAAATGATAATAATATATAATATCAATAACAAATAATATAATATAATAATAATAAATATAATAACAATAATAATAATGATAATAATAACAACAATATAATAATAATAATGATAATAATAGCAACAATATAATAATAAGAATAATAATGAAATAATAATAATAATAATAATAAACAACAACAACAACAATAACAATAATAATAGTAATAATCTTTAAACTGCATCTGACAGGAAGCACGGGTCGATGCAGTGTCCATTGACCACGGAGAAGCAGATGGCAGATCCGATCTGCACTATCCCCACCTCTTGCCCTGCAGTGTGTGCTTTGAACAGGTGCCTCAAACTCTCCCTCAAAACTCCCTAAAGGTTCTGGCAGTTTGACCGCTGTCCGTCAGTGCCCCTGGCACCAAGTCTGCACTGTGTCTGGTCAAA
>CM065732.1:10272640-10277640 GCA_033310375.1 Conus canariensis
TTACCATATCGGAAGCTTTGTAAGGACAATACTGTCGGATTAAGATTACGTAAAACTTAACATGCTCGTAATGTCGTCAGTATGATGATTTCTGATGCCCCCCGCCCTCACTGGTCGTTGGAGAAAGCAACAGCCTCAACGACTCAAGCTGGTAGGTATAGCATTGTGTTAAATCTTCTGCGAACTGATTTAGCTTTAAGTCATCACTAGCTACACGCACTGACTTTGTGCAGGACAATTTTATCACACGTTTCCACAGCCGGTCGAAGATGCGTGTTCTCCGTAAAATCTTGATTCATGCGTAATGTGAATTTCTCAAGGCGAAAAATATTCGTTTTTTGTTTGTTAGTTTGTTTGTTTGTTTTGTTTATTTTGTTTGTTTTGTTGTTGTTGTTGTTGTTTGTAAGAACTAATGTTTTACAGTAACTGTGACCAACGGTTTAAACCTCCTTCGGCGAGGAAAACATGACGGAGAATGCAGGACAAGCACGCACGTGAATCTCCGTCAAGATCCCGACTGATCCCTTGCAATGATTTTGGCGGAGCCCCGTTCTTCCAGGAGTGATTTGTGTTTGCTCTTGCTTTGTGTGGAGTGATTTGTGTTTGCTCTTGCTTTGTGTGTTTGTCACTTTTCTTTCTATCTTCAGAGGAACCCGTGGTTCATTGGTTAGAGCACGTGCCTGCGGAGCTGGCAGTTGTGAGCTCGGATCATTCATGGGACCGGATTCTTTTTTTTCTGTTCGGCTTGAAAACCTCTCAGTCCGTCCAGCAGCAGGGGTATCTGATTCCGTTCAGAGAAGGTTAGAGGCGGCCGAAGGAAGGGACGGTTTCCGACAGTCCATTGTGCCATGTTCTAGACACTTGGAACTTCTGATAGGTCGCTGCCTCTAGGACCAATAGGTTTTCGAACTTTAACTTTTTTTATACTTTGTTCTTTCTTCGTTCTCACGTTGTTGATTTGGTTTGGACTTTGGCTCTCTCTCTCTCTCTCTCTCTCTCTCTCTCTCTCTCTCTCTCTCTCTCTCTCTCTCTCCTCTCTCTCTCTCTCTTACCCTCCCTTAATCTTCTCTCTCACTCCCTTCCTTCCGCTCTCTCTCTCAATCTCTCTCTCTCTCTCTCTCTCTCTCTCTCTCTCTCTCTCTCTCTCTCTCTCTCATGTACTCACACTCTCTCTTAATCCCTCTCTCTCTCTCTCTCTGTCTCTCTCTTCATGTACTCATACTCTCTCTTAATCCCTCTCTCTCTCTCTTTCTCTCTCACATGTACTACTACTCTCCCTTAATGCTCTCTCTCTCTCTCTCTCTCTCTTCTCTCTCTCTCTCTCTCTCTCCACACACACACACAACACACACACACCACACACCACACACCACACATGTACTCCTTCTCTCTCTTAATCCCTCCTCTCTCTCTCTCTCTTCTCTCTCTCTCTCTCTTTCTCTCTCTCTGTTCTCTCTCTCTCTCTTCTTCGTCTCGTCTCTTCTGTCTTCTCTCTCTCTCTCTCTCTCTCTCTCTCTCTCTCCACTGCATATGTGCTGTATGTTTTTGTTCTCACTGTCGTGTAAGGATTGTCTGGCTGTTTTGCTGGTGACACACTGATTAATAATGTCTGCAGTGGGCCTGCAGAATTCTAGCCTTCGTCTGCAGTGGGCCTGCAGAATTCTAGCCTTCGTCTGCAGTGGGCCTGCAGAATTCTAGCCTTCGTCTGCAGTGGGCCTGCAGAATTCTAGCCTTCGTCTGCAGTGGGCCTGCAGAATTCTAGCCTTCGTCTGCAGTGGGCCTGCAGAATTCTAGCCTTCGTCTGCAGTGGGCCTGCAGAATTCTAGCCTTCGTCTGCAGTGGGCCTGCAGAATTCTAGCCTTCGTCTGCAGTGGGCCTGCAGAATTCTAGCCCTTCTTTACACTGATTAATAACGTCTGCAGTGGGCCTGCAGAATTCTAGCCTTCGTCTGCAGTGGGCCTGCAGAATTCTAGCCCTTCTTTCCCAAAAGCGTTCATGCCAGAAGTGTGTCTCCCCACCCCACCCCACCCCACCCCTCCCCTCCCCTCCCCTCCTGTCTACTGCGTCTTCTGAAATCTACCAAGGTATTACACGCCAAAACGCAAGTCCACTTTACTGAGGTTTTGAAAACGTTATCTTGCTTCTGCTGAAACCTATCTTCTAATGTTTTACGGCGAAGCAACTGGTGAAGAAAATATTTCATTTTCTCTCACTCCTTTCTGGCCGGAAGCCAGAGAAAATAATTTATCAGTCTGGAAATGGCTGCCTAGTTTCTTGTCCGTTTTTTTTTTAATGAGTAAAAAAAAAAAAGAAAGAAAAAAGGATGGAAGAAAAGAAAGAAGAAAAGAAAGAAAGAAAGAAAGAAAGAAGGAAAGAAAGAAAAAGAAAAACATGATAAGGAAAGTGGTGGGGCTTGATTAATCGATGGAATAACTTCTCTGCAGCGGTCGGGCGATTTGTCTTTTCACACTGCGGCAGGGGAGGTTGCACCGACTGACACTTCATTACGTCGGCCGTCGTGTCTGTGTGAACGGTCACGGTCGCGACCTCTTCCTGAAGAAAGCGAAGACTTCCCACCGTGTCGTCGCCACATACATAATGCCCCAGCCAGGGAAGAAAAAAAAAATCAGCCCTCTCCCGTCCACCTCCTCTCGTCTCACTCCCCCCCCCCCCCCAGCCGCCCCCCCCCCCTTCTCTTTCCCTTCTTCCGCACCTCCTCCTCCTTCCTCCTTCCTCCCCTTCCCCTCCTTTTCCTAAACTCTCTCTCACACACACACACACACACACACACACACACACACACACACACACACACACACACTGAGACAAACTGAGACACACACACACACACACACACACACACACACACACACACACCACACACACACACACACACACCACCTAGGATTTAATTCTGACTGTGGACGTCTTACTCTACAGATGAGCCTCTGGCTGATGTGTATCTAACGGCAATTGCCTCCATTGTCACCCCCACTGTATCACTATCGCCATCATTATTGCCATCATCGTCGCCATCATTATCACCTACCCAGAGCTGACTTTGCAAGGGGCTCAAGTGGATAAGACTGGGGCCACATGGTCAAGTTTATTCACGTAATGGATGCAGTTCTGGGAGTGTTGCTCAAATTTCCTGAACAATGTGGCAGGTATGTGTATCTCTCGAACCTGGTTGATGCTGGGGTGTGTTATGTAAGTAAGCACAATTACAGCCCTGTTATACAGTCTCAGATCAGAACGGAAATCCATTGTATCTTCTTCATCCTCATCCTCAGCGATTATCATAAAAAGTCTCCAAGTCTGTGGCTCTTCACGCCCTGCTCAGAATAACATGACCCTAGTTCCGATTTCCTCCCCACCTCTCTGCCCTTGGTAAGTTCCTGTTGGGGTCTCTGATATCAGCAAGGTCATGGGGACCATCTTAGACGGACATAGTGGCCCCTCAGGAGGGAGGGCTGACTCACATCGGATCTGCACCTAGGCAATCATTGTCGTCGGTAGGGGGCTAAGCAGAGAGTGTCCTGCAGGATCCGAACAGGCCACTGAATGCCAGCGGAGTGACTCGGCAGCAGTGCAGTGTCTCCTCCGGTGCGTTGCCTCATGAAAAATTGACATTGACAGCTCCCTGTGGATTGCTGATGCCAGGGCTGTGGCCACATTTAGACTTCCCTCCCCTTGTTTGGATCTGATGCCTGGTAGACACCATGACCGCTCAGTCTCCAAACTTCTAGCTTCCTTTTCCCGCTCACATACTCCCAGTTCAAAGAAAACATTTGTAGCAAGCTCAGCCCATTCACCGCGCAACAAAAGTGCTGGCTAGATTGAGACGACAGAACCGGAATGCGGCATGGCAGCCACACTGCATCTGTGACTATCAAAGCAGAACTTCATTCTCCACCCCTTCAGTTAGGAGTTGAGATTAAAGTGTCGGGTTTCACAGAATCAACATGTTCGGGGTTAAGAGGAGGAGCCGGGGGGAGGCGGGGGGGGGGGGGGGGGGGTCGAAGGGAGAGGAGGCTGTTTTACACCCTCGTTGGGTGGGGGTATTATGTCTCTGGCGACGACACGGTCTGACCTCTCATTCATTGACAGGGACTACGACCGTAGACCGACACGACGGCCACACGTAATGAGGTGTCAGTCGGTGCGCTCACCGCCATGGTACAAAAGGAGAAATGGGTTGATTGTCCGGGGGCACTGACTGCATCAATGAAATCACCCCCCACCTACCGCTTCCGCTATCCTCTCCCATCATCCCGCAGAAGTGCAGGGGAAAGATGGTGATTAGTATCCAGATTTGTATAGCTGGGAGTCAAGATGCTAGGCTTTTACGTGTCTGCTCATTCAAAAGAGGGACCCGAACACAAAGGGTTGGATCGTCCACCTGTGGAGCTGTTGTTGGGTCGTGAGCTCAAACCGCTGATAGGGTCGGAGTTTTGGGACTTGAAAACCTTCTCTGTCTACCCAGCAATAAAGGAGGACCTGATTTAGGTCAGGAGAGGTGAAGCTGGTGGAGAGCGATGGGCGCCGCCGTACATCACGCCATGCCCAGACACTGTCAACTTCTAATGACTCATCGGCTGTTATGGCCATTAGACTCTGGGATTTTTCTTTATTCGAAATCTGTTGCAAATATGGCAATGAATCTGTTTGAATTAACTTAGTTTAATGATGAATTTTGAATTTGTGATTTCAGTTTACTTAGGGGAGGTCATGTTGTTTTCTTGTGGTTCCTTACCCCTCCCCCCCCCCCCCCCCCCTTCTTTGGGTTTTTTCAGTTATCTATTCTTTCTCTTTGTTTCTCTTTTTTGCCCTCTCTCACATTTTTCCTAGTCATGTCAGTTAGCATGTCAGTGAATGTTTGATGGTTGAGCTGGCTTCAGTAGCTTTTGCACAGGCTTCAATAGCTTTTGCACTGAGTAAAATGAAGTATTCTTACCAGAAAAAAAGAACTACTAATACGGCTACGATGACTACTACTA
>CM065732.1:10280140-10285140 GCA_033310375.1 Conus canariensis
TTCCGAAAGTTGGTGATGGGATCTGACGTGTGTGCAAGATGTTATGCATGCGTTCACACACGGAACCTCGGTTTATAGTCTCATTTGAAGGACTGTATGGGAAATGGAGTCAGAACCAATCTGAACTCCCAGGGAAAAATCCCCCTGAACTGAAACGGCCCGGCGGAGATTCGAAACCACAACCTCAGAATCACCAAGATAACGAGTCCGGCGCTCTACCACTGAGCTGTTCCGGTCGCCATCGGAGGGGGGCGGGGGGGAGGGGGGGTTAGGATCTAAAAGTCTTGTACCTGTGCTCACTTGGTCATAGAAACTGCAGCATCCATGGTTAGCAGTGGACAGATTGCACCGGGTTACTGGGTTTGTCAACTGTAGGATGGACTGGTTTGTCACCTGCAGGATGGACTGGTTTGTCACCTGTAGGATGGACTGGTTTGTCACCTGCAGGATGGACTGGTTTGTCACTTGTAGGATGTTTTGTCACCTGCTGGATGGACTGGTTTGTCATCTGTAGGGTGGACTGGTTTGTCACCTGTAGGATGGGCTGGTGGGCTGGTTTGACATCTGTAGGATGGACTGGTTTGTCACCTGTAGGATGGACTGGTGGACTGGTTGTTCACCTGTAGGATGGACTGTTTTATCATCTGTAGGATGGACCGGCTTGTCATCTGTAGGATGGACTGCTTTGTCACCTGTAGGATGGACTGGTTTGTCATCTGTAATATGGACTGGTTTGTCATCTGTAGGGTGGGCTGGTTTGTCACCTGTAGAGTGGACTGGTTTGTCATCTGTAGGATGGACTGGTGGACTGGTTTGTCATCTGTAGGATGGGCTGGTTTGTCACCTGTAGGATGGACTGGTGGACAGGTTTGTCACCTGTAGGATGGACTGGTTTGTCACCTGTAGGGTGGAGTGGTTTGTCACCTGTAGGATGGACTGGTGGACTGGTTTGTCATCTGTAGGATGGACTGGTTTGTCACCTGTAGGATGGACTGGTGGACTGGTTTGTCACCTACAAGATGGGCAACTGACTGAGAAGAAACAAAACAAAACAAAAAACAGTCGACGGCGTCATACCGACAGCGACGCTGTAGTGTGTGGGTTCCTGCCTCACTGTTTTCTTTTCGTTGAATGACAAGGAAGACGTATTGTGTCAATGGACATTAGAGGCCACAGATGGTCTGACTTAGACTTGGGAAACCTCTAGGTGAGAAAAGGTGAAGAAAGACTAAAACAGAAACATAAAAAGAAGAAGAATGTTCATCACATAAAAAATAATACGATCTTAAAAGACCATTGGTTTTTTTTTTCCTTCCCCCGGATGGAGGAGGAGCATGTAGTATATTTTTAGAGGGGTATAAGTACTGAAGGGGGGGGGGGGTAGCGTGTGTGTGTGTGTGTGTGTGTGTGTGTTGTGTGTGTGTGTGTGCGCGCGCGGTGCGTGCGTGCGTGCGTTATAAGTCGATGAGAGGTTATTGAGATTGGAAACCAGGAAAGGAACTGTTGCATATCTGTGAAGATCAGGAAACATTGTAAGAACCAAATATTTGTGCGGCGTTCTGGATGCGAACTTTGAAAGAACAGTTTCCTTTTGTAGTCCGTGAGGACCTGTCAATGTATATAATGTAAAACATGTCTGTATACCTGTGAAAACACAAAGAGAAGATGTACAAGTTTAGCTATTAATTTAAAGGGGGAGCTCTGTCTTCTTTTGACCGTATGTCTGGTCGTCGACATTGTGTGTGCGAGAGTCTGACATTCTTCATCCAGACAGAAAGACTCTGTCATTCCGTCTAATTTCCTTTCTGCTTTGAAGGCCATGGCAGACCGTAACCGACCCCTTCATATCCTGATTTTTTTTAACTGTACGCCTCAGTGAAATCTGATGGTTACAACATGGTTTTTGCTTGGGTTCCTAGTCAAGCTGGCTTTCGAAACAGTGAGGTCGCACATCAACTCGCCTACTCGCCTAAAACTGTCACAAACAAAAACAATGTGCCGATGTTCCACGCCTTAAACTTGTCCGAAACTCAGACTTTATTTGCCAAAACCTATAGCAAGAGGACCGGGGTACGCAGACGGACAACAAACTGTTTCAACCCCCCGACCCCCCCCCCCCCCCCCCCCCCCCCCCACCGCCACGCCCACAGCCCTGTCCAGAGCTTCAACTTCAAAACGTTTTACCATCTGCCATTGGTGGCCGTAAAAAAAAAAAGATTTATTCTTACGCTGATTACACACATACCACGCCTTTTACACCACATGTGTTAAAAGGTGAAGACGCTCCTTGTGACGTACCACTGACGTCAAAACATGTTCGGATAGACTGTGGAGACTTGCATATCGTCAGACATCAACGCTTTATTGCAGACGCCACTCAAAAACCCTGCTCACAGATGTTCTACCTGATGCCATTTTTGTTTTCTCTTTTAGTTCCTGATAGACATGAATATTTTTCATCTGATTTTATATAGGGGGCAAAAATGTTACAGCATTTTTTTGGTCCGTATTTAGAAAATCTCTTTTAAAGATATTAAAAAAAACTTTGTGGGAAATTGAGGAAATGACAGCGATAGTATGGCTCCTAGCGGTCGGGTGGGCTTTAAAACAACATGACTTTGAATCTCGCTCGCTGTCGGCCTATTCCCTCTCTCTCTCTTTCTTGTGTAGTTGTGCGTGCATATATAGAGAGAGAAAGACGGATAGATCGGTAGATATACATATATATATATTCAATTATAAACAAAGCTGGCTCTTATGTCTTAGATTGAAGAAATAAAGGGCGATAAGCATTCGTATCTGCAGTGGTAGATAATTCTGCCTAACTAACAGTACGTGCTTGAGTGGGTGAATGGGGAAAAATAAAGTAAATGCTTCTCAAAATGAGCCTTCAGCAAGCTTATAGTCTCCAAGGGGAGATAATCTCCAATGGGAAGGAAACTCACTAACATATAACTCCTGGTCAGATACCGATATTTCGAAACCTGATTGTTTCTCCTCAGTGACCGCGGATAGTGGTAATTTGACTCCTCTGCCTTTTCGGTTTTAAGAAGAATGCTATCCCAGAAAAAGGCTGGTGTGCAATATCGTAGTATGTTTGTTGAGTTTTCAAAAAACCAACCAAAGGTGCCACCTAAGAAGCAAAAGAAAATCATGAAAGAGCAAACCAAGCTACATTTTCTTGTGAAAAGTAGAAAATATAAAAATATAACCTCTTAAGACACAAGTGCTGAGGGCCAGTTCTTGGAATGACTCCGCAAGGGACTAAATTACAATAAACTAATAAAATCCAAGGATAAGTACCGAGCACCATTCCAGCAACTTACAGAGCAGCTTGGTGTTGCAATGACTGCAAGAAATATTCAATTATAAACAAAGCTTGCTGTTATGTCTTAGATTGAAGAAATAAGGGGAGATAAGCATTCGTATCTGCAGTGGTAGATAATTCTGCCTAACTAACAGTACGTGCTTTTCACAAGAAAATGTAGCTTGTTTTGCTCTTTCATGAATTTTCTTTTGCTTCTTAGGTGGCACCTTTGGTTGTTTTATTGAAAACTCAACAAACATACTTCGATATTGCACACCAGCCTTTTTCTTTCATGTGTTTGTGTTAAGAAGCATGACCTGTAATGGGGGGGGGGGGAGGAGGATACATTTAAATGAGCTTTCCTTCTTTTTTATTTTTCTCTAAATCATAGTAAGACAAACAAAGCGAGTGGCTGTTGCTGTCACCACGGCGTGGTCTTGACCCTCGTGAGAATATCAATGGTTCAGCTACCAAGTCATGAATCGTTTTTTTTGTGTCGGTTCATCTCCCAAGGGGTACGCTCTTCAGGATCCCGCCTGTTCAGGATATGAACTTTATTGTTTCTGTCTGAGTCGTTCAGGATATGAACTTTATTGTTTCTGTCGGAGTCGTTCAGGATATGAACTTTATTGTTTCTGTCGGAGTCGTTCAGGATGTGAACTTTATTGTTTCTGTCTGAGTCCTTTAGGATATGAACTTTATTGTTTCTGTCTGAGTCGGAACCGCCTTGAAAAGGCCCTGCGTCGTCGACTGTACTCTGTTGATAAACACTACAACCAAACCTCAACTGAAACACGACTTCGTCACTGCCGTGGACGTGGAGGGTGAGAAAATCAAAACTGAGGTCATCACACAGATAGGGATGAGGAAGGCCACAGGATTTGAGACTTTTGGTTTCTTTCTTTTTTTGCTTGTGCTGTTAAAAAGATGACTAATGAGGATGAGAATCGCAAAAATGACGCTGCAGATTTCCATTCTGGTCAGATAGTTTATAGCATAGTGGTATTCTACATTACTGTTTAATGTGTATCGGCTTGATTGGGAGGGGGAGATAAGAACGGTTCTCAGTCTTGAGGCATACATTTTTCGGCCCTCCTCTTCTTACGGACAATAGTTGTCTTTGCTTGCTTCAAAGTCAAATCGTGTTATAAAAGGAAAGAAGCAGTCAGAGACTCTGTCGTTGAAACTCTTATTTTTTCCCAATCTCTTTCTCATATGTATACGAGTTCTGTGAACTGTCCCACAATAGAGGCGCACAAGATACGGTCTATAACATCTGATAAGCCTCTTAGCATTAAACATCCTTTTTAATTGACTGCTGGGGTGCATATCCTCAGAGACACAAACATTTCACTGCAGATTCTATGAAGAACTTGTTCCCAGATGTCCCACCTGATGTGATTTCCAATTCTTTGTGTTAATCAAGGAAAATCAGTATTTCTGGTTTGATCTGAGTTACACGTGGTTGGTGAAATGCTTGGTTTCAGATCCGTCATTTTCATTTCAAACCTTGCCTAGATCAGGAACTACAAGTTTAAAGTTTAAATGTAATTCTGTTTTTGACTGGCTAGAGGTCCTGGTTTGGCCCCCAAAGTCGCCTGGGCTGTAATCATTATGGATGATTACGTGTGACACGGCAACCACCTGTCTTTCCCTTACAACCATATCCCATGTGGTGTGGCAGGGGTAGATT
>CM065732.1:10300140-10317640 GCA_033310375.1 Conus canariensis
CTGACTGACAAAAGGGGCTGAGGTTGTCAGTGACGTCCACCATCACGTCTGTGCGTGTTGTCAGTGACATCCACCATCACGCCTGTGCGTGTTGTCAGTGACGTCCACCATCACGTCTGTGCGTGTTGTCAGTGACGTCCACCATCACGCCTGTGCGTGTTGTCAGTGACGTCCACCATCACGCCTGTGCGTGTTGTCAGTGACGTCCACCATCACGCCTGTGCGTGCTCAACGCCAGTCTCTGCGGTTTGTGCCACGTGCGGGGACAATGGATCTCCATGCTGTCTGTGCCGAGGGGAAAGCAGAACTGGCGTCGCCCAATCGCTTCCCGCCCGCCCAGAGCCTGAATCGGTGCAGCCGGATTAGGCCCAGCCATTTATGCCGGCATGCACACTAACGAGTTCAGTTGTTTCGTACTTCGCTAAGAAATGCAGCCACTGAACAGGACATGGAAATGCAGCCACTGAACAAGACGTGGAAATGCAGCCACTGAACAGGACATGGAAAGTACAGAGCAGGGATACATAATTTGAAAATTGGGTCATCGAGTCATTGTGGTCTGTCTGGGTTGATTCACATTACGATCGAGTCACCAGTGAGCAATGACAAAGCCTTACTCGGGACGGATATTTCATTTAACACCTGTTTGTGGAGGGACTTTGTAATCTGTGTATTTCAGTCCTGATTACAGTCTTAATGTGCAGAATCGCGAGGCTTGGATGAACCATTAAACCTTCCTTGACTTTGGGGAGTGTACATTTTCCAAGTTTGTGTCCATTTCTTCCTGTACTTGGTCCAGTTTGGAAAGGACATCAAAGCGATTGTGGACAGGCCCGTCATCAAAGCATGCCATGCCTTTTTCTGGAGTTCAGCGTGGCCCCTGGACACACTGCTACCTGTTGGGTTGGTTGAGGAAGAGGAGCAGGGGTCAGGGGCAGGATAATGGATCATTATGGAGGGGCACACCGTTTGGTTTTGCGTTAGAAGTTCGCTTTTGACATGAAATTACTAGAAAGTCCACTGGATTGTAATTGTTTGTTTGTTTTGGTGCTAAAGGTTTCTTCTTACTTCCTTTTATTTCCGCCTGAAGTGTTCCCCCAAAATGGTTCCAGACTATGGTTTTCTTTAGTCTGGAAAACAAGTGACATGTCACTACAGACGCAAGCTTAAAATCAATGAGGTGTTATCGATCGTTTCTCGAGGAAACTTTTGAGTCCTCAGCAATTCGTAGACAATAAGTGTATCGATCCGCCTGACGATCAGACATAAAAATCAGAGTGGAAACAATGGTGTGCCGTTTGTTATTTGTTTGTTTGTTTTTTGTTTGTCTGGGTTTTATTGTTTGTTTGTTTGTTTTCTGCAGACATTTTCTTGTATGTATATTTTATGGAACCAAGATTTTATCTAGGATACCGTTTAGAAAACTTACCTGATTTGGGAGGGGGAGGGGGGCGGCTAATATCACTGTCGTCTGCTCACAGGTGGTGACCGTGGAAAAGATGCTTCCGCTTGTCTTTAACTGGCACAGTTTTGCTACGTCAGGCAACGGAGATATCAAAGAGAAGCCATCGTCACAGTTCAATGTTATGCATCCGTCATCAGACTCAGATTCAGACTCGGTCTTTAATTGTCACGAGAACCATTAAGGCTCTGTAAACACAGCATGGTATTACGAGACATCATCATTAATGGATGGACCATAATTCATCTCGGCCCAAACAGGGAGCCATTATTGTCTTTTCACATTCATGCAATCATGAGCATACGATATGAATTTGTAATTCGTCATTGCCAACCATTTCACTTAAGCATAGGTTTTTGCCAGTTTGGGTTTGACGTATCTTTTGATAGCTGTTCTGTTAGCTTCAGTCCAGCAGTCTGTATCTAGAGCAGCTGTCCAGAAAATGAGTTTCATCTTCGACCACAGCACATGCTGAGCATTACCTGTCTTCTGTTGTAGTGTTGGTGTATCCACCCCTTTCTGTTTGTAGTGTTAGTGTATCCACCCCTTTCTATTTGTAGTGTTCGTGTATCCACCCCTTTCTATTTGTAGTGTTCGTGTATCCACTCCTTTCTATTTGTAGTGTTCATGTATCCACCCCTTTCTATTTGTAGTGTCCGTGTATCCACCCCTTTCTATTTGTAGTGTTAGTGTATCCACCCCTTTCTATTTGTAGTGTTCGCGTATCCACCCCTTTCTATGTGTCGGTTACGAGCGGTAACGCGAAGTCTGCTGAGATCTCGTCTCTGTTTGTAGTATTGAATGTGTACTATATCTGGTTCTAGTCAGTAGTTTTCAAGAACTTTATCGTAAATATATAGTCTCGAAGCCAGAATAGCTCAGTTGGTAGAGCGCCGGACTCGTGATCCTGGGGTCGCGGGTTCGAATCTCCGCTGGGCCGTTTCGGTACAGGGGGATTTTCCCCTGGGTTTCACATTGGTTCTGACTCCATTTCCATACAGTCCTTCGAATGAGACAAAAACCGAGGTTCCGTGTGTGAACGCACGCATAACATCTTGCACACACGTAAAATCCCATCACCAACTTTCGGAAGAGAAGGCCAGTTTGGCCGTTGGTATGGATGACATGTTACACATAGCATGCACCCTGCGTGAGAAATGGAAAGAATGAAGGAAGTAAGGATATTGAGTGAACGATATTGGACAATATTGACTGGATGACACGGGAAACGACTGAATGAAGCGCCAGCTGGCAGCTCTTCAGTCGGCACTACCCAGGTAGGCAGCCCGAGTGTGGGTTGTAAAGCGCTTAGAGCTTGGTCTCCAGCCGAGAATAGGCGCTATATAAGTATTCATTATCATTATTATTATCATTAATAAGTGCTTGTGCTTTCATCCAGTCACTCATCCTGTGCTCAGTGAGAGGAGAGAGTGGAGGCGACGTTCCACTGTTCGTGGACACTCACAGCGGTTCAGTAAGGAAATGCTGCCAGTTTCTATGAGGAACGTGGAGAGGTTCCTGAAGACTTCGTTGCATGATAGTCATCATCCATACGGCGTGCAGAGGTTGAGTCCTTCAGGGCTTCCCACTCGTTATGGTCCCTTCAGACCTTCCCCATCACGACCTTGTTGCAGTCCCTTGTCTTGCCGAAGACATTGTCACAGGTGCACGTTCTGATCCTCTGCACGCAGTACGTTGGACTGGCTGCACTGGTGCACGTTCTGATCCTCTGCACGCAGTACGTTGGACTGGCTGCACTGGTGCACGTTCTGATCCTCTGCATGCAGTACGTTGGACTGGCTGCACTGGTGCACGTTCTGATCCTCTGCATGCAGTACGTTGGACTGGCTGCACTGGTGCACGTTCTGATCCTCTGCATGCAGTACGTTGGACTGGCTGCACTGGTGCACGTTCTGATCCTCTGCATGCAGTACGTTGGACTGGCTGCACTGGTGCACGTTCTGATCCTCTGCACGCAGTACGTTGGACTGGCTGCACTGGTGCACGTTCTGATCCTCTGCACGCAGTACGTTGGACTGGCTGCACTGGTGCACGTTCTGATCCTCTGCATGCAGTACGTTGGACTGGCTGCACTGGGCCGTGAGGAATGAGCTTAGAAAGGAGAGGAGAAAGAGGGAGATCAAAGCAGAAGGAACACGAGGGAGACACTGAGAGAGGGAGAAATACGGGGGAAGGGAAGGAGGGGTGGAGGGAGAAGAGAAGGGGGGGGGGAGGAGAGAATGGCGACTAAAGATTCAAAAACGTAATATCTCGAGGATAATTTTAGGCAGACCCTAAAAGGAGGAGGAGGAGGAGAAGAAGAAAGAAGAAGAAGAAGAAGAAGAAGAAGAAGAAGAAGAAGAAGAAGAAGAAGAAGAAAACAAAGAGGAAGAAGAAGAAGAAAACAAAGAGGAAGAAGAAGAAGAACATCAACAACAACAACGACGACAACAACAACAACAACAACACAACAACAACAACAACAACAACAACAACAACAACAACAAGGAGAAGAAGAAGAAAACGAAGAATTAGAAGAAGAACATGATGATGAAGAAGAAGAATGATGGTACAACTACTGCTGCTACTATAACTACTACTTCATAGCATCCTGCATTCACGTAAACTCCTATCAACAACTTTCGGAAAAGGTCAGTTTGGCCGTTGCCCGACAGATGGCATGCATCCCATGTCAAAAATGGAAAAGAGTGAGAAGGGAAAAAACTGAGTGACTGTGATATTCGACTAAATGACACGGGAAGCGACTGGGTGTAGCGCCAGCAGGCAGCTCTTCAGTCGGCTCTACCCGGGTAGGCAGCCCGCTGTGTCCATGAGAGCATTGACTGAAAAGCGACAGCAGCTTGCTTGTTCTCTAATCCATGATAGGTGCTGTTTTTTTTTTTTTCTCTGTACTACTGCTACTACAACTGCTACTACTTCTGCCACTGCTTTTACTACTACTACTACTACTGCTGCTGCTGCTGCTGCTGCTGCTGCTCCTGCTGCTGCTGCTGCTGCTGCTGCTGTTCCTTCTAATACTGCTGCTGATGCTACTACTCCTACCACCACCACCACCACCATCACCACCACCACCATCACCACCATCATCACCACCACCATCACCACTACTGCTACTATTATTACAGCTTCTGCTGCTGCTGCTGAATCAGGAAGTCATACAGAGTAAAATGGGAATTAAAATGCACACTTTTTTTTTCGCACAAGCCGTAATGGAATAACAATGGTCAAAACACACCATTTTGTTCAGAGAGAGACACACAGAGTGAGGGAAGGGCGAGGGAGGGACAGGGAGAAGGAGGGGGAGGACAGGGAGAGAGAGAGAGAGAGAGAGAGAGAGAGAGAGAGAGAGAGAGAGAGAGAAGAGAGAGAATGAAGGGAGAAGAGAGAGAGAGAGAGAGAGAGAGAGAGAATGAAGTGGAGAAGGAGAGAGAGAGAGAGAGAGAGAGAGAGAGAGAGAGAGAGAGAGAGAGAGAGAACTCGGAACTCGGAAAATTTTAATTGCAAAGGCCACCGACCTATCTGCAATGAGGTCAAGAAACAAAAATGAAATCACACACACTGACGCTGTAACATTTCTACTGATCACGATCATTTACAAAACTTGCTCACACCAACTGTATAATCGTAAATTGAGAGAGAGAGAGAGAGAGAGAGAGAGAGAGAGAGAGAGAGAGAGGAGAGAGAATGATCGACCATTTATCGCCATTAAGCAGTGTAATCCAGGAAGAGACAGAGCGGTGGATGGATGACTGGATGGATAGGTATGAGTATTTTGTTTAGGACTGCAGTCTCAAAAAGTAGCGTACATATGCTCACTTTGAATGACTATGACGACTGGTATGCGTTGATGGACGCGAGATCCGAAAAAGAGCCCCAAAAAGATTAAAAGCTAGATTTTATTAAATCAGTGCGTACAAGTCAAGTAGCCCTAAAAAGAGAAGAAAAAAAAGAGAGAGAGAGAGAGAGAGAGAGGGAGGGAGAGAGAGAGAGAGAGAGAGAGAGAGAGAGAGAGAGAGAGAGACAAGACAAGACAAGACAAATTCTTTATTATGGAGGGTAATAGATAAGCAAGTTCATGCTTTTTTACATCCAGCCCTCGCCCAAGAGGGGAACAAAAAAAATTAGAGAGAGAGAGAGAGAGAGAGAGAAAAGAAAAGGAGAGAGAGAGAGAGACAGAGAGACTGAGACAGAGAGAGAGAAAGACGCTCCAAAAACTCGCACTCAATAAAACGCGGCAGCAGCGGCAGCAGCAGCAATAGACTCCCTCCTCCGAATCTCCCCCCTGATACGGTTCACCCGAGAAGGAGGCGTAAGTTTAATACAAACAAGAAACTATTAAGGACCCGTGTTAGCGGCTCGCCTTTCCGCTCCCTCAGGGTGCCGTGCCATCGGAGGTTTGGGGTACGTGCGCGTGTGTCCGTACGAAAGGGGGGCGGGGTGGATCAGTGAGAACGAGAGGGCGGAGGAGAGGGTGGATGTGGCGGGGATGGGGGTGGGGTGGGGTTGGAATTCCAAATTATCAGAGTTAGGGACAGAGAGAAAGGGAATGGGGTGCGGAGTGAGTGAAGAATAGGGAGAGGTGAGGACTGGTGTTCTTTTTTTTTTTCTTTTCTTTTTTCTCCAAGAGAGTGGTAGTTTCTGACAGCTGCAGAACTTAAGAGACTGGAATTTAATTGGAGGGATTTCGTCAGGGTCGCATTCGAATCGGTCCGAACGTTCGCAACGTTTACCAACAGCGCTGGCAAAATTAGGAAACAGGAGGGTGTGGTCAAACGACAGTTGATTGGGAATCTCTCTCTCTCTTTCTCTCTCTCTCTCTGTCTCTCTTTCTCTCTCTCTTTCTCTCTCTCTGTCTCTCTCTGTCTCTTTCTGTCTCTCTGTCTCTGTCTCTGTCTCTCTCTCTCTCTCTTTCTCTCTCTCTCTCTCTCTCTCTCTCTCACACACACACACACACACACACACACACACACACACACACACACACACACACACACACACACACGCACATCCCCTTTCCCATCGCCTATCCCATCCCCATTCCCCTATTCCCAACACACCCTTACACATTCGCAAAGACAAAAAAAAACCTTCCTTTCTAGCCTTGTTCTTCCTCCAGGAACAGTGTTGTCTGCCCGTGCCAGACATGACTTCCCAGCAAATACATTCCCTTCCTTTAGAAAAAAAAACATCGGATTTTTTTCCCGGTCCAAATTCGACTGGCCTCCCAGCGAAAAAGATGTCCTTCCTTTGTGTCTCAACTGGTTTGGCCTCCACGACTACCACTGAAGAAGAATTTCTGATTCGAAACTCTATGTTACGTCTGTCTTACCAGATTGACCTGTACTAGTCTGGTCTAAAAATAAATAAATAAATGAAAAATAAAACCCTTCCCTTCTTCAGAACACATTCTCCTGGGCTGTTGTTCTCTTTGTCTGTTACAGACTGACTTCTCTACAAAAAGAAAGACTCGCTTCCTTTGAAGAGGCAATGTTTTACGGGGCTTCTGGGGCTCCATGTTCAGGTGCGGACCGTATTTCCATGCTCTGAGGGGAAACTCCATATGATCCATTGCTTGCCTTGAAAATAGACAAAGATGATTGAATGGCTACAAACTGAGTAAATCGATTGCTCTGTCTGATCAAATGAAGGTTTAAAGATTGCACTCCGTGAGTCCAGGGCACTCCACAGACGACGGAAGGCATGCACGATCTGACATTAAGACATTGGAGCCAGGGTTTTACTCTCTCTCTCCTCTCTCTCTCTCTCTCTCTCTCTCTCTCTCTCTCTCTCTCTCTCTCTCTCTCTCTCTCTCTCTCTCGTGTGTGTCTCTGTGAGTGTGAAAATAAATGATTAATAGAGCAAAGCGTAGAGACATACATACATACATACATACACACATACTAGCAAAAACCATACATACATACATACATACATACATGCATACATACATACATACATACATACATACATACATACATACATACGTACATACGTACGTACATACAACCATACACACATAGAAACAAAAAAAAGAAGAAATAATTGTTTCACATAACGAACAGATCATGGTGGTACCGCAACAGACACACAAACAACGATGTTGCTGCTATCTCAGTGATCATCACAACCCGTCAGTGGGCGGTGGGAAATGCTTGCCCATCTCCTCTCCAAATATGATAATGCATGCTGGTTTCTTTGTTCGTCTGCTCTGGTGTAACCCACGGGACGTCTGACGTAGATCACTGGTTGTGTCACGTGTCCTCTCTACCTTCTTGGTGTGTCACATGTCCATTTTACCTTCTTGGTGTGTCAAGTGCCCATTCAACCTTCTTGGTGTGTCACGTGTCCGTTCTGCCTTCTTGTTGTGTCACGTGTCCATTCTGCCTTCTTGATGTGTCACGTGATCTTTCTATCTTTCTGGTGTGTCACGTGTCCATTCTGCCTTCTTGGTGTGTCACGCGTCCATTCTGCCTTCTTGGTGTTTCACGTGTCCATTCTGCCTTCTTGGTGTGTCACGTGTCCATTCTGCCTTCTTGGTGTGTCACGTGTCCATTCTACCTTCTTGGTATGTCACGTGCCCATTCCGCCTTCTTGGTGTGGGCGTACACCGGACTATCGCTCGGGGGAGGAACAATTTGCTTTACACTTCACCCTGCCGGTGATGCCCCCCCCCCCCTCCCCACTTCCTTCCCTCTGCCCATCAGATTCCAAACAACAGTAAGGGGGTCCGACATAGCTCAGTTGATAGAACACCGGATTCGTAATCCTGGTGATCCTGAGGGTCGCCGGTTCAAATCTGCCCCAGGCCGTTTCGGTATAGGGTTGTTTGTTTGTTTGCTTTTGTTTGTTTGTTTGTCGTTGTTCAGCTAGGATTTGACACTGCTTCTGACTCCATTTCCACCAAAGTTCTTCGAATGAGACTATGAACCGAGGTTCCGTGAACTATCGCGCGTATAACCTCCAGCAAACACGTAAAATCCTATCGCTAACTTTCGGGAGAGAAGGTCGGGTTGGTGGTTGGTATGGATGACACGTTTATACATACAACATGTATCCTCCGTGGAAAATCAAAGGAATGAGTAAAATGAAAATGAGTGAGCGAAATCCGAGTGAGTAAAACGGAAAAACAATCAAAGGAATGAGTGAAAGCGAACATGAATGACTGGTATCCAACAGAATGAAACTGGAAACGAATGCCTTGTGCCAGCTGGAAAGACCTTCGGTAGACTCCGTCCATCAGGCGATCCGTTGTGTAACCGAGAGCGTGGGTTGTAAAATGTGTAATGCTTGGTCTGTATTTGAGAATAGACGCTATATAAGTAAGTACTCTCAATAATGATAAATAGTGAGAAAGAAAGAAAGGTGAGATTAGAATGTTGAAGTGTTTCAAGAAAGAAAACCTTAAATAGGACCCGTTGGGTAAAATAGCATTTTTGTCCCGACGAAAAGAACATCTGTGAAAAAAGACCTGTTCGAATCAGTGCTTAAACACCGAATTAAAGGACATCGATTTCGTTTGGTTGGTTCGGTTTTTGTTGTTGTTGTTGTTGTTGTTGTTGTTGTTGTTGTTTGTGTGTGTGTGTGTGTGTGTGTGTGTGTGTGTGTGTGTGTGTGTGTGTGTGTGTGTTCCTTAGCTGCTGACGTTGCAAACGTTGCCATCTGTCTGAACGGCTCTCTGTTGTCGAACTACTTTTGTTTATTCTGAAGGGTTCGCGCCAAGACGCGCGTCTCTTTAGATACCGGCACGCGCGTCAGCTTACTCCCTGAAGTTCTTGAATGGGGCAAAAATATTGTGCCGGAAGTGTTGTTTCAGTTAGATGACCTTCACAGCGCGCAAGACATTCACTATCCGTGTGGCGTGACACGTGACACACGCTTTTTAAAGTTTGAATTTGTATGACCTACTTTAAGTACTTTAAGTGAAATATTAGGCCTGTATCCTAAAATCTGTATTGGTTCTTCCTGTTGAATGAACGTATGACATTATCATTTGAATTCAGACGGCATGCCATGGCCGCTTTGCGTGTGTTTGTGTGTCAATGTCTTTGATGTAGTATTCCTATCGGATCTAACACACACACACACACACACACACACACACACACACACACACACACACACACGACACACACACACACATCTTACATCATTTGTGCTTTTTTATGCTGATGATATTAATCTACTTTCGGGGCTCGTGGCTTCCAACAATTGTCAGATACTTTGTTTGAATATTGTCAACAATAACGATTAGAATCTAACAAATACTGTTTTTTTTCCCCCCAAAAGCGAGGGGAAAAGGACGTGACGGTGTTCGTTATGAAAATGCTAGTCCTGAAATTATCATTTATTCAGATTATTCAGGCTGTACAGGTTTTAAGTCTACCACGGCCAGAAATGTATGTTTTGATCGATAATACGAAATCATATGTTGTTTCTTAAAGAAGCCTGAAGCGAGTTATTCCATGAGTGACAGTTTTGCGATTATGGATGAATTTGTTCAGCCAGTGAGGTTGTGTAGTTTTAAGATATGGAGATCCGCCGGAACAGATAGCAGTGTTAGGAAAAAATATATTTCATGATTTCAAGAATCCACTGTCGTTGAGATTGAAATACTATGAACTGGTAAACATATTGTGAAACAGGGCAGCTGAGGGCGATAAACTTTGGGTTTACCTGATTATTAAAACTTGATACACTTTCGTGTCAAATTGATGACGCTGTGCACATGCTTTTTTAATTTTTATAATCATCACGAGCATCTTATTACTCTAAGGCTACACAAATAGTCTTTGTGTGTGTTTGTAATCTGCATTGCGTAATTATACAGAAAGTCGTCAGAAAGAGTCTTTTATCCAAACGTTGCAGGATTCACCAAAACGTGGTGACGAATATCTTATTTACGAGCTTTTGAAATCTGGGTTTTAATCAGGACAGATTGTTGCATTTCTACCAGATCGATATTATCAATGAAGTATCAGTGATGTAAGCATAGTTTTGAAGTCTAAAAATGGATGACGATACGGATTGTTGAGAGAACAGAGATCATATACGTATGTAGCATGGGTCAAGTAGGTGATTAACTGCATTTCTGTTCGACACAGCCTGATACCATTACTTTGTTTTCAAAGAATATCTGAAAGTATGTTCGACGTCCAATCTACTTGACTTGTTCAATGGACAATTGAAGTGTATATCAGTTAAACTTCTATGATTTAACCAACTTAAGCAACTTAAATTGATTACATGTATTCAAATACAAATCTTCCAGACATAAGTACTTGTGTACTTGAGTACAACGTGTTTTCTCTGGATCATTTCAACATTTAGATTTGTGAAACTGTTCTTTTTTGTGTGATTTCAGATTCAGAGCGATCGTTTATGGTAGTGAGCGTTTGTCGATTGTGATCATCCTAAAGCTTCAATATGTGATGCAAGGAATGCCTCATTGTTGACCTTTTTCAGATCAGGTGTATCTCTCTCTGATTGTCTGTCAGTCTGTCTGTCTCTTTATCTGTCTCTTTGTCTCTGTGTCTGTCTATCTGTCTGCCTGCCTGTCTGTCTGCCTGTCTGCACCCCCCCTCTCTCTCTCTCTCTCTCTCTCTCTCTCTCTCTCTCTCCTCTCTCTCCTCTCTCTCTCCCTCTCTCTCTCTCTCTCTCTCTCTCTCTCTCTCTCTCTCGTCTTTTGTGTGTTGTGTGTGTGTGTGTGTGTTGTGTGTGTGTGTGTGTGTGTGTGTGTGTGTACTTACACGCTGGGGTGCGCGGAAAACCCGTCTTTAAAAATAATCAATTCGCTGACGTGTCTGATGCATGGAATTTCTTTTTTGTTTTCTTCAATATCTGCTATCGATGTCAAGCTCTTTCGTCACCTGTGTGTGTATGTATGTTTGTTTGTGTGTATGTTTGTATGTATATTAGAGAGAGAGAGATGCATGTGTTATGTACGTGTGTGTGTGTGTGTGTGTGTGTGTGTGTGTGTGTGTGTGTGTGTGTGTGTGTGTGTTGTATGTGTGTGTGTGTGTGTGTACTTCATTTCGCCGATTTTTTTTTTCCAATATTTCGTTGCTTTATATTGCACATTTACTCATTTATCTATCCATTCTCTTACTATTTTTCACTATTACTGCTTTACTTTTATGTTTATTTCTTTCTATTTTGTTCGTATCTTAACTAGTATCGTTACTATCACTTTTTATTGATAGTCCTTGTAAAAAAAAAAAGATATCTTGACATTTTATTTCATTTTTCATTATTTTCTCATAATTCTGTTATGTTACGATGATGATAAGCATGGTGTTGTAAGTGATTATGATGATGGTGATGATGATGATGGTGATGATGATGATGGTGATGATGATGGTGGTGATGATGATGGTGATGATGATAATGATGATGGTGATGGTGATAATGATGATGATGGTGATGTGATAATGATGATGATGATAATGACAATGGTGATGATGATGATGATGATGGTGATGATGGTGATAGTGTGATGATGATGATGATGATGATGATGATGATGATGATGATGATGATGATGATGATGATGATGATGAGGTGATGATGATGATGCGCTGCTGCTGATGATGATGATGATAATGATGATGGTGATGATGATGATGATGATGATAATGATGATAATGATGATAATGATGATGGTGATGATAATAATGGTGATGATGATGACAATGATGATGGTGATGATGATGATGATGATGATAATGATGGTGGTGACGGTGATGGTGATAATGAGGGGATAATGATGATGGTGATGATGATGATGATGATGATGATGATGATGATGATAATGATGGTGGTGACGGTGATGGTGATAATGAGGGGATAATGATGATGGCGATGATGATGATGGCGATTATGATGATGTGATGGTGATGATATCGTGCATGGGGAAGAGGTTGAATAGATTATCAAATCGGAAAGAGGAGGATGGGGACAAGGAAGATGGTGATGATGGTAGTGGCAGTGGTTGTGGTATGGTGATGGTGGTGGTGGTGTCGCGGTCAGTGATGGTCACGCTGCTGCTGCTGCTGCTGCTGCAGTTGTTGTTGCTGCTCCTGCTAATGATGACGACAACATAGGAATAACAATGACGCCGCCACGGACAACGTCATCAGCAACAATACACAGATTTTTTTTTTTTTTTTTTTTTTGCTTCGCTGTGAGACGCTCCATCGGGTAGGACTGACGAAGTTAATGGTGTTGTTAACGATGACAACGAGCACGACGACGACGACGAGTGGGGGGGGGGGGGGGTGGGGATAACGATGATCATGTAAAGTTTATGATGTGGAGGCCGATGGTGATCATGATGACAGTGGTTACGACGACTTGACGACGGCGACAACGACGACAACGACAGCTAACACTATATTTTTTTTTTAAAGTGAGCGACGCTGCTACTACTTATGGAAGATTCACCTTGACACAGGGCTACAACGGCGACGAGGATCACGATGACAGTGTACAATTATGACATGAAGGCGATGGTGGTCATGATGATAGTGGTAAAGATGACTTGATGACGACGACGACGACAACGAGAGCTCATACTATTAAAAAAAAAAGAAAAAGAAAAAAAAAAGAAAAAAAGAAAAAAAGGTGAGTGACGCTACTACTAACGGCGATTCTCCTTGACTACTACTAACGGCGATTCTCCTTGACTGCAACTAACGGATGCTTCTCCTTGACTACTACCAACGACGATTCTCCTTAAACTACTAACGACGATTCTCCTTGACTACTACCAACGACGATTCTCCTTAAACTACCAACGACGATTCTCCTTAAACTACTAACGACGATTCTCCTTGACTACTACCAACGACGATTCTCCTTAAACTACTAACGACGATTCTCCTTGACTACTACCAACGACGATTCTCCTTAAACTACTAACGACGATTCTCCTTGACTACTACCAACGACGATTCTCCTTGACTAATACTAACGACGATTCTCCTTAAACTACTAACGACGATTCTCCTTGACTACTACCAACGACGATTCTCCTTGACTACTACTAACGACGATTCTCCTTGACTACTACCAACGACGATTCTCCTTGACTACTACCAACGACGATTCTCCTTAAACTACTACTAACGACGATTCTCCTTAAACTACTAACGACGATTCTCCTTGACACTACTAACTAACACGATTCTCCTTGACTACTACCAACGACGATTCTCCTTGACTACTACCAACGACGATTCTCCTTAAACTACTAACGACGATTTTCCTTGACTACTACCAACGACGATTCTCCTTAAACTACTAACGACGATTCTCCTTGACTACTACCAACGACGATTCTCCTTAAACTACTAACAACGATTCTCCTTGACTACTACCAACGACGATTCTCCTTAAACTACTAACGACGATTCTCCTTGACTACTACCAACGACGATTCTCCTTGACTACTACCAACGACGATTCTCCTTAAACTACTAACGACGATTCTCCTTGACTACTACTAACGGACGCTTCTCCTTGACTACAACTAACGGACGCTTCTCCTGTGTGACTACCACTAACGGACGCTTCTCCTGTGTGACTACCACTAACGGACGCTCTGTCCTCCTTGATTGACAAACAGGGCCATCCACCGCAGCAAGCTGAGGTCGTGGAGCCACGGGCGGAACTGCTCCCGGCGGCACGGGCTGACGCGGCCCCAGCTGCAGCAGTGCCGGCACAACCTGGACCTGATGCCCAGCGTGGTGCGCGCCGCCCTGCAGGCCGTGGACACCTGCCAGAGACAGTTCAACGACCGCCGCTGGAACTGCTCCTCCATCCTCCTCCTGCCAGGCCGCCCCAGAGACCTGCTTAGAGGTGGGGGTGGGGATGGGGGTGGGGGGTGGGGGGGAAGGTGGGGGTGGAGATGGGGCGGGAGGGGGAGGAGGGGGGAGGGAAGAAAGGGTGGGGGGTCGGGTGGGGGTTGGGGGTGTGGAGGGGAGGCTGTGTTTGTTTGTCGGTCGGTTGGTCGGTTGATCTGTCTGTCTCTGTCTCCGTCTCCCCGTCCTCCTCTCTCTCTCTCTCTCTCTCTCTCTCTCTCTCTCTCTCTCTCTCTCTCTCTCTCTCTCTTCTCTTTGCATGTTTGTCGGTCTGTCTATGTATGTATGTATGTATGTGTGTATGTGTTTGCGTGCGGGCGCACGTGTGTGTGTGAGTCTGTGCGTATGCGTGCGCGCGCAGCGCATGGGTTTTATACGTGTGTGCCTGCGTGTATGTATGTATGTATGTATGGGTCTGCGTGTGTGTAGGGAAAATTGTGTATTCTTAGGTTTTCTACGTTCGTCTATTTCTTGACAGAGACCGTTCCTTGTTTGGAGTGCTTGTAGCCAGTTCCTTTTTGTCAACAAGACAACAATCTTCTGACAAGGAGAGCTGCGTTGGTATATGATAGGTAGCCTGGTTTCATCGCTGCTCTCTGTTTCTGTATTCGGTCTGACAAATTCTTCGCAGCTGTGCAGCGTGAACGATCTCCACCAAAGCTGACAGTGACGCCATGCACCGACAAAAACTGATCCCAAATCAGCGACGGTTGTGAGAAGTCCACATCTCACTTTTTTTTTACTAGATATTGTGGGCTCGTGGAACAGACCTAAAACCTACAAAAAATACTATCTGAAACCATGGAAATCAAAAGTTAATTCAACCCATTGTAGCTGCAACAGTTTCGATTGTAAACAGAAAAGGTTGTTTCAGTTGTGATAAGATTTTCATCTCCACGTTTACTTGCAGAATGTCAAGCGGTTAAAGAGCAGAGAACTACGCACACACACACACACACACACACACACACACAATAATATATAATATATATAATATATATATATATACAATAAACTAATAAATTCCAAGGATAAGTACCGAGCACCATTCCAGCAACTTACAGAGCAGCTTGGTGTTGCAATGACTGCAAGAAATATTCCATTATAAACAAAGCTTGCTCTTATGTCTTAGATTGAAAAAATAGGGGAAGATAAGCATTGATATCTGCAGTGGTAGATAATTCTGCCTAACTTACAGTATGTGCTTGAGTGGGTGAATGGGGAATAATAAATGCTTCTCAAAATGAGCCTTCAGGAAGCTTATAGTCTCCAAGGAGGAGACAATCTCTAATGGGGAGGAAACTCACTAACATACAACTCCTGGTCAGATACCGGTATTTCGAAACCTGATTGTTTCTCCTCAGTGATCGCGGAAAGTGGTAACTTGACTCCTCTGCCTTTTCGATTTTAAGAATACTATCCCAGAAAAAGGCTGGTGTGCAATACCGTAGTATGTTTGTTGAGTTTTCAAAAACCCAACCAAAGGTGCCACCTAAGAAGCAAAAGAAAATCATGAAAGAGCAAAACAAGCTACAATTTCTTGTGAAAAGTAGAAAATATAAAAAAGATAACCTCTTAAGACACAAGTGCTGAGGGCCAGTTCTTGGAATGAATCCGCAAGGGACTAAATTACAATAAACTAATAAATTCCAAGGATAAGTACCGAGCACCATTCCAGCAACTTACAGAGCAGCTTGGTGTTGCAATGACTGCAAGAAATATTCCATTATAAACAAAGCGTGCTCTTATGTCTTAGACTGAAGAAATAGGGGAAGATAAGCATTGATATCTGCAGTGGTAGATAATTCTGCCTAACTTACAGTATGTGCTTGAGTGGGTGAATGGGGAATAATAAATGCTTCTCAAAATGAGCCTTCAGGAAGCTTATAGTCTCCAAGGAGGAGACAATCTCTATATATGTGTGTAGTGAAGGTGATGTTCATTGATTAAATGCTTGACAGCTGCGGCTGCGGAGACAATAGCACTTGCATCTCTCTTTAAGTCTTGAAAGTCTCTGTTAAAAATTGGCAGCGTAGACCCCACTTGTGTATGATTAGACCAGATTATCGGGGATCTGTTGTTTTGTTTTGTTTTCATTCCTTATGATGCTTCTATCATTGTCAGAGACCATCTTCGTTATGCTATCAAAGGTTTGTGAGATACTGATTTCAGTTTGATTGCCGTGTTTGAGTTTTGAATGGTAGGGCCGTGTAATAAGCATTGTGCGGTTACGACTGACTTTGTTCTTCAGATGGTAATATCACAAGTGACTTTGTTCTTCAGATGGTAATATCACAAGTGACTTTGTTCTTTAGATGGTAATATCACAAGTGACTTTGTTCTTCAGATGATAATATCACAAGTGACTTTGTTCTTTAGATGGTAATATCACGAGTGATTTGGTTCTTTAGATGGTAATATCACAAGTGACTTTGTTCTTCAGATGGTAATGTCACAAGTGACTTTGTTCTTCAGATGGTAATATCACAAGTGACTTTTTTCTTCAGATGGTAATATCACAAGTGACTTTTTTCTTCAGATGGTAATGTCACAAGTGACTTTGTTCTTCAGATGGTAATGTCACAAGTGACTTTGTTCTTCAGATGGTAATATCACAAGTGACTGTTCTTCAGATGGTAATGTCACAAGTGACTTTGTTCTTCAGGTGGTAATGTCACAAGTTCTGCACAGATTTCCATGCACTATGCATGAACAGAGAGGTGAAGTGTGAGCTTGCACGCTTCCTCGTTAGCGCTTTCGTCGTTTTCAAAGAAAGATTTCAGAACAGTAAATGCTTCCTGGTCGTATAATCGTGTTTAGTTCATCAGTTTTTCCTACTCTCACTGTCCTCTGCCAACTCATTCACCCTCTATTCCATGTTCACCAGTTGTTGACTGTTATGTACAGTTGATCTCTCTCTCTCTCTCTCTCTCTCTCTCTCTCTCTCTCTCTCTCTCTCTCTCTCTCTCTCTTTCTCTCTTTCTCTCTCTCTCTCTCTCTCTCTCTCTCTCTCCTCTCTCTCCTTCCCTCTCTCTCTCTCCTCTCTGTCTGTCTGTCTGTCTGTCTCTGAGTCTCTCTCCTCTCTCTCTCTCTCTCTCTCTCCTCTCTCTCTCTCTCTCTCTCTCTCTCCTCTCTCTCTCTCTCCTCTCTCTTCTCTCTC
>CM065732.1:10322640-10330140 GCA_033310375.1 Conus canariensis
ACAGGTGCTACATTCTTCCTCTTTTAACTGTCAGACCTATTTCCAGGAGACACAAAGAAGAGGAGAGAGAGAGAGAGAGAAGAGAGAGAGAGAGAGAGAGAGAGAAGGAGGGAGAGGAGTGAGAGGAGGGGGGGGGTGGTGTTAGAGAGAAAGACACAGGAAGGGAGAGAGGGGGGAAAAAAGGAAATGAAGAATATGGTGGCGATGAAGAGGCCAATCAACGACGAAGACAACTGCAATACCACAACTACCACCACCACCACCACCACCACCACCACCACCACCACTAACATCAACAACAGCTACTGGAAGTGCATTAGGAAGAACCATTCTCACTGCAAAGAAAATGGGAAGAACATGCGGCAGAAGCAAATGAAAGAGAAAAAAAAATGGCGATGAAGAGATAGCAACCTACACACAAACCTATCTCCCGCTACCCAGCCCCCGCTCCTCCGTCCCCCACCCCACCCCCCACCCCCCACCCCATCCCCCGCCCTCCCTCCTCTCTTTCGCCCCTTCACCGTCCAAAAAAAAAAAATGGAACGAAAAAAAAATTTTAAGAGGACGAAAAAGCAAAACAAAAAAATTCGCTGAACAATCTCTCCAGTTGTTTCTCTGTCTCGCGCTCTTCAGTCCGTGAAATCAGCTTTGACGTGAAAGGCTGGTGATTGGCGGCACAGAGCGCCCAGAATGCATTGCAGAAAACTTCCGCAATGTCACGCCATTTAAAAAAAAAAGAAAAACCGCTACAGGAAATGGAACGCAAAGAGGGTGACTTGAAAGTTATCTCACAACAGAAAAAAAAAGATAAATAAATGGACGTGAATTTTGGCTGCCAGCCCTTGAGTCGGGAGGGAGGACGGGGGGAAGGGAGGGAATATTGATGGCAGTACTTGTCATATTTCGCACATTGTCGGCAGGAAAAACCGTTCTTGACTTCAGAGAATGTTCAAAGAGCGAAGGCAATAAAGAAGGCGACACGGTGCGTTCATCAGGCGATTGTTTGAAGTCAGATCATCCTGGAGATGGGCGAGAGACGAATGGGGAGAGCTCGCTGAGCATGCAACGTGAGAATGACGAGGGGCATTCCCCATGGCAGCAGCATTCACCGGTGAGGGCCGGTAAAATGCCATCAGCAAAAGAAGTAGAATACGCGGATTGTTTGTTGTTTTGCTTGTGTGTGTGTGTGTGTGTGTGTGTGTGTGTGTGTGTGTGTGTGTGTGTGTGTGTGTGTGTGTCTGTGTCTGTGTGTCTGTGTGTCTGTGTGTCTGTGTGTGGGGGGGGGGGAGGAGGCTTAAGTCACCGAAACTGCCTTATTTTGCGGCAGCTAAATTGAAACAGAGGTTGCGTCAGAATTTCTTTTTTTTTTTTTTTTGAAGAAGGTGTTTATATATATGTTTTCGAGAAAGCGTGTGCACAGTTTTTTTTTGTTTGATTCTTTTTCTCTTTTTCTCTCTTTTTTTTTTTTGTTGTTTTTTTTGTTTTTGTTTTTTTTGTTGTTTTTTTTTTTTTCTAAAACCGGGGACAGGGTGAGGACAGTGTGAGAACAGTGTGAGGACAGTATGGGGACAGTGTGGGGACAGTGTGGGGACAGTGTGGGGACAGTGTGAGGACAGTGTGAGGACAGTGTGGGGACAGTGTGAGGACAGTGTGGGGACAGTGTGGGGACGGTGTGAGGACAGTGTGGGGACAGTGTGAGTACAGTGTGAGGACAGTGTGGGGACGGTGTGAGGACAGTGTGGGGACAGTGTGGGGACAGTGTGGGGACAGTGTGGGGACAGTGTGAGGACAGTGTGGGGACGGTGTGAGGACAGTGTGGGGACGGTGTGAGGACAGTGTGGGGACAGTGTGAGGACAGTGTGAGGACAATGTGGGGACAGTGTGAGGACAGTGAGGGGACAGTGTGGGGACAATGTGGGGACAGTGTGAGGACAATGTGGGGACAGGGTGAGGACAATGTGGGGACAGGGTGAGGACAGTGTGAGGACGGTGTGGGGACAGTGTGAGGACAGTGTGAGGACAGTGTGGGGACAGTATGGGGACAGTGTGAGGACAGGGTGAGGACAGGGTGAGGACAGTATGAGGACAGTGTGAGGACAGTGTGAGGACAGTGTGGGGACAGTGTGAGGAGACTGTGAGGACAGTGTGGGGACAGTCTGGGGACAGTGTGGGGACAGTGTGAGGACAGTGTGAGGACAGTGTGAGGACAGTGTGAGGACAGTCTGGGGACAGTGTGGGGACAGTATGGGGACAGTATGAGGACAGGGTGAGGACAGGGTGAGGACAGGGTGAGGACAGTGTGGGGACAGTGTGAGGACAGTCTGGGGACAGTGTGGGACAGTATGGGGACAGTATGAGGACAGGGTGAGGACAGGGTGAGGACAGTGTGGGGACAGTGTGGGGACAGTATGGGGACAGTGTGGGGACAGTATGGGGACGGTGTGAGGACAGGGTGAGGACAGGGTGAGGACAGTGTGAGGACACTGTGAGTGTGGGGACAGTGTGAGGACAGTGTGAGGACACTGTGAGTGTGGGGACAGTGTGAGGACGGTGTGAGGACAGTGTGGGGACAGTGTGAGTGTGGGGACAGTGTGAGGACAGTGTGGGACAATGTGGGACAGTGTGAGGACAGTGTGAGGACAGTGTGGGGACAGTGTGAGGACAATGTGGGGACAGTGTGGGGACAGTGTGCGGACAGTGTAGGGACAGTGTGAGGACAGTGTGAGGACAGTGTGAGGACAGTGTAGGGACAGTGTGAGGACAGTGCGAGGACAGTATGGGGACAGTGTGAGGACAGTCTGAGGATAGTGAGGGGACAGTGTGGGGACAATGTGGGGACAGTGTGAGGACAATGTGGGGACAGGGTGAGGACAATGTGGGGACAGGGTGAGGACAGTGTGAGGACAGTATGAGGACAGTGTGAGGACGGTGTGAGGACAGTGTGAGGACAATGTGAGGACAGTGTGGGGACAGTGTGAGTGTGGGGACAGTGTGAGGACAGTGTGGGGACAGTGTGGGGACAGTGTGAGGACAGTGTGGGGACAGTGTGAGGACAGTGTGGGGACAGTGTGAGGACAGTGTGGGGACAGTGTGGGGACAGTGTGAGGACAGTGTGAGGACAGTGTGGGGACAGTGTGAGGACAGTGTGGGGACAGTGTGGGGACATTGCGAGGACAGTCTAGGGACAGTGTGGGGACAGTGTGCGGACAGTGTGAGGACAGTATGGGGACAGTGTGAGGACAGTGTGAGGACAGTGTGGGGACAGTGTGAGGACAGTGTGGGGACAGTGTGAGGACAGGGTGGGGACAGTGTGGGGACAGTGTGAGGACAGTGTGAGGACAGTGTGGGGAGAGTGTAAGGACAGTGTGGGGACAGTGTGAGGACAGTGTGGGGACAGTGTGGGGACAGTGTGAGTGTGGGGAGAGTGTGAGGACAGTGTAAGGACAGTGTGGGGACAGTGTGAGGACAGTGTGGGGACAGTGTGAGGACAGTGTGGGGACAGTGTGAGTGTGGGGAGAGTGTGAGGACAGTGTGAGGACAGTGTGGGGACAGTGTGGGGACAGTGTGAGTGTGGGGACAGTGTGAGGACAGTGTGGTGACAATATGGGGACAGTGTGGGGACAGTGTGAGGACAGTGTGGGGACAGTGTGGGTACAGTGTGAGTGGGGGGACAGTGTGAGGACAGTGTGAGGACAGTGTGAGGACAGTGTGAGTGTGGGGAAAGTGTGAGGACAGTGTGGTGACAATATGGGGACAGTGTGGGGACAGTGTGAGGAAAGTGTGAGGACAGTGTGAGGACAGTGTGGGGACAGTGTGAGGACAGTGTGAGGACAGTGTGAGGACAGTGTGGGGACAGTGTGAGGACAGTGTAGGGACAGTGTGAGGACAGTGTGGGGACAGTGTGGGGAAATTGTGAGGACAGTCTAGGGACAGTGTGGGGACAGTGTGAGGACAGTATGGGGACAGTGTGGGGATAGTGTGAGGACAGTGTGAGGACAGTGTGAGGACAGTGTCGGGACAGTGTGGGGACAGTGTGAGGACAGTGTGAGGACAGGGTGGGGACAGTGTGGGGACAGTGTGTGGACAGTTTGGGGACAGTGTGAGGACAGTGTGGGGAGAGTGTACGGACAGTGTGAGGGACAGCGTGAGGACAGTGTGAGGACAGTGTGGGGACAGTGTGAGGAAAGTGTGGGGACAGTGTGAGGACAGTGTGAGGACAGTGTGGGACAGTGTGAGAACAGTGTGTGGGGACAGTGTGAGTGACAGTGTAAGGACAGTTTGAGGACAGTGTGGGGACAGTGTGAGGACAGTGTGAGGACAGTGTGAGGAGAGTGTGAGGACAGTGTGGGGGACAGTGTGGGGACAGTGTGGGGACAATGTGGGGACAAGTGGGGACAGTGTGAGGAGAGTGGAAGGACAGTGTGAGGACAGTGTGGGGACAGTGTGAGGACAGTGTAAGGACAGTGTGAGGACAGTGTGGGGACAGTGTGAGGACAGTGTAAGGACAGTGTGAGGACAGTGTAAGGACAGTTTGAGGACAGTGTGGGGACAGTGTGTGGACAGTGTGAGGAGACTGTGTGAGGACAGTGTGGGGACAGTGTGGGGACAGTGTGAGGAGAGTGTGAGGACAGGTGAGTGGGACAGTGTGGGGACAGTGTGAGGACAGTGTAGGGACAATGTCAGGACAATGTGGGGACAGTTTGAGGACAGTGTGGGGACAGTGTGAGGACAGTGTGAGGACAGTGTGGGGACAGTGTGAGGACAGTGTGGGGACAGTGTGAGGACAGTGTGAGGACAGTGTGGGGACAGTGTAGGGACAGTGTGGGGACAGTTTGAGGACAGTTTGAGGACAGTGTGAGGACAGTGTGGGGACAGTGTAAGGACAGTGTGAGGACAGTGTGAGGACAGTGTAAGGACAGTTTTGGGGACAGTGTGAGGACAGTGTGAGGACAGTGTGGAGACAGTGTGAGGACAGTGTGAGGACAGTGTGGGAAAGTGTGGGGACAGTGTGAGGACAGTGTGGGGACACTGTGGGGACAGTGTGTGTGACAGTGGGGGACAGTGTGGGGACAGTGTGAGGACAGTGTGAGGACAGTGTGAGGACAGTGTGGGGACAGTGTGCGGACAGTGTGAGGACAATGAGGGGACAGTGTGTTGACAGTGTGAGGACAATGTGGGGACAGTGTGAGGACAATGTGTGGAACGTGTGAGGACAGTGTGCGGACAGTGTGAGGACAATGTGGGGACAGTGTGGGGACAGTTTGAGGACAGTGAGGGGACAGTGTGAGGACAATGTGGGGACAGTTTGGGGACAGTGTGAGGACTGTGATGCGACAGTGTGAGGACAATGTGGGGACAGTGTGTGGACAGTGTGAGTGTAGGGAGAGTGTGTGGACAGTGTGGAGACAATGAGCGGACAGTGTGAGGACAATGTGGGGACAGTGTGTGGACAGTGTGAGTGTGAGGACAATGTGGAAACAGTGTGGGGACAGTGTGAGGACTATGTGGCGAAAGTGTGGGGACAGTGTGAGGACAATGTGGGGACAGTGTGGGGACAGTGTGAGGACAATGTGGGGGCAGTGAGGGGACAGTGTGAGGACAATGTGGGGACAGTGTGAGGACAGTGTGAGGACAATGTGGGGACGGTGAGGGGACAGTGTGAGGACAATGTGGGGACAGTATGGGGACAGTTTGTGGACAATGTGTGGTCATTGAGGGGATAGTGTGAGGACAATGTGGGGACAGTGAGGGACAGTGTGAGGACAATGTGGGGACAGTGTGGGGACAGTGTGAGTGTGGGGACAGTGAGGGGCAGTGTGAGGACAGTGTGAAGACAGTGTGGGGACAGTGTGAGTGTGGGGACAGTGTGGGGACAGTGTGAGGACAGTGTAAGGACAGTGTGGGGACAAGTGGGGACAGTGTGAGGACAGTGTGAGGACAATGTAGGGACAATGTGAGGACAGTATAAGGACAGTGTGGGGACAGTATGGGGACATTGTGGGGACAGTGTGAGGACAGTGTGGGGACAGTGTGGGGACAGTGTGAAGACAGTGTGAGGACAGTGTGGGGACAGTGTGAGGACAGTGTGAGGACAGTGTGGGGACAGTGTGAGGACAGTGTTGGGACAGTATGAGGACAGTGTAAGGACAGTGTGGGGACAATGTGAGGACAGTGTGAGGACATTGTGGGGACAGTGTAAGGACAGTGTGGGGTCAGTGTGAGGACAGTGTGAGGACAGTGTGGGGATAGTCTGAGGACAGTGCGGGGACAGTGTGGGGACAGTTTGAGGACAGTGTGGGGACAGTGTGAGGACAGTGTAGGGACAGTGTGAGGACAGTGTAGGGACAGTTTGAGGACAGTGTGGGGACATGGTGAAGACAGTGTTAGGACAGTTTGAGGACAGTGTGGGGACTGTGTAAGGACAGTGTGAGGACAGTGTGAGGACAGTGTGGGGACAGTGTTAGGACACAGTGTGGACAGTGTGAGGACAGTGTGGGGACAGTGTGAGGACAGTGTAGGGACAGTGTGAGGACAGTGTGGGGACACTGTTGGGACAGTGTGAGGACAGTGTGGGCACAGTGTGAGGACAGTGTGGGACAGTGTGGGGACAGTGTGGGGACAGTGTGAGGACAGTGTGGGCACAGTGTGTAGACAGTGTGAGTACAGTGTGAGGACAGTGTGGGGACAGTGTGGGGACAGTGTGAGGAACAGTGTGAAGGACAGTGTGGGGACAGTGTAGGGACAGTGTGGGACACAGTATGAGGACAGGTGTGAGTACAGTGTGTGGACAGTATGAGGACAGTGTGAGGACAGTGTGGGGACAGTGTGAGGACAGTGTGAGTACAGTGTGGGGACAGTGTGAGGACAGTTTGAAGACAGTGTGGAGACAGTGTGTGGACAGTATGAGGACAGTGTAAGGACAGTGTGGGGACAGTGTGAGGACAGTGTGAGGACAGTGTGGGGACAGTGTGGGACAGTGTGAGGACAGTGTGGGGACAGTGTGGGGGCACTGTGTGACAGTGTGAGGACTGTGTGAGGACAGTACGTTGACAGTACGGGTACAGTGTGAGGACAGTGTGAGGACAGTGTAGGGACAGTATGATGACAGTGTGGGGACAGTGTTAGGACAGTATGGGGACAGTGTGAGGACAGTGTGAGGACAGTGTGGGGACAGTGTGAGGACAGTGTGAGGACAGTAATGGGGCAGTGTGAGGACAGTGTGGATAGACAGTGGTGTGGGGCAGTGTGAGGACAGTGTGGGGGACAGTGTGAGGACAGTGTGAGGAGGACAGTATGAGGACAGTGTGGGGACAGTGTGAGGACAGTGTGAGGACAGTGTGGGGACAATGTGGGGCCTGTGTGGGGCCTGTGTGGGTCTTTGGGAGACAGTGCGTTGACAGTGTGAGGACTGTGTTGGGACAGTGTGGGGATAGTGTAGGGAGCTGTTCACGAAATTCCTTGCGCGATTACTGCTTTGCGGAAAACAAATACCTCTAACAA
>CM065732.1:10347640-10362640 GCA_033310375.1 Conus canariensis
TCTCTGTCTGTCTGTATCTCTATATTCTCTCTCTCTCTCTCTTCTCTTTTCTTTCTTTCTCACTCTCTCTTCTGTCTTTGTCTGTCTGTCTCTCTCTCTTCTCTCTCTCTCTTTCTCAGTCTGCCTGCCTGTCTCTCTCTCTCTATCTCTCTCTCTCTTTGTCTGTCTGCCTCTCTCTCTCCATCTCTCTCTCTCTCTTTCTCTCTCTTTCTCTATCTCTTCTCTCTCTTTATCTCTCGCATTCTTTCTCTCACACTCTCTTTGTCTGTCTGTCTCTCTCTACCTCTCTTCTCTTCTCTCTCACTCTTTGTCGGTCTGCCTCTCTCTCCCTTTCTCTCTCTCTCTCTCTCTCTCGCTCTTTGTCTGTGTATCTGACTCTCTCTCTCTCTCTCTCTCTCTCTCTCTTCTACTCTGCTCTGTTCTATTTATTTCAGATATACTCTACTCTTCTCTACTCTACTCTACTCTGCTGTCCGCTACACTTATTCACCCTGTTCTGTTCTCCATGGGAACGATCTAATGGGTTGCGCCTTTGTTTATAAGCGCACACTTTTAAGCGAGCATTTTGCATGTCAAGAACTTGTGTGTGTGTGTGTGTGTGTGTGTGTGTGTGTGTGTGTGGTGTTTGTCTGTTTGTGCGTGTGTGTGTGTGTGTGTGTGTGTGTGTGTGCGTGCGCGCGCGCGCGCGCGCACTAATGTGTGTGTGTGTGTGCGTGTGTGACAGACAGACAGACGGACAGACCGATCGCATTTCATTCATTCAGCTTTCACATGACACACTGACAACTCACATTACTGTTTACATGGCGCTGTCTTGGGACATGGGCCAGCTGCCTTTCACTTTCACTGGCGCCCTGCTTGGTCCGGACAGTGTACCTTTTATGACGTCATTGTTGTTAGGCCTGCTTATAGACAGCAGGAAGAAGACAGTGTGCCCTTTATGACGTCATTGTTGTTAGGCCTGCTTATAGACAGCAGGAAGAAGACAGTGTGCCCTTTATGACGTCATTGTTGCTGTGCGCGCTTACAGCCAGCAGGAAGAAGACAGCCTGCCCTTTATGACGTCATTGTTGTTGTGCGCACTTACAACCAGCAGGAAGAAGACAGACTGCCCTTTATGACGTCATTGTTGTTATGCGCGCGTACAGACAGCAGGAAGAAGACAGTGTGCCCTTTATGACGTCATTGTTGTTATGCGCGCGTACAGACAGCAGGAAGAAGACAGCCTGCCCTTTATGACGTCATTGTTGTTATGCGCGCTTAGAGACAGCAGGAAGAAGACAGCCTGCCCTTTATGACGTCATTGTTGTTATGCGCGCGTACAGACAGCAGGAAGAAGACAGCCTGCCCTTTATGACGTCATTGTTGTTATGCGCGCTTAGAGACAGCAGGAAGAAGACAGCCTGCCCGTTATGACGTCAGTGTTGTTATGCGCGCTTAGAGACGGCAGGAAGAAGACAGCCTGCCCTTTATGACGTCATTGTTGTTATGCGCGCTTAGAGACAGCAGGAAGAAGACAGCCTGCCCGTTATGACGTCAGTGTTGTTATGCGCGCTTAGAGACGGCAGGAAGAAGACAGCCTGCCCTTTATGACGTCAGTGTTGTTATGCGCGCTTACAGACAGCAGGAAGAACGGACGCGTATTGAATGCACCTCTCTGTTCTTCTCTTCTCCACCCTTCTCCCGTACGCCCCCCCCCCCCCCCCACCTCCCCCGCTTCCACCCTAGCCCCCACCCCCACCCCTAATCTAAAAGAAGATAAAGATGGAACAGCAGGCAACCCCAAGTCACACACGCAAACACAAGAACAAATGATAATAGTGAAAATAACAGTAATGATTAGATAATAGTAGTAATAACATCGATAAAAAGAAGAAAGGAATGATAGTAGTAATGACGATGATCATGTTAATGATAATAATGATGATAATGAATATGATAGTGATAATAGTAATAATAATAATAATGACAATAATAATAATAATGATGATAATAATAATGATGATGATGATATGATGATGATGATGATGATGATGATGATGATGATGATGATGATAATGATAGTAACAATAACAACAATATTAATAGTAATAATTGTACTAATGACGACGACGATGCTGATGACGATGACGACGACGATGATGACATTGATGATGATGATGATGATGATGACGACGACGACGATGATGATGATGCTAAATCCAAACAGAATCAAACCGACCACGCATCGTCGTTTGCCATCTTTTCTTTCTCTTTGTCATATCCCCCCCCCCCTTCCCACCCCACCCCCACCACCACCGGCCTTACCGGAAACCGGAACAGGAACCCGGGAGAAGGCCTACGTGTTCAGCATCTCCTCCGCGGCGCTGATGCACAGTGTGGCCCGTGCCTGCAGCATCGGCATCACCACCAAGTGCAGCTGTGGCCGCTTGCCCAGCACGCCGCCCGACGGCGACTTCAAGTGGGGGGGCTGCGGGGACGACCTCATCTTCGGCTCCTACTTCAGCCAGCAGTTCACAGAGGCGGCACTCAAGAAGGCGTCGCCGCGTGCGCCATCCTCATCTCCGTCCTCGTCGTCGTCGTCGGCCGGTATGTCGAGGGGAAAGAGAAAACTGAAGGGATCGGCGTCCACGAAAATGATGATGGACAACCATAACTTTGCCGCGGGGAGATTGGTGAGTTGGCTGCTGGGCTGGTGAGGTCGTGTTGTTCGTCGTGTTTTGTTTCGTGATGGTGGGGGTGTCCTGTTCTCATTGTTGATGATGATGATGATGATGATGATGATGATGATGATGATGATGGTGTGGATGACGTTTTGCCGCTGCTACAGTTTTTCTTCTTCTTTCTTTCTTTCTTCTTCTTCGTCCTTTTTCTTTTTTTTTCTTTTTTCTTTTTTTTTTTTTTTTTTGCTTTTGTTGTTTTTTTGTTCTTGCTATTGCTCTCATTGATGCTAAACATTGAGGAAAATCATGTGAGAATCCTGAGAAGGTCCACTTTTATTTCTACTTTTTTATTTTAGATTTTTGCGCCTATTTGGCTTCAGTCTTTTTCCTACATTTTCGTTTTTTACCTTGTAGTCAGGCAGAATTTCAGAATTCCATGAGCAAGAACCAGAGTTAATAGCAGATCTGTACAGAAATACGCCAACAACAGGGTGCATACTTAATACGGGACGGTTTGTGGGGAGGGGGGCACAAATACTCCCAAAAGATGCAGTCATCCGCCATCATTCAAGAGAGAGAGAGGCTGTAGGAACCGACCCCAGACTGTTCCATCCTCCCCCCCCCCCACCTCCCCCCCCCACCCCCACTCCCATTCTTGAATTCGCCACCTTCATCCCTGTTCCCTCGGGCAAACTTCTACAGCGGAGAGCGTGGTAATTGTACCATCCCCGACACAGTAGGCTGTCGCGCCTCCTGCTGAATCAATCTCTTGTCTGAGAGAACATACAGCAACACACGGTCTGGTGTGCAGTCGGGGTCTACCGCAGGCCGGGAAATCCCATGGTCCACAAGGGGGCGCTTTTCCTCCACTTTTACAGCATTACTGATACATACAGCAGGGATCGTTTGCTTGTGATGTACGGTTAGCGGTCAGCAGCCTTGATATCCTCTTGATGAAGCGTTTCGCTGCGCTGTCTTTTTTGACGTGGAAATGGTAAATCAGAAGGTTTGCATAATGTTTGGAAGCTTTTGACTCAATTTCTCTGATGAAGTTAGGTCAGGGATCGATTTTGCTTTAAGTGATGTTCCTGTGACAACGTTTCCTTTCTTCTTTGAATATGTATGTTTTATCCGTCTTTCTGCAGGATGTTTGTTATGAAGACTATGATTATAGATTATGTTCTTAAGATCCTGTAACTTGTATCTATTCTCCTGCACCAAGAGGCACGACTTTGGTATAAAGGAGAAAAAAAAACTCAGGAAGATTTAAAACATGAAACGGAAACAGAACTAGTTGTAATCAAATCACAAAGAGTAGAGTTGAACTCAGAAGTGAAATCTCAACAAATGCACCACAACTTCACGTCGTCGTCAAACAACCATTCCTGCTGGGAGGTGGCATTAGCAGCAGAAGGCGCCTAGGTGACAGACAGGCATGGGGCGGCGCAGACCACCTTCCTCACATCAGCAGTAACGACGGGGCTACCCTGTGTCGTTGGGGGACGGCTCTCGGGGCTGTGGGGGCAGTTTGACGACGAGGCGCTGCCGTTCTGTGACGTCACCGTAGCCTTCACGACTATCAGGGCTCTCTCTTTGGGGGTGTGTGTAGGGGGGTGGGGGGGATGAGAACACGTCCCACATGGGCGCAGGTTGGACATTGATTTACGTGCATCGGCTTGGCGACTTGTGTCCTACACGTTTCCCAGATCAACCTCACGCGGCACAGGACCGTCGCCACTCAGCACGAACACGGCCGCCCGGTAGGTAGCCCTGACGACGACCTTGGAGTAGCCCTGACGACGGCCTTGGAGTAGCCCTGACGACGGCCATGGAGTAGTCCTGACGACGGCCATGGAGTAGCCCTGACGACGACCTTGGAGTAGCCCTGACGACGGCCTTGGAGTAGCCCTGACGACGGCCTTGCAGTAGCCCTGACGACGGCCTTAGAGTAGCCCTGACGACGGCCTTGGAGTAGCCCTGACGACGGCCTTAGAGTAGCCCTGACGACGGCCTTGGAAGGAGGGCAGCAATGAAAGCCATCATCACGGCTGACCACGAAAGAAGAAACACATCGACAACCTACGAACGAACAACTTGACCCAGGCTGCTGCCTGGGAAACCGACTACTCTGGGTACCTCGTCCCCACGGCAGATACAGACTCCAACCAAGCCTGCCAGCCGACTAAGTCTGCCAGACAACCGGTTCTACGTGCTGCAGCTCGCTGCAGCGAACAAGTTTTTCCTAAAAGCATTTGCTGGAAGGACGTTCAACTCAACTCCTAACCCCAACTTCAGATCATACACGGAGAGTCTGTGTCAGAAGATACAGACACCCACAGAGCTTGAGTGTGTCGGCGAATATTGACAGAGAACATTACCATGGTAACCCAAGCCCGGCCTTCAGGAGGCAGAAAGCGTGGCAGTATTTCCAACCCAGTGGGCTGACACGCCTTCCTGCTGAGCCAGTCTTTCCTCCGGACAGAACAGGGAGAGACAGGCTGGTGGCTAGACCAGCACCACCACGGCTCAGAACATCGTATGTTCAACCAGGATTCCTTGTTTTTATTCGCTCCAGTGTACGGCATTAATGACACATCCAGCGGGGACCCCTAGGATTCTGATAGATGACAGCAGCAGCCAGAATGATGCACATGAATTCCGCTCGATGAAACGGTTTTGGTGTGCCTCTTTTGGGGGTCAAAATAGTAAAGTTCGAAAAAGCTTTTCGACACGCTGTCAGCAGAGAGTGTAGGCTGGCGTTAATGCCTTTTTCCTGATGGAAAGGGGTGGAGGCAGTGGCACTGAACGACTCGGGGAGTCGGTCCGTTTCCGAATGAAAGGTCATAAATGTACAGGTACTGATGAGTGTTGGAGGGGGCCAGCTTCCTGATGGAAAGACGTACACACACACACACACACACACACACACACACACACACACACACACACACACACACACACACACACACACACACACACACGTGTGTGTGTACACTCACCACACACACATACAATGATGATAGCAGAGACAATGTGAGGTAGGTACCCCTCACCACACACACACATACAATGATGATAGCACAATCAATGTTAGGTAGGTACCCCTCACCACACACACATACAATGATGATAGCACAATGTGAGGTAGGTACCCCTCACCACACACACATATAGTGATGATAGCACAATGTTAGGTAGGTACCCCTCACCACTTACACATACAATGATGATAGCACAATGTGAGGTAGGTACCCCTCACCACTCACACATACAATGATGATAGCACAATGTGAGGTAGGTACCCCTCACCATACACACATACAGTGATGATAGCACAATGTGAGGTAGGTACCCCTCACCATACACACATACAATGATGATAGCACAATGTTAGGTAGGTACCCCTCACCATACACACATACGATGATGATAGCACAATGTTAGGTAGGTACCCCTCACCACACACACATACAGTGATGAAAGCACAGACAATGTTAGGTAGGTACCCAAGACCTGACTAGCGCGCTGGGCTAATGCGTGGGTCAGACATCTGCAAGGTCGTAGCCATGAAACCCTCTTCTTCAATTCTCTGATCTTAGCCACTAATTCATTCATCCATCAGCTTGAAATCATGCCCATCGTGGTCTCAAAACTTAGCAGATGTGGTTCATCGTATATGGACTAGTCCGCACGCAGTGATCCCTCCTCTATGAAACAAACTGAAACTGTTTACTTACACATTTTTGTTACATGATTGTGTGCTTGTGCTGAAAGTGATTTCTTTTCTTATTGTTGGTGTCTTCGTGGTCTTAAAACTGTAATATCCAGCTGTTCCCATAATACTTGTGCTGAAAGCAGTTTCGTTTATTGTTGTCGTCACTGTTCCCATAATACTTGTGCTGAAAGTGATTTCTTTTCTTATTGTTGGTGTCTTCGTGGTCTTAAAACTGTAATATCCAGCTGTTCCCATAATACTTGTGCTGAAAGCAGTTTCGTTTATTGTTGTCGTCACTGTTCCCATAATACTTGTGCTGAAAGTGATTTCTTTTCTTATTGTTGGTGTCTTCGTGGTCTTAAAACTGTAATATCCAGCTGTTCCCATAATACTTGTGCTGAAAGCAGTTTCTTTTATTGTTGTCGTCACTGTTCCCATAATACTTGTGCTGAAAGTGATTTCTTTTCTTATTGTTGGTGTCTTCGTGGTCTTAAAACTGTAATATCCAGCTGTTCCCATAATACTTGTGCTGAAAGCAGTTTCTTTTATTGTTGTCGTCACTGTTCCCATAATACTTGTGCTGAAAGCAGTTTCGTTTATTGTTGTCGTCACTGTTCCCATAATACTTGTGCTGAAAGCAGTTTCGTTTATTGTTGTCGTCACTGTTCCCATAGTACTTGTGCTGAAAGCAGTTTCGTTTATTGTTGTCGTCACTGTTCCCATAATACTTGTGCTGAAAGCAGTTTCTTTTATTGTTGTCGTCACTGTTCCCATAATACTTGTGCTGAAAGCAGTTTCGTTTATTGTTGTCGTCACTGTTCCCATAATACTTGTGCTGAAAGCAGTTTCTTTTATTGTTGTCGTCACTGTTCCCATAATACTTGTGCTGAAAGCAGTTTCGTTTATTGTTGTCGTCACTGTTCCCATAATACTTGTGCTGAAAGCAGTTTCGTTTATTGTTGTCGTCACTGTTCCCATAGTACTTGTGCTGAAAGCAGTTTCGTTTATTGTTGTCGTCACTGTTCCCATAATACTTGTGCTGAAAGCAGTTTCTTTTATTGTTGTCGTCACTGTTCCCATAATACTTGTGCTGAAAGCAGTTTCGTTTATTGTTGTCGTCACTGTTCCCATAATACTTGTGCTGAAAGCAGTTTCGTTTATTGTTGTCGTCACTGTTCCCATAATACTTGTGCTGAAAGCAGTTTCGTTTATTGTTGTCGTCACTGTTCCCATAATACTTGTGCTGAAAGCAGTTTCGTTTATTGTTGTCGTCACCTCAATGTTCTTTAAACTGATGCATCCAGCTGTTCCCTTTGTAACTGGTCCTGATAGTGGCTTCATTTCTTGTTGGTATCGTAACGTTCTTAAAACTATTATAAGCAGCTATTCCCACTGTACGTGTGCTGAAAGTGGTTTTCTTGTGTGTTGTTGTTTGTCTTAAGGTTCTTAAAACTGTTATAACCAGCTTTTCCTATTGTGCTTATGCTGAATTTTTTTTTTTTTTTTTTTTTTTTTTTTTTTTGTGGCTGCAGTTGCTCTTTTCGTCTTCATGGTCTTAAAATTGGCTATAACCAGATGTTCTCATTGCGCGTGTGCTGAAAGTAGTTTCTTTGGTTGGTGTGGGTGGTTAATGTTCTTAAGAGTGCTCTAACAAGCTGCACATTGAGCAGTATGCAAAGCAACAAAGAAAATTACTCAGAAAATAGATTTACCGGTATATCTTGGCTTCCATTATAAAGCGTCAAACTTACCAGTACATTTAGACCTCTTGTACTCTAATATTGGAGCACATCTCAGAAGACCGTCTTATTGTCTGTGGATATTGTCAAAGACGATCTGTGTCTGTTTCTTATGAGAGAGAGAGAGAGAGAGAGAGAGAGAGAGAGAGAGAGAGAGAGAAAAGAAAGAGAGAGAGAGAGAGAGTGTGTGTGTGTGTGTGTATGTGTGTGTGTGTGTGTGTGTGTGTGTGTGTGTGTGTGTGTGTGTGTGTGTGTGCATGTGTGTGCACACACACATGTGTGTGTGCACGTGCTCGGTTGCAAAGTAAATTTTCTCAACTTTATGCTCAAAGCCCCAAATGTACGATCACTTCAAACAGATCTCTTTCCAAGATAACGTCAGTGGGAGCGCACACACCCCGGCATACTCTTCGGCCAAAGCCATTATAAGGAACCAAGAGTAAATACATGCCTACATGCGCGTGTGCAAGCACGCACGCACGCACACACACACACACACACACACACACACACACACACACACACACACACACACACACATACACACACACACACACACACACACACACACACACAAGCACACATACACATACATGCACACACACACACGCGCGCGCGCACGCGCGCATGCGCAAAGCAACTTTCATAGTCACTTGGTTGCCGACTTCTCTCCTGATGGTGATAATTTGTGTGTGGCATGTTCGTGTGTGTGTGTGTGTGTGTGTGTGTGTGTGTGTGTGTGTGTGTGTGTGTGTGTGTGTGTGTGTGTGTGTGTGCGTGCACGGAACAGCGCAGGGTTAAAAATTTCAGGAGCCCCGTTGGTGGAGAGCAGGCCGTGGGGGGCGGGGGAGGGGGGATGGAGGAAGGCGATGCAATAAAACAGGAATAAACCTCTCAGTGGGAGACGCTTTATGACAGAGAACGTGGCCATTGCTGGCACAGAGGGGCACAGCTGGCGGCGTTATGGCTTCACTCTGCTCTCTGATGTTCGCTCTGTAGCTTGCATGTTGGCTGGAGTTGCTGTGGGTGGGGTGGGGTAAGTCCTGGATTGCTCTGTGTGTTCTTAGTGTTCTGTCTGTACTTTCATAATTTGTGTCTGTCTGTCTGTATGTCTGTCTTGTCTGTCTGTCAGTCAGACGATCAGTCTGTCTGCCTCTCTCTCTCTCTCTCTCTCTCTCTCTCTCTCTCTCTCTCTCTCTCTCCCTCTCTCTCTCTCTCTCTCCCTCTCTCTCTCCCTCTCTCTCTCTCTCTCTCTCTCTCTTTGATCAATGCATTCGTTCGTTCATTCATGATTATGACTGTCAGCCATGATCTCTGACGAACAGCAACTGCTTCAACATCAAATGAACATCTCTGTGGAAGATCTGACGTTTTTTCTTTTCAAGAAAAACAGCGACCAGTGTGTGAATGTGCAAGGCTGGCTTCAGGAGAAATTTCCATTTCTGAAAGAATACTAAAAATACAGATGAAGGTTACTCACAAGTCCACCAGAAATTTTTTTTAATCCTTTTGAGTAAAAGCTTTTTTTTTTTTACTCCTATTAATTCTATAATAATAATAATGATAATGATAATAATAATAATAATAATATAAAAAATTGAATACTTATATAGCGCCTATTTTCGGCTAGAGACCAAGCTCTGAGCGCTTTACAATCCACACACGTTTACACAACGGGCTGCCTACCTGGGTAGTGCCGACTGAAGAGCTGCCAGCTGCTGCTTCTTTCAGTCGTTTCCCGTATCATCCAGTCAGTGTCGTTCAATATCGTTCACTCAATTTGATTACTTCCTTCATTCTTTCCGTTTCTCATGCAGGGTGCATGCTATGTTTAACGTGTCATCCATACCAACGGGCCAAACTGGCCTTCTCTTCCGAAAGTTGGTGATGGGGTTTTACGTGTGTGCTAGATGTTATGCGTGCGTTCACACACAGAACCTCGGTTTATAGTCTCATTCGAAGGACTTTCCACAGGCAGTCTGTTTGCTTCTGATGTGCATCTGACAATCACAGCCTGAGTGGTTTTCATATAATGACTCTTGGCGTTTCTCTGGCTCGCTCCTCCTGACGCTGAGACTGTGAATTTCTGGAACAGTTTTGCATCGCTGTGTGCAGCTAATGCTGATGCCTTTCCCACCACAGCCACATAAACACGTCGGGTCCGAGTCCACGTGTAAATGTGTCTGTACATGTGCGAGTCGTTTTGCTCGTAATCTGGGGAGGGGGTGGGTGGTAGTGTTGTTTGTTCAGTCTTGAACCTGTTTATTTGAATGTTCTTGTTGCGTTTAGTCTGTGTGTTTGCAGTACTGCTTTTTTTTCTTTTTAACTTACCTTTTGTACTCATTATTTTGTAGCAACTAAACAACAGCCAGAAAGCATGAAGTCTCTGTGATCTTCTGTTGATACCCAGTGCTCATAATTTGTGCATAATTAACAGGGGTTGGTTCAGAATCATAATCGAAGAATGACGATGAATGTGCAAGCAAACGAAACAAACCATGGATCCTCCCACAGCTTAGTTAGTGTTCAGGAAGTTTCTCTGAACATATCTTTCTTTCAAGGCGCTTACGCTTATGGTCTTTTACTAGAATGTCCTGAGACTAACTGCTGATACTGTATCATACAATCAATCACTGAAAGTGTATGGTATTGGATGAAGTACATCAAATAGTCCTGTTGGCCTTGTACAAAAATTTGGTCTTAAATTTTGCGATTACTTAATATTGTAATGTAATGTGGTATACTCGTATAAATGTATAGGTAGGTGTGTTTGTATGTTAGCATAAATGAGAATGTTATCTCTGTGTGTGTGTGTGTGTGTGTGTGTGTGTGTGTGTGTGTGTGTGTGTGTGTGTGTGTGTGTGTGTGTGTGCGAGCGCGTGTTCCACCTTTTTTCCTGTGTAATATCACTAATTATGGGTGGAAACGCGTTAAACGGAAGATTCATTCCGTCTCTCTGCATGTTCTGTGTCTTGGTTTCCCTGGCTTTGTTAAAAATGTGCAAAGGGTGAAAGCAAAAAAGAAAAAAGTCGGTTCTAGAAAGAAACATGCTTTTGATCAATAAATTTTGTTTAAATCACTCCAGCTCCAAAGGTCAATTCAAAGGATGTAATGACTGCTAGAAAAGTCTTCTGCCTGCAACTGTTAGCAAGGAGTAAGGCCGTACTATCCTGTTTCTCTGTTCCCCTATTCTCTCCATGACAAGTTTCTGTGAGCCACACGCATAGCGGCATCCCTCTGGGCAGTTAAATCTCCAGTTTAGAGAGGGAGGAGCATCGCACAGGTGGTGTTCAGATCAGATCCACCACAGCGTGGAAAGCGTACAGTCCCCAAGGGACCCCTTCACATCCAGCGCTCTATCTTTCATGATGCACGCCAGTGGGGACGCCTTGCCGCGGGTGACTCCTTTTCAGTGGTGTCTCTTTTCCACGCTTAAACTTTACCGTGATTCCTGGGTCTTCCATGACCCAGTGACTCAATAAAATAAATATTATATTTTATGAACGGATAGAGCTATGCTCCCGAAATCTTAGGAGTTTGTCAACGATATTCATAGCCGTTGGTCACAGAAATTTCATGTATGGGCACAATCAATTATCAGTGTATTTAGTCACGGTTCCCCTAGGAGCTATACATTTTTATGGGTCGCACATGACCCACGCCATCGGGTGAGGAATAAGTTGCTGAACCGCTCTTTATCAGGTGTGGGTCTTACAAGACCCACGCAATCTGAATAGGAATAAGCAATAGGACAAGCCTCTGCAAAATCTGTGGGTTTTGGGCGACCCGCACGATCGGGTCTGTGCAGTCAAAAACGTCATCCGGTGAAGGTTGAATTGTAAACTTGAAGAAGGATTTTGTTATCAGTTTGCAGAGAGCGCAGTGTTGACAGACTGAAATCTACACACATGCTGGCGTGTTTCTTTTCTTCTGTTTATGTGTGGTCACTCACTTTCTTTTAACGTAATTATTTGAATACAAGGATTTGTGCTTGTGAGGGCCTTCCATTGGTGAGTTCTCTGTCATATTCTTTATGTCTATTTGCTCAGTTACATCACCTGCAGAATATTGGTTACTGAGTTGTTAAAAGAAATGAAAAATAAATTGCCCGGCAGGGTGGGGGTGGGGGAATCGGGGGGGGGGGGGGAGCCGAAGTTCTGACTTCCTTTAAGTTTCATATAAAATGTATCAGTAGACTCCACACTCATTGTTTGTTCTGGACTAACACTGCGCAGCAAAGGGCAATTTCCAGGGCATCCTAGCACATGGGTAGGTTGAATCAGCTAAGAGAGAAGTAGGGAGTCGGGGGAGGGGGGGGGGGGGAGGGCAGAGATGGAGACAGAGAGAAAAAGTCAAAAGTCAAAACGAAAGACAGTGACATACACAAACATGTCGGACAGGGGCAGAGAGAATGCGCATGCACATTTGTGTACATATATATATATATGTGTGTTTCCTTATGTACATGTGAATGTATCCATATCTATACATACACACACACGCGCGCACGTGCGCGCATACACACACACACACACATACACACACACACACACACACACACACACACCACACACACACATGCATGAATATGTGAGTTCAGAGTGTGTGCGTGTGTGTGTGTGTGTGTGTGTGTGCGCGCGCGCGCGCGCGGTGTGTGTGTGTGTGTGTGTGTGTGTATGTGCATGCGCGCGCGCGCTCTGGCGCACATGTGTGCATGTGTAAATAAACTTTCCACACTGTTGCTCTCATCTAGGCGAAGCACAATCACTTCAAACCGATCTCTTTCCAAGATACCCTCAATGGGAGCATGCACACACACCCTGGCGTACACCCCTTTGGCAAACCTGCTGCAGAGAGAAGAGATTCCGCACACAGCAAACGGAAACAAATCTGAAAGTCACCAGCCCGGCAGCAGCGCCTCTAATGGCGATAATTTGTGTGTGGCATGTTCGTCCACGTGGCGAAGGAGGCAACGGAGAAGGTCTGCGAGTCCCCGCTGGTAGAGAGGAAGTCGGGGCGAAAGGTGATGCAATGAAGACTGGAATAAACCTTTCAGTGAGAGAATCTCTATGAAGGAGAACCTGGCCGTTACTGGGGGCTGGCTGCGGTATCCCTTCTCCTGGCTCTCTCGTGTTCAGTCTTGAGGGAGGGGGGGAGGGGCGGGGGATGACATCAGTAAGCTGGAGTCGGTTTGAAAATATGAGTTTCTCTTTTTTTTTCTTTTTTTTTTTTTTTCATTTTCAACAAACATATGGAAGCATGTAGGGGAATTGAAAGCTTCCTTCAACTGATGTATGCACATGCATGTGTGTTCACAGGCACAACTCTCTCTCTCTCTCTCTCTCTCTCTCTCTCTCTCTCTCTCTCTCTCTCTCTCTCTCTCTCTCTCTCTCTCTTGGTATTTGTTTTGACTTTGCTTACATTCTTTCGTTCATTATTGTATAGCATTTGTGAATTCATCCCCCTTCAAATGGGGCTCTGGCCTTTATTGAATAAAATTCCGTTTCCGTTCCCCCCCTCTCTCTCTCTCTCTCTCTCTCTCTCTCTCTCTCTTATGTTCAGTCAATCAGTCAGTCAGGGTTTTCTTACATCAGTGATTCGTTTATCCCACATTTCCACCACTGTTTCTCCCTGCTCTGCCTGTTTCACGGACTAGTCACATTCAAACGTGGTGAGTTACATGTGGGCACTTTTGTGTGTATATATCAGCATGATACAGTGCTAGTATTGTTTGGAACATTAAGATTCTACGCATAATGTACTGAGGGATGGGAATCAGAATTGGCATAGAGACAGGAAGAGTAGTGTACATGTTACTAACGGTGTAATGTGTACGTTAGTTTCTCTTATGTAAGTCAGTTTTATGTCATCAGTGTGGTACATTTTCCCATGGTTTGTGGGTAAATTTATGGAAAATACCTCAGTACATGCATGCATGTTTAGAGATACAGTAAAAATTACTTTTTGTAATCAGGCTATTAAGGGATAATATGGATGTGGCAGAGAGAGAGAGAGACAGTCCTAAGATCACAAGGATCAACGAAAAGAAACCAAAAGACGAAAGCAGACTCGGCAGACACAGGAAGCTTAGTCATAACTTCCTTCACAGCTGGCGTTTCCCTAGCTTGATAGTCCACAAGAAAAGTGTAATGTGTAGACATCATTTAGCCAAAACTAGTGTCCTTGTCGTGAGAAAACTAATCAGTAAACATGCAAAGTTAGACATTTTTCATCAAAAGAAAACTCTCTTTTCTCTCTGAAGGGATATTCTCCAAAAGGAGGCCGTAATAGTTGCCTGAGGAAACTACTCCGCATCTCCTACAAAGAACACAAGACCAATGATTATGTGCGGAACTTGGTCACCAACCTAGTTGGGCCCCACGAACCACTTCTGGCAACCGTCAAACGACGGAAGATGGCATGGTTTGTTTGGCCACGTCATTCGTCACAACGCCCTCTCCAAAACCATCCTTCAAGGTACCGTTGAAGGAGGGTGCAGACGAGGACGGCAGAGAAAGAGCTGGTCCGAAAATATAAAGGACTGGACCAAAATGACCATGCCAGATCTCCTCACGACAGCTACAAACAGAAGAGTCTGGAGAGAAACCGCGGCTGCCTTATCACGTCCCCCCAACGACCCCAGCGGTCAGGGGAATGACTCACTGACTGACAACAGATGAAAACAACGTTCTCTTATTAAAAAAAAAGTCCTTTCAGTCAAACACTAAGGGCTCTTTCTGCAGGGACCCGCTTCCTTCTGATATATGCATGACGATCACAGCCATTCCCCATGACTCTCTCCTGACGTCACTGCTGCACTAAGTCCGTGCAGATGCTGAAACTGCGAACTTCATGAACATTCAGCATCATCGTGTGGTGACTG
>CM065732.1:10365140-10372640 GCA_033310375.1 Conus canariensis
TGTGTGAGTGCATACATTGCTCGCAGCCTCTGTCTCGTCACCTACGCTCCCCCAGTGGAATCAGACCACGTCACTCATACACAGACTCTCCACAGGTAGCAATCAGTGTCAGGTGGTCACGACGCAGTCCACCAGAGAATACACTGCACTGCTGCACTGCTGCCAAGACACTGTGGTGGCGTTCAGTCATGCCTGTTGTGGTCCAGTATACTCAGGATAACCACGCACTAGGTCCCTGACTGACACCAGTAATGCTCTGTCGCACAACCACCGTCAAAAATTCCACTAGTCTGTTCCATTTTTAAGATGACATATATGTCCAAAGTTCACTTGTATGTTCCATTTTTAAGTTGACATGTAAAAAAAAATATGTCAAAAATTCACTAGTATGTTCCATGTTTAAAATTACACATTTGTCAAAAATTCACTTGTCTGTTCCATTTTTTAAATTACACATTTGTCAAAAGTTCACTTGTCTGTTTCAATTTGAAGAAGGTTTTTTTGTGTGGAAAATCCACTTCCCTGTTTTGTAATCTGTAGAAACTAAGTGTTACTTGCGTTTGGTAGTGTCCACGTGTATCTTGCCTGGTCTTCAGCACGGCTGCTGCCTGCTTCATTCACTCAGTCTCACAGACTGTTGTGTGCCTTCAGGTGGTGCAGCAGAGCCTGGGCACAGCCTGTAAGTGTCACGGGGTGTCCGGGTCCTGCTCCATCAAAACCTGCTGGAAAGCCTTGCCGGACTTCGACCTCGTCGGCGGCTTCCTCAAACAGCGCTACGCCCTGGCAGTAGAGGTGAGTCTGCCGGGTGTCTGGGCTGCACTGGTCTGATTTGGTTTAATCTGGTTTGATCTGGTTTGATGTGGTTTGATCTGGTATGATCTCGTTTGATGTGGTTTGATCTTGTATGATCTGGTTTGATTGGTAGTGTCTGGTTCAGAGCAGACATGTCTGTCTGTGTCTGTCTGTCTGTGTGTGTGTTGTCAGTACAGCCAGAGATTAATCAGATAGTAAATGTGAGTATGTTTGATTGACTGTGTGTGTGTGTGTGTGTGTGTGTGTGTGTGTGTGTGTGTGTGTGTTTACTGTCAGTTCGCCAAAGGTGGTTATATGTATTGTGTGTACATGTGTGTCAGTGTGTGCGTGCTTCGTGCGTACACTTGCGTGTGTGTGCGCACGTGTGTGAACGTATTCAGGCCTGATTTGATGTAAGTAGACCCATTCTGATGTACCTTTGCTATCCTCTCATAATCAATTGGTCCGTCAACGCTTGATGAATCTGGCACTTAACCTGTCAGTAAATAAAGGCTAAACACATTTTACCCCTTTTTCGTCATCTGACACAGTACATTGAAAGTTTTTTTTAATGCCTATATATACAAATCAAATAAAAGATGAACAAGCGTCAAAAAAATAGCAATAACACTCCTTGCATATCTGTGCACAAAATAAAAACAGATAAATTGGAGCACATTTTAGCTTCATTAAAAGTCAATGGTTTGCAATTGATTAAACGAGGTGTTTCACATACAACCGAGAGTTGTTTACGACATAATGATAATGGCAATGATAATGATAAGAAAAAAAGGAGTGGAATGCCCGCACGTACACACACACACACACACACACACACACACACACACACACACACACACACACACACACACACACACTCATTCACTGATTCACACACACGCGCGCACATACACACATACACACATGCATGCACGTGCACGCACACATGCACACACGCTTACATACACATACACACACATTTACACACACATACACACACGTGCATCCACATACACATACACACACGCGCGCGCACACATACACACACACACACACACACACACACACACACACACACACACGCACACACTCACACACACATGCACGCGCGCGCGCGCGCGCCGCGCACACACACACACACACACACACACACACACACACACACACACACACACACACAGAAAATCTACCAAGAGAACTTTTTTTTCCCCAGGTCAAACGACGAAAGCGGAAAAAGCAGCACGTCTTGATACCTATACAGCCAGGGAAAAACAGTTTTGCACAAGATGAACTCATTTACTACGTCAAGTCGCCGGATTACTGCTCCCCAGATCCCAAAACTGGATCTGTTGGAACAAGGGGAAGGTCAGTGCTGCGTCATGAGACTTTGTGCTAGTAGCGTTCAGTGCCATTTTCTCTCTGGGCGAGGAACGGAATAAAGCAGTTCTGGGGACAACAAAACGTATAATGGTTGTGCTGTTTGTCAAACATCACACACCTTGGATTCCAGGAAGATTGAACTGAGGTTCTGTGGGAGGCATTGCAGTAATAAAATCCTGATTCAAGTTTGAGGTCGAGTTCTTTGCTAGGGCAATTCAGACTGGAAAGTCAATAGGTAAGAGTTTGTGTTATTTGTGGGGCGTTTTTGGAAGTCAAATTATTTAACGGACTGTATAGAAAATAGGGGGGGGGGGGGGGGGTATTTGTTTGTTTGTTTTTTGTGGGTTTTTTTTTATTGTTCTTGTTGTTTTTTTATGTTACTTATGGTGATGTGTGTGTGTGTGTGTGTGTGTGTGTGTGTGTGTGTGTGTGTGTGTGTGTGTGAGAGAGAGAGAGAGAGCGAGAGAGAGAGAGAGAGAGAGAGAGAAGTAGAAGTGTAAGCTTTGTTGTTACGGATACATTTGATCCTTAAAACAAGGTTTATTATATCCACGGGGTAAAGGTGTTAATGAGTTGAAAGTCTCCCCTGCTTGACTCCTCCCAGCTCTGAAATTACCCTTTTTCTGACGAAAAATACGTTGACATTTTATCATCCTTTTGTTAATTAAATGTGTGCACAACCAAAGGTTTATTGGGTGTAAGTCAGTCTCGGGAGTGTGTGTGTGTGTGTGTGTGTGTGTGTGTGTGTGTGTGTGTGTGTGTGTGTGTGTGTGTGAGTGTGTGTGTGTGTGTGTGTGTGTGTGTGTGTGTGTGTGTGTGTGTGAGTGTGTGTGTGTGTGTGTGTGTGTGTGTGTGTGTGTGTGTGTGTGTGTGTGTGTGTGTGTGTGTTTGTAATGGGCAAAGACGGTTGACGAATTCACTAAACCCGAAAAGTCGGATTTTTTTTTCTTTGAAAACTGACATCGGTTTCAGAAGCCCTTATTTTCTCATAGATTCCATCATATTTTCACCAACCGGAATACCATTTTTTAAGACAATATTACACCTTCTTAGTTTGTGATTTGTAAAAAAAAAAAAAAAAAAAAAAAAAAAAAAAATTTAAATCAATGAGTAGATTTTGAGAGAAAAAAAAGTATGAAAAATTCGTCATGAATCTACTTTTCTTGAAATGAGCGATTCAAGTCATGCAATTATAAGTATAAAGTTTGCCATGTTTCCATATTAACAAACGCATTTGAACTATCCCAGGAACCTCTCGTAAGAGGTTTGATCCCACGTGTGTGCGTACGTGCGTGTGTCTGTCCGTCTGTCTGCCTATGTATTGATGCGTGTGTCTGTGTCTGCCTATGTATTGATGTGTGTGTCAGTCTGTGTGTCTGCCTATGTATTGATGCGTGTGTCAGTCTGTCTGCCTATGTATTGATGTGTGTGTCAGTCTGTCTGCCTATGTATTGATGCGTGTGTCTGTCTGTGTCTGCCTATGCATTGATGCCTGTGTCACTCTGTCTGCCTATATATTGATGCGTGTGTCTTTATGTCTGTCTATGTATTAATGCGTGTGTCTGTATGTCTGTCTATGTATTGATGCGTGTGTTTGTCTGTCTGCCTATGTATTGATGCGTGTGTCTGTCTGTCTGCCTATGTATTGATGCGTGTGTCTGTCTGTCTGCCTATGTATTGATGTGTGTGTGTCTGTATGTCAGCTTATGTACTGATGTGTGTGTCTGTATGTCAGCCTATGTATTGATGTGTGTGTGTCTGCCTATGTATTGATGTGTTTGTGTGTCTGTCTGTCTGCCTATGTATTGATGCGTGTGTCTGTCTGTCTGCCTATGTATTGATGTGTGTGTCTGTATGTCAGCCTATGTATTGATGCGTGTGTCTGTATGTCACCCTATGTATTGATGCGTGTGTCTGTATGTCAGCCTATGTATTGATGTGTGTGTCAGTCTGTCTGCCTATGTATTGATGTGTCTGTCTGTGTCTGCCTATATATTGATGTGTCTGTCTGTGTCTGCCTATGTATTGATGTGTGTGTCTGTATGTCAGCCTAGGTATTGATGCGTGTGTCTGTATGTCAGCCTATGTATTGATGCGTGTGTCTGTATGTCAGCCTATGTATTGATGTGTGTGTCAGTCTGTCTGCCTATGTATTGATGTGTCTGTCTGTGTCTGTCTATGTATTGATGTGTCTGTCTGTGCCTGCCTATGTATTGATGTGTGTGTCAGTTTGTCTGCCTATGTAATGATGCGTGTGTCTGTGTCTGTCTATGTATTAATGCGTATGTCTGTCTGTCTATGTGTTGATGCGTGTGTCTGTCTATCTGCCTATGTTTTGATTCGTGTGTCTGTATGTCAGCCTAAGTATTGATGCGTGTGTCTGTATGTCTGCTGATGTATTGATGCGTGTGTCTGTGTCTGTCGATGTATTGATGCGTGTGTCTTTATGTCTGCCTATGTATTGATGCTTGTGTCTGTCTGTCTGTCTATGTATTAGTGTATGTCTGTCTGTCTATGTATTAATGTGTGTCTGTCTGTCTGCCTATGTATTGATGCGTTTGTCTGTCTGTGTCTGCCTATGTATTGATGCGTGCTTGTGTCTGTCCATATGTCTGTATGTCTGCCTATATATTGATATGTGTGTCAGTCTGTCTGCCTATGTATTGATGTGGTGTGTCTGTATGTCAGCCTATGTATTGATGCGTGTGTCTGTATGTCACCCTATGTATTGATGCGTGTGTCTGTATGTCAGCCTATGTATTGATGTGTGTGTCAGTCTGTCTGCCTATGTATTGATGTGTCTGTCTGTGTCTGCCTATATATTGATGTGTCTGTCTGTGTCTGCCTATGTATTGATGTGTGTGTCTGTATGTCAGCCTAGGTATTGATGCGTGTGTCTGTATGTCAGCCTATGTATTGATGCGTGTGTCTGTATGTCAGCCTATGTATTGATGTGTGTGTCAGTCTGTCTGCCTATGTATTGATGTGTCTGTCTGTGTCTGTCTATGTATTGATGTGTCTGTCTGTGCCTGCCTATGTATTGATGTGTGTGTCAGTTTGTCTGCCTATGTAATGATGCGTGTGTCTGTGTCTGTCTATGTATTAATGCGTATGTCTGTCTGTCTATGTGTTGATGCGTGTGTCTGTCTATCTGCCTATGTTTTGATTCGTGTGTCTGTATGTCAGCCTAAGTATTGATGCGTGTGTCTGTATGTCTGCTGATGTATTGATGCGTGTGTCTGTGTCTGTCGATGTATTGATGCGTGTGTCTTTATGTCTGCCTATGTATTGATGCTTGTGTCTGTCTGTCTGTCTATGTATTAGTGTATGTCTGTCTGTCTATGTATTAATGTGTGTCTGTCTGTCTGCCTATGTATTGATGCGTTTGTCTGTCTGTGTCTGCCTATGTATTGATGCGTGCTTGTGTCTGTCCATATGTCTGTATGTCTGCCTATATATTGATATGTGTGTCAGTCTGTCTGCCTGTGTATTGATGTGTGTGTCTGTGTCTGTCTGCCTATATATTGATGTGTGTGTCTGTCTGTCTGCCTATATATTGATGCGTGTGTCTGTGTATCTGCCTATGTATCGATGCGTGCATGTGTCTGTCCATATGTCTGTATGTCTGCCAATGTATTGATGTGTGTGTCTGTCTGTCTGCCTATATATTGATGCGTGTGTCTGTGTGTCTGCCTATGTATCGATGCATGCATGTGTCTGTCCATGTGTCTGTATGTCTACCTATGTATTGATGAGTGCGTCTGTGTGTCTGCCTATGTATTGATACGTGCATGTGTCTGTCCATATGTCTGTCTGTCTGCCTATGTATTGATGAGTGCATGTCTGTCCACCCGTATGTCTGTCTGTCTGTCCACACGTCAGTCTGTCCGTCCATATGTCTGTCTGTCTGTCTGTCTGCTGTGCCCTGACGTAAGTGTGTGTGTGTGTGTATGTGTGTGTGTGTGTGTGTGTGTGTGTGTGTCTGTGTGTGTGTGTGTGTGTGTGTGTGTGTGTGTGTGTGTGGCGTGTGTGTGTGTGTGTGTGTCCTGTGTGCACAGGCTGTGTGACCCCAACACGGACGGCCCCGGTCACTGCGGCCCCATGTGCTGTGGACGTGGCGCCGACAACTTCACCCTGCAGGTGACCGAGAGGTGCGAGTGCAAGTACCACTGGTGCTGCTACGTCAAGTGCAAGACCTGCCACCGCACCCTGCACCTCAGCAAGTGCCGCTAGCTCCCCGGGGACGTCAGGGAGGGATGGAAGGAAGGAAGGAAGCAGAAGGAGGAGAAGGGAGGAAGAGGAGAATGAGTGTAGGAAGCAAAGAACGAAGGACGGGAGGACAGGAAGGAGAGGAATGTCGGAAGGAAAGAAGGGAGGGAATAAAAAAAAAGAAGAAAAGAAAGAAAGGATGGAGGAAGGAGAGGTCGAAGGAAGGAAGGAAGGAGTGAAAGGAAGGACGAATAGAAGAGGAGGAGACGGAGGAAAGATGACAGGAAAAGAGGAGACACGTGAAGGAAGGAAGGACGGACAGAAGTGGGGACGACAGGGGAGGAGGGAGAAAAGAAAGACTGGAGGAGTGAAATGGACAAAAAAAAAGAAGAGCAGGAAGGAATAAAAGAAAGAAAGAAGGACGTATAGAAGAGGAGGAGACGGAAGAAAGATGACAGGAAAAGCGGAGACCAGTGAAGGAAGGAGGGACGAGAGGGGAGGAGGAAGAAAAGAAAGACTGAAGCAGTGAACAATGGGGAAGAAAAAGGAGAGAGAGAAGGTAAGGAAACAGAAAAAAAAAAAACAGGAAGAAAGGACGGATAGAAAGACGGGCGGACGGAAGGAGAAACACTCCAAGGAATGAAAGAGTTGGACGTTAAAGGAAAGAAGGAATCCTTTGGGACAGGAGCCAAGAAAGGCACGTGGAGAATTGACGTCATTTCCGAATGAGGTAGTTCCATTTCGGCGAAATGACGAAATGAAATGGTAAAGATGAAGACAGAACAGAGATGACGTCACTTCCGGTGTTGTGGATATGTCAGACACGTACGTCTTTGGGCGGAGCCACGGAGGAAAGGGTGATGTGATAACCTTGGAGATGACGTCATGAATCCAGTTATCTCGTACATGTATGTCGTCATCCGCGGGACAAAGGTGCAAGCAACATGGTTTCGCGTTTGAACACTGTCAGGGATGACGTCATTTGGGTGACGTGCGAGTGAGTGGACGATGCTGGTGACGATGTTCATTGCCTTTGCTGGTGACGATGTTCATTGCTGGTGACGATGTTCATTGCTGGTGACGATGTTCATTGCCTTTGCTGGTGACGATGTTCATTGC
>CM065732.1:10375140-10377640 GCA_033310375.1 Conus canariensis
CCATGAACAGAGATATTAATGGGTCCTACCCACACCATGAACAGAGATATCACTGGGTCGTACCCACACCGTGAGCAGTATGACTGGGTCCTACCCACACCATGAACAGAGATATGACTGGGTCCTACCCACACCATGAACAATATGACTGGGTCCGACCCACACCATGAACAGGATGACTGGGTCCTACCCACGCCATGAACAATATGACTGGATCCTACCCACACCATGAACAGAGATATGACTGGGTCCTACCCACACCATGAACAATATGACTGGGTCCGATCCACACCATGAACAGGATGACTGGGTCCTACCCACACCATGAACAATATGACTGGGTCCGATCCACACCATGAACAATATGACTGGGTCCTACCCACGCCATGAACAATATGACTGGGTCCTACCCACACCATGAACAAGATCACTGGGTCCTGCCCACACCATGTACAGTATGACTGGGTCCTACCCACACCATGAACAGAGATATGACTGGGTCCTACCCACACCATGAACAATATGACTGGGTCCTACCCACACCATGAACAGAGATATGACTGGGTCCTACCCACGCCATGAACAATATGACTGGGTCCTATCCACACCATGAACAATATGACTGGGTCCCACCCACACCATGAACAGGATCACTGGGTCCTAGCCACACCATGAACAATATGACTGGATCCTACCCACACCATGAACAGGATCACTGGGTCCTAGCCACACCATGAACAATATGACTGGGTCCTACCCACACCATGAACAATATGACTGGGTCCTACCAACACCATGAACAGGATCACTGGGTCATACCCACACCATGAACAGAGAAATGACTGGGTCTTACCCACACCATGAACAGTATGACTGGGTCCTACCCACACCATGAACAATATCACTGGGTCCTACCCACACCATGAACAGGATCACTGGGTCCTACCCACACCATGAACAGGATCACTGGGTCCTACCCACACCATGAACAGGATCACTGGGTCCTACCCACACCATGAACAGAGATATGACTGGGTCCTACCCACACCATGAACAATATGACTGGGTCCTACCCACACCATGAACAGAGATATAACCGGGTCGTACCCACACCATGAACAGAGATATGACTGGGTCCTACCCACACCATGAACAGAGATATATCTGGGTCCTACCCACACCATGAACATAGATATGACTGGGTCCTACCCACACCATGAACAACGTGCTGGCTTTGTGGACACGGAGACGTTGATGAAGGACTTGCATGATGAAGAAAGTGAGAGACACAGTGAAGTGATGCTCCTCTCTAAATTCTCTTTGTCTTTGGCTTCTGCAAGAGACTTCTAGGACACCCGTGTGAAACACCGCCCATTTTTACCCCGTTGATGCAATAATATGTAGTTGTTTACCACAGGATGGGAGAGACAACGTGATTCAACCTTTTTTCGAGTGCACTGCAGGCACGGGACTTTTTTTTTAGACGTTCATGCTCAAAGATTCAAGCTGTCGATGGTTGTGGTTTTAGCCGTGGTTTAGTGTGGAATGCTCTGCCTAGTTTTTTTTTTAGTCGTCACACAAAAAACATGGTAACTTTGGAGACAGTAACGTATATCACTTATATATATATAATATATATATATATATATATATATATATATATATATATATATATATTTATATATTACAAGTGTCGTTACAATCTCAAAGGAGGACTCACAGCGTGGCCTTACTCTAAAGCTACTTCGCAGATCCTGTTTTGTTCGTTGGTTTTCTTGGACTTCCCTGTGATAGCATCATCAGAACCATTGGCAGCGCATTCAATGGACTCTGCCTGCACTAAACACACTCGAAGCTTGAGCCTGTACAGTTGATTTAATCCAGCCGACAATGTGGCCTCTGTTTTGTCTTGTAGCCTGAGGAATGTTGTGGATGTTGTTCTGTTTGTTTTGTGGTGGTGCACATCACTGTCTTGGCCGTCGTAACTCTCAAGGTCAGCTGAACCTGGAATCCTGAACGAAACAGCGGAAGGAAGCCAGGCTGCTACAGACAATGAACACTGGAAAGTCCCTGCAGTGCCAGAGAAGTTAATCCAGTGGTCTGAAAGTACGATCAGGATTAACGGATCTCTATGTAGGCTTTCTAGGTGAGAGGCACGACTTCCGCTGGACTGTCAAAAAGGAAGAAGAAGAAGGATTCTGTGTTCGTTTGAATGCCGTTCAAATTCTAAACTTTCTATAAAAGCTGCAGTGCTCCTTTCAGTGGCTCCGAGGTCTTTGATTTGATAGTTTAACAGTGGCGTCGGAGGATCTTTTGCATGGGGGGGAGATGGGGAGGTGGGGAACTGACCAACAGTCATTGGAGTCTCCAGTTCTTAAAAATGGGGGTAGGGGGTTGGGGGAACAAATCTTCCACATCTTCATAACAGCGGGGAAGGATGGGGAGGGTCAAATGGGAGGGGGGGGAGAGGTATTGTTTAAATCTTATCTTCCATGTTGTC
>CM065732.1:10382640-10392640 GCA_033310375.1 Conus canariensis
GTGTGTGTATGTGTGTGTGTGTGTGTGTGTGTGTGTGTGTGTGTGTGTGTGTGTGTGTGTGTGTGTTGTGTGTGTGTGGTGTGTGTGTGTGTGTGTGTGTGTGTTGTGGTGTGTGTGTGTGTGTGTGTGTGTGTTGTGTGTGTGTGTGTGTGTGTGTGTGTGTGTGTGTGTGTGGTGTGTGTGTGTGTGTGTGTGTGTGTGTGTGTGTGTGTGTGTGTGTGTGTGCGTGCGTGTGTGTCTGTATGTGAGTGTGTGTGTGAGTGTGTGTGTGTGTGTGTGTGTGTGTGTGTGTGTGTGTGTGTGTGTGCGTGCGCGCAAGAGAGAGAGGTGTAAGTATGTGTGTGTGTGTGTGCGCGCGCAAGAGAGGAAGAGAGAGAGAGGGAGAGAGAGACAGAGACAGAGACAGACAGACAGACAAGAGAGAGAGAGAGAGAGAGAGAGAGAGAGAGAGAGAGAGAGAGAGAGAGAGAGAGAGAGCACACTCACGCGCAAAATGAACTCCGCGCGTGAATAGCCTTTTGTTTTGTCTTCTTGTCAACATTTCATGCCAGCTACGATCGGAGAACTATTGTCATTGTGTGCATTTTTCTGTCTCTGTAGTTCGTGAGATCTACTCAGGACACACATGTGGAAAAGTTCACTTCTTGCCTGTTTCATAGCGTGCATGAAACACGCGTCGCTGTGCCTCTGGTTTTGTGTGTTCGTTTGCATTGCGTAATGCTGCAGTTGGTCTGTGTCAATGTCCTCTGCTTTGTCTTCCTTTTCTGCGCCCAATATGTCTCTTTCATTTCAGTCCTATCCTTCTGTTATTGGTCTTTCAGATCATCAAATAGCTTGAATTCGCTTTTGGCCACACCATTTTGACCTAACTTATGAATTTGTTCGTTCACTTTGGAAATGACCATCAGTAAACCAAAAGTTTTAATTGTGTGGAAAAATAATGACAGGAAAAAAATCCCCATGGCTGGAACTGATATCGAGTTAGACTTCTTGGTTCCTTGTGTGTGTGTGTGTGTGTGTGTGTGGGGGGGGGGTGATGCGGTGGTGTAGGGGGGTCCACTCCTCGTGATATTAAAATTAGATCTACTTGCAAAGTGAGGCGACTGCCGGCGGAAATCTAAAGAAATTTCAAATGTCAGTGATAATGCACCGCGAAAAAAAAACGAAGACAAAACACGTGTTTTGTCTTGTGATTCGTTTGGGGTTTTTTTGTTTGTTTGTTTGTTTGTTTGTTTTTGTTTGTTTGGTGTTTTTTTTTTTTTTTTTTTTTTGTTTGTTTTGTTTTTGTTTTGTTTTTGTTTTTTTGCAGTGCATTTTCACAAATCTTTCAAATTTTTCTTGAAATTAGTACGTATGTAAACAAGTGACATTCGGTTGTGTTCATGTCAGCGGTTTCTGCTGTTAAGGATTCTTTGAAATAGTCTTCGATAAAACTTCAAGTTCATGGCAGCTTACATCTACATGAAAATTAATTTTTAGAGCATCTGCCAGATGTTTTCATGCCCGGATTTTTGCTGGGGTTTGGGGGCGAGGGGGTTGTGTTCCCTCTGTCAGCAGAATACATTCCCCTTTCTCGGGGATGACAGGTGTTCAGTGCAAGGGAGGGAAGCTGGGGAACAACTTCCAAAGGAATAGTGCAGGAGTTGTTTCCCCAGCATTCAGGTGTTGATGCTAAATGTCGATCTTGTGCGCGCTCGCGCACACACACAGACACACAGGCGCGCGCGCCACCACACACACACACACACACACACACACACACACACACACACACACACACGGTGAGAGAGATAGAGAGAGAGCGTTTGATTCTATTTCAATATCATGACACTAAGAATCAACACCATCTTGAAAGTAAATTGTTTATTATGGACAAAACACCATTAAAGAATATACTCTTGAAATTGACGCTTGTCTGTGTCATTTTTCGCCATGAATTTCATCAACTTGCTGGAAAAAGCAATTCTGAAAAACAGGTTCCCAGGAAATGGATTGTGCTGTGTCAACTGGCTGCGCACTGCTTTCAGCAGAATCCGCAGGTCTTGGGGCAGTTGCTGGTCATGTAGGCCACGTACTTCTCCGTGCAGAACCCATAGCTCGCCCACGTCTGACAGTTCGCATCGCTGACGACGTTGTTGCAGGCTGAAATCCACAGGTGACCATGAGACAATACAACAACAGGTGACCATGACACAATACAACAACAGGTGACCATGATACAATACAACAGGCGACCATGATACAATACAACAACAGGTGACCATGGTACAATACAACAGGTGACCATGATACAATACAACTACAGGTGGCCATATAAATACAACAGGTGACCATATACAATACAACAGGTGACCATAATACAATACAACAACAGGTGCCATAATACAACAACAGGTGACCATGATACAATACAGCAGGTGACCATGATACAATACAACAGGTGACCATGGTACAGTACAACAACAGGTGACCATGATACAATACAACAACAGGTGACCATGATACAATACAACAGGTGACCATGATACAATACAACAACAGGTGACCATGATACAATACAACACAGGTGACCATGATACAATACAACAGGTGACCATGATACAATACAACAGGTATGATCATACAAGGTGACCATGATACAACAGTGACATGAACATACACAGGTGACCATGATACAATACAACAACAGGTGACCATGATACAATACAACATCAGGTGACATGATACAATAACAACAGTGACCATGATACAATACAACAGGTGACCATGATACAATACAACAGGTGACCATGATACAATACAACTCAGGTGACCATGATACAATACAACAGGTGACCATGATACAATACAACCAGGTGACCATGTCATAACAACATTACAACACAGGTGACCATGATACAATACAACATCAGGTGACCATGATCTACAAGCAACAGGTGACCATGATACAATACAACAGGTGACCATGATACAATACAACAGGTGACCATGATAACAACAGGTGACCTGATACAATCAAACAGGTGACCATGATACAATACAACAGGTGACCATGATACAATACAACAACAGGTGACCATGACACAATACAACGAAACAACGATGAAGAGGAATAAATAAATCATAGAAATAACAATTATAATGATGGTGATGATAATGATGTTGATAATAATAATGATTGTTGTGATGGTGATAACGATGATGATGATGATGATGATGATGATGATGATGATGATGATGACGATGATGATGGTAATGATGATGATCTTGATGACGATGAGTGGTGGAATGATAATAAAATCAAGAAGACGGCGGTAATAATCATGATGATGATAACCACAATGGCACTTCTAATACCAGTTACCACAAAAACACCAACAGAAAATGTCACTCTGTTTTCGAATCTTTTCCACGAAAACAAACATCGTCACGGTCTACTTGATTCACAACAACGTGCAAACAATCGCACGACCAAAAACCACCTGCTATTGACCCGTCAAATTTAAGTCCAATGACTTTCTGAAGAAGTGTAACGAAGCATTAATATATCGTCTGGTTTCACCATAATGACTCTTCACTTTGTCTTTGTTATCCCCCCTCTCATCCCCCTCCCTTCTCCTCCTGGGTGGTGTCACACTAATGCCACTCATTCTGGTTACCATGGACACAGTCCCACCCACTAACATCCACCGTGTGGCAGCTCAGCGCCAGTGGTGAGCGTGGAACAATCAGAATCAGTCTCCGTGAGGCCACTCTTCGAAGGAGAGGCTGCACGGTTTCTGAATTGCCTATGGTGTTCAGTACTGCTTTTTCAGAACTGAAAAAAAGAAAAAAAATAGGCGTAGCGCCACGTTCATGTCAGAGATGTATTTTATATTACTTTACATTACTTCATTTTACACACACACACACACACACACACACACACACACACACACACACACACACGCACGCACGCACGCACGCACGCACGCGCACGCACGCACACACACACACACACACACACACACACACACACACACACACACACACATACAGAGAGAGAGAGAGAGAGAGAGAGAGAGAGATACAGATACGTATCCGAGAGAGAGAGAGAGAGAGAGAGAGAGAGAGAGAGACAGACAGACAGACAGACAGACAGACAGACAGACAGCCAGACAGACAGAGGACGTGTGCCTTACCTATGTCTTCTTTGCAGAAGCACTGGCAGTGTTCGTTCACAAAGCAAGGGTCCTGACACGAGGGCGGCGAATTGCAGCGAGCTGCAACAGGGACAACGGCTGTGGGTTACCATCACCGTCAGCAACACCCACAACATGGAGAGGAAACTTCTGTCAGTTGTGTCTTAGTGTCCATACCCACAACATTGAGAGGAAACTTCTGTCAGTTGTGTCTTAGTGTCCATACCCACAACATTGAGAGGAAACTTCTGTCAGTTGTGTCTTAGTGTCCATACCCACAACATTGAGAGGAAACTTCTGTCAGTTGTGTCTTAGTGTCCATACCCACAACATTGAGAGGAAACTTCTGTCAGTTGTGTCTTAGTGTCCATACCGACAGCATGGAGAGGAAACTTCTGTCAGTTGTGTCTTGTGTCCACACTTTGCCTTACATTCCTTGCATTGACTGGTTTGTTCAGCTGTTTTAAACTTTTTTGTGTGTGTGTAACAATGATCTTTATGTTCCTTCGTCTTCACACACACACACACACACACACACACACACACACACACACACACACACACACACATACACACACACACACACACACACCTCTAATAAGAAAAGAAAAAATAGAAAGGTACTGGAAACAGCGCCGATCTCTGTCCGTGTTCAATAGATCGTAGATCTGTCCTTTGAGTCAGTACACGCGTGAAAACATTATTCATTTTCACACAGGAGAGATAATTTTTAAAATGCAATGAGGCAGTTTCTTCCCTTGTGGTTTTTCTACCATGACATCGAAAATACAAAATGCGAACGTTTACATTGTTGTAAAGTTTTTATTAATCCATGAAAATGTTTGCTTCGTACACAGTTCAGTTTGTGACAGTCACTTCACAGTGTTTGAGTTCAGAGGCAAATTTGTACCGATCTTGCTGAAAGGTATAGGGATCGGCTATTTGATCTGGATCCGCACTATAGATCCACACAGGTTTCACCGTGGGACAGAATCCACTTTCCTACTAACTTTCCTACTAAGTTTTGTCCATATCAGTCCTGCAGGTTGTTTCTTTTGTTTTCCTTTCTTTGTTGTTGTTGTCATTGTTGTCGTCGGTGCTTCAAAATGAAACTTGCAGTGCTCTTGCTAGGCAGACTTTCAGTCCGCCTGTTGAACCGAATCGAGACAAATAAAAGGGACTGCACCAAATTTAATGGATTTGTCACTGTTGCTGTAACTTCACTGACAGACAAACAGAGAGACGCGGGTGGAACCATGAACTCCTGTTCCCTTCAAACATTTTCTGTCACACACACACACACACACACACACACACACACACACACACACACACACACACACACACACACACTTCTTTCTTCTTCTTCTTCTTCTTCTTCTTCTTGGTTTTTTTGTTGTTGTTGTTGCTGTTATTTTTGGAAAACTCTGATAAATCGTGATGGAGGTAACGCTTTTCTAGAAGCATGCGCAGTGTGGAAGTGGCTCAACAACCTTAACAGACCTGCCCCGTGCCCACCTCTGTCAGGAAGTTCCGTCATACATAGCAACCCCTGCATCATGTTGCGATGGTAAATCTGTACTGTGCTTGAGTGCCATACTTTACTTGAGTGCCATACTTTGCTTGAGTGCCATACTTTTCTTGAGTGTCATACTTTGCTTGAGTGTGATACTCAATATGGTTTGAGTGCCATATTTTGCTTGAGTGCCATACTTTGCTTGAGTGTGATACTCAATATGGTTTGAGTGCCATACTTTGCTTGAGTGCCATACTTTGCTTGAGTGCCATTTCTTGCTTGAGTGCAGTACTTTGCTTGAGTGCAATACTTTGTTTCAGTGCAAAACTTTGCTTGAATGCAATACTTCGCTTGAGTGCAGTACTTCGGTTGAGTGCAATACTTCGCTCGAGTGCAATACTTCGCTTGAATGCAATTCTTTGCTTGAATGACATGTTTTGCTTGAGTGCCATGTCATAAGGCTATGCTTGCCAGAATTTTTTTCACAAAATTGTAACAGTGTAAAGATTTATGAGTTTTTACGTTCATTTCCGATTGTTTTTCTGGTTGAAATAAACAGTCGGTCTTGTAAACCACCCATTATGGTGTATAGTGTCATTAGTGTTCTACAGTCATTTATTCCAAAGTCAGCAAAAAGGAGCTGGAAGATCTGGAAGACCACAGGGCTCACAGGGAGAGTCAGGAACTCAGAGGAACTCACCTATCGCCTGGCCTCCAGACAGGCGGACCTCTTCACATCCGTCTGCATGCAAGACACCTGAACAAAACCTTCTGCACCATACCGTAAGATCATCACCGTTCAAGAGTTCATCCTCCAATTCAAGATGACTGAATCTTCTGGAAACTGGACATATAGGCTGAATCCAGTTTTTCAGGAATCCATCTGAATCCAGTTTTTTCAGGAGTCCATCTAATTGAAGCTTTTCGGCTACTATCAACCTTCCAGTCATCAGTGGGAAATCATGTTTTACTGTCTTCTCTTCAAACCATTTATGTCACGGGATATTTCATGAATATAAATGGAGCAGGTCTTGGATCAGGTGTAAAGGAGATGTGGGAATTGCTGCTGACGATGTGGCGTACATCGGAAATGTTTCCCACTTTGAGAGAATCATACATGACCTGACGAAAGCCACTGAAGGAAGTGACCTTGTTTTTGAACTCTGAGTCATGTGGCACCAAAGCAATTTCTGTCACATTCTTCGTGACGACATATTCCCCTGCAAGAGTGAGACTGGAGCGTGGATATGTAACCAACAGAACATACCAACTGAAACAGAATGCAGACATTCCTCAAGAATCCACTACTTCCTGCTACCTTTCACCCAGACTCGACAGACAAGACAGAAGTACATTGTTACCTGTTGGGGAAAATGTACCATTCGACAGGGAGAGACACCATCAGGGATATTTTAGCATAATCCAGGCAACAGTGTTTGAAAAGTCAGCACTGACATACCTTTACACTTCAAACACACCCGTGCTGCAAGTGGATGTCAGCATCACAGGACTTGGAAGCAAGTTTATCCCCGCAGACGAATAACACATGGCATACCCATACGATTTTCAGAGAAAGAATTAAAGTATCCGTGTAGGCAACAAGAAGTGATCTTTAAGACACAGAGGTTCCATGCTTACCGGCACGGTATACCGTTCTTTGTTTTCTTTGGTTTCACCGACACCAGCAGCACATACCCCACTGCCAAGCTACCACCAAGGCTTCCACAATGCTGCTCAGCTTCAAGCTACAATGCTGACTTTGAGTACACACCTAGAAGAAAGTTGTTCTTGCAGTGATCCTCTGGCGATTGCTAAGCAATGAGACTAGTTCAAACGTGGAACTGGATGGTAAGTCCACCGAGTCGTGATCAGGAAGGCGCAGCATGACATCAACTGTGGGTTGTTACAAGTGTTACAAACCCTATGAACACCTAGTCTTCAGAAGTCCTGTCACTGCAACAAGATGGTGACGGCATGTACCAGATGATATCTGAACAGAAGTCAGTAGTACAGAGTAGGTCCGGACCTTTATAGGCATTAGTTCTTGTATATCCAATGTATTATCATTGAGTACAAAATGGCAGGATAAAATCCCAAACACAGAGGTGCTTGATCAAGCAGACCTGCCGAGCATCCACACCATCCTGATGCTGTCTCAGCTTCGATGGGCAGGTCATGTAGGCTGCATGCCAGATCACAGGCTACTCAAGAGACTCTTCTACGGTAAGTGTGTTTACGGAGGTCAGAATAAGCGCTTCAGAGACACTCTCTAAACATCCTTGAAAGCGTTTAACATCAACCCTAAAACACGGGACCAAACAGCTATGGATCGAGCTAGATGGCGCTACTCTGTCCAAAAAGGTGTCAATTTATGTGAAGAAAGGAGGACAGCTGCAGCGCAACAAAAGACACAGGCAAGGTAAATCCTCGCCAGCAACCAAGAGCAGCTCTCCCTACATTCCCTGTCCAAGCTGTCACCGCACATTCCGTGCATGCATCCACTTGATCAGCCAGCTGTGTATTCAATTACCACCACCCCCCTCCCCTTTTCAGCCCCAAGATGACTGAAGTGGTTCTCGTCGACACGACAGACGAACAACATCGGATACACTACAGTCGTTTAAAGAGTAACTTTAAGAGTTACGTCGGAGTTGAAGGTCATGTTTCCATTTGGGGACTGTTTGATCGATCAAATGATGAATGGAACGGTGATGAAATCTCTTGTTGCTCACACAGACAGACAGACAGACAGACAGACCTCACGAAATGAAGAAAGCAATACAGACAGGGACAGATCACAGTTCACACAGACAGACAGACAGAACGAAATAAAAAAAAAGCAATACAGACAGAGACAGATCAATGCTCACACAGACAGACAGACAGACAGACAGACAGACAGAACGAAATAAAGAAAGCAATACAGACAGAGATAAATCAATGCTCACACGGACAGACAGACAGAAAAATAAAGAAAACAATACAGACAGAGATAGATCATAGCTCACACAGACAGACAAACAGACAGGCAGACAGACAGAACGAAGTAAAGAAAGCAATACAGACAAGAAACAGATGGGCCCCCTACCGGCACAGTTGTACAGGAGGTTGATGACCTTGACGTCAGAGAAGGCCAGGCTGCTGGAGCTGCCCATGAGGTGTTCCTGGCTCTTGTCCTTGGCATGGATGGTCTGCAGCCCGCTGCCTTTGCTGAACGCCTGCAACGGGGAATAGTGTGCACAGTGACGTCAGACATTGTCACGTTGAAACGACAAATCATCATAGGAATCACACAGCAACGACTGAGGAAGGCAAAGACGGGTGGGCTGGGGAGATAGAACTCTGTGGTCATCTCCAGGGTTCCCTGCTGTCTTTCTGTCCTGAAATTTCATCCCATTAAAACTTAATTCTATGACCAAGACAGTTTTTTTTTCACCAGTTCATTTATTTTGTTTAAAACCTTTCTTTTAGGTTGGTTTTTTTTTTTCGCTTTCAGCTCTTTTTTCATTCCTATTCCATTCATATAGATGCTTTTAACTTTTGCATTAAACTGCTTGGAAGACGTCTTTGCAGTTTTCTAGCATTAGAAAAAGTAAAATTTCGTTTGTAACGACATATTCATACCATTATTTGACAAGTTTCTTGTCAACACATATCTGACAGCCATCTTCCTTTCAGATTTGGATTTGGTCTTCCGGTACATGTTGTCTTATTAAACACGTGTATCCATCAAAAAATGTTTAAAGCGTGTCAAACGTGGTCTGTGAACTATGACACAAGAAGCTATGTCATCATGAAACGAATCTGGAATCATTGGGATGATAAATCATTGACAGTCGTTGCCATGGTGCCTCAGAGACAGCTTCCTGTCTCCAGTACACACACTGATACCAGTCTGTACACTGATACCAGTCTGTACACTGATACCAGTCTGTACACTGATACCAGCCTGTACACTGATACAGGTCTGTACACTGTACTCGCCAATGAAGCTGTCTTGCTGCCGGCAGTAAGTTTATCAACAATCGGAACTCTATCCCTAATCAGTTACTGAGGTCTGTGTCAAACCCTAACCAATCACCGAGGCCTATGTCAACCACTTACTAATCACCCAGGTCTATGTCAAACCCTAACCAATCACTGAGGCCTATGTCAATCCCTAGCCAATCACCGAGGTCTGTGTCAATCCCTAACCAATCACTGAGGTCTATGCCAATCCCTAACCAATCATTGAGGCCTATGTCAATCCCTAACCAATCATTGAGGCCTATGTCAATCCCTAACCAATCCTTGAGGTCTATGT